>VZQC01011357.1:425738-591769 GCA_009823505.1 Rhizomys pruinosus
TCAGTTGAGGGGCATTTGGGTTGATTCCAGTTTTTTGCTATTGTGAACAGAGCGGCAATAAATATAGCTGTGCATGTATCTCTGCAGTAAGATGAGTCTTGTGGGTATATACCCAGGAGTGGTATGACTGGGTCAAATGGCAGGATCATTTTGAGTCTTCTAAGGGTTCTCCACACTGTTTTCCATAGTGGCTGCACAAGTTTACATTCCCACCAGCAATGGATGAGTGTTCCCCTTTCCCCACACCCTCTCCAGCACTTGGCATCATTTGTTTTCTTGATCCTAGCCAGTATTACTGGAGTAAGATGGTATCTTAAGGTGGTCTTAATTTGTATTTCCCATTTAATGTTTCTAACCTGGTGGTTTAATGGTGATACCTTTCTAATTGTTTTATTATCTCAAAGTCTGGGCTGCTCTGACAACTTTCCTTCATAATCAATTACATAATGAGTGATTTTTATTCCTATTATAAACTTATCTTCAACTAGGGTTTTGGGGGAAAAGGGTGGAATTTCTGTGATTGAGTTTGGAAGCACCCCAAATTTTTTGTCAGTTTTTTGTAGGTTACCCAGAGATGATATTGGTCTATAGCCTTTCCCCTAATATCTTTTTTCAGTGTTTCACAATGATATAGGTAGCACAATTCAAATGGAAAGCTCCTGTATAGAGGTTAGAAATATTATTCTTCAAAGCACTTAAATTGTTTTGCTTAGTATATGAGGGAGTTCTTACAGCTTGTCCTTCCATGGGTTGGGGATGTTCCAAGGCGCCAGATTTCTGCAGCATTTAGCTTCATTCCTCACCCCAATTTGAATGAACCCAAGGTCATATCTCTTGAATGGTGTCCATATTAAGAACATGTTAAAATAATGGCTTATGAAAGATAAGTCCCACTTTAACATGTCAGAAAACACAAGTACAGATAGTTTGGGTATTTTTGTGCTTCTTTTAAAAAATAATTTTGAAAGTTTCATTCAACATATTTTGATCATATTCAAAGTCCCTATCCAACCCACCTTACCACTCCCCCAAATTCATGCCTTTTAGTAATGTTCACCTTCTTTGTTTTAAAGGCCTATTGAGTTTAATCTATTTCCCAAGTGCTTCTGAGTGTGAGTCCATTTCTTGGAGTCTGGTCAACAGTAAGGAAAACTGACACTCTCCCAGCACCTATCGTTTTCCAACAGATCCTCAGTGCAGATCTGCTTTAAAGTATGTCCTTCATTTCTCGTTTTGGAAAATTCTTGTTTCCTTTTTTTTAGCTCAGTCGTGTATTTAGAGAAAAAATATATTTTTTATACAACTGAGTTAGAATGTTGTTTTTATTGGCTATTTTGCTATAGAGTAAAACTTTACCATAAAAAGAGAATTTGCTGAAATTAGGAATGGTAAATTAGTTTCAGGTTTTAAGTTATTCTTGATTAATTTATAGTGGTTATCTGGAGCATTGGACATGAAACTAATGCTAAGAATTAAAGAGTAGGGGCTAGAGAGGTTGCTCCGTGGTTAAGAGCATTGGCTGCTCTTATAGAGTACCCAGGTTAGATTCCCAGCACCCACATGGTGGCTAACAACCATTTATAACTCCAGTTTCAGGGGTTTGATGCTGTCTTCTAACCTTCATGGGCATTACACTACACATATGCATTTACATACCTGCAGGGAATACACTCATATGCATAAAATAATAAATACAATACTTTAAAAATAATTGGAGGGTGTTGAGTTTGGGGCTCAATGGCAGAGTATTTTCATTGCATACCTGAGACCTTGAGTTTAATCTTTTTTTTTTTAATTTTTGTATTTTTGAGACAGGGTCTCCCTTTAGTCCCAGCTGGCCTGGAGCTCTCTGTGTAGACCAGGCTGGCCTTGAAATCACAGAGATCCGCCTGCCTCTGCCTCCTGAGTGCTAGGATTAAAGGAGTGCACCACCATGCCCGGCACACACACACACACACACACACACACACAAACATACACACACACACACACACACACACACACACGCACACACACACAGGAGACTGGAAAAAAATCTTATGACAATAGGGAGAAAGGTATTTGTGAAGTAGTGGTAATTCATTGATGTTTGAGGTGATAACTGTTAACAAACATGCATGAACTGTGTTTACTGTGAGTCAAATAATTTCCAAGATTCTATGATATTCTAGTAAGTGCATATATACATATGTATATATACATATATATGTATGTATATGTGCATATAAATATCAGTATGGTTTTCTTATGAATGCCAATAACCTATCCATTTTTAAAAAAATAGTCTTTCAATTAGTAGAGAATTACATGGCATGGGTGACTGTATGTACCCACACTTTCTCACTTAGTCTTTCTCATATTTAATGGTGATAATTTACATGTCTTTTATTTTTCTTTCCATCAAATACTTACACTTAGCATAAACTTTTCTTTTTCTATGATCACTCAGAATATTTTACATATTGTTTTTTACATTTATTATTAATATTTTTTTTAATTTTTTTAATTAATTTTATTTATTTCTGTATGTGTATGAATGTACTGTCTGCATGCAAGTTTGTGCGCCCGTGTCGTGCAATGCCGCGGAGGTCAGAAGAAGGTCTCGGATTCCCCTGGAACTGGAGTTCTCCTGGAATTGGAGTTCCAGACGGCTCTCGGCCGCCATGTGGGTGCTGGGGACCGAACCCGGGTCCTCTGCAAGAGCGTCGGAGCTCCTAACCGCTAGGCCATCTCTCCAGCCCCATTAATATTTTTTATATTTCTTTCTCAATATCTTTCTCATCACTTTTTAAATAAAATATTTGCTTATTTTTTTAAAAAGACAAGAGCACATTAGTACCATTTAGACTCATGTGATTAGTTAAGAAAGTCAGCTAGTTGGTGTCCCTCATCAGTAAATATTTCTGCTCCAGGTGATGTAGCTATGGCTGAGGAAATATACTCTCTCTGGTTAGACTTTCCACTGGATCCCAGAAATGGCTACCACTGTAACATTAGGCTGGAATGAATCTCTTCATGAGCTGCTTTGTCTTTGAGGTGGGTTTGGTAGTGAAGGTTGGATTAATTCCAATAATACCAAGTCTGACAGCATTTCACACTGAGTGGAGGAATGGGTTGTGATCATTATTTCCTCTCCTATTGCTGATTCTATAAATAATTGTCTTCTACTTTGGAGTTAGATAAAAACTATTTTGTCCTGTCTCCTTGAAGTTTCTGGGAAAGTCTCTCCAGTGATCAGTGTATCTTCCTTCTAGTTTTGCTTTTCTTCAGCCTATGGTTCTTCAGTTATTTTCTTTAATATTTCAAAGTGCATAATGTTAAAGTTGGCTTATGCATTTGATTTCTCCATTTGTCCTGAGCAACAATTTAAAAAGCAGAATTTTGATAACATTACACAACAGCTGGTGCACAAGTTCATGTTTTAGAGCATGTTTTAAGATGGCCTGGTGTGATGATGCACTCCTTTAATTTCAGCACTCAGGAGGCTGAGTCAGGCAGATCACTGAAACATCTGCTAGCCTGGTATACATAACAAGTTCTAGGCCAGCTGGGGCTATAGGGAAATCCTGTCTCAGAAAAGACCACCCCCTGACCTACAAAAATATTTCAATGTATGGAGACAATGTGACCTGAACTAATCACTGCCCCACAATGGTCGGCAGGACCAGAGGAGTTGTGAACATTGGATATGGTCAATTTAAATATATGCTGCATCTCCCTCTACAGCTATGTTCATTGTTCTTACACAGACGAATAGCCCCATATGAGAAACTTTATTGTCATAACACCAATGTCCTTATAAGGCTATTTGTGTTCCCCATGATGGATACATGCCAAATTAATATTCAAAGTTTTATTTTTTGAGACATTTTCTGGATGAGTACTTAGAACTAAAATAAACTCAATCATCTCAAGCTTTGAAAATCTCAAATATGAAGATACAGATGACATTAAAATAATTTGCATATTGACATACTGATTTTCTCCTGTCTTTTAAAAATCCATGCTTTAGTGTTTTAAGTAAGGATGCAGAATATTCTATATGTGACTTTTCTATTTTTTTTTGTCTTTTCAAATATTCCTTAATCCACATTCTTGTCCTGCTCTTCTAAGAACAGGGCAAGGTCAGAGCCCACTCAGCCTGTGCCATTTCTACATACAGAAACGGCAGCCATCTGTAGGCAGGAATCATCTTCACCAGACTCTAGTCCAGTTTTGGAACTTGAACCTCCACCCCTATCCCAGCTTTCAGAAGTATGAGAAATGAATACTTTTTAAAACTGTACTTTGTTCTAGAAACTCAAATTAAGAAAAGAAATAAAGCCCAAGGAATTCAAGCATAGGCTCTAGCATTTATTCAAGGAATTATATAATTTCTCAAATACACATCACAAGTAAAAGATCAAAGCCAAGATCTTTATGACTTCTCTTATTTTAAATATGACAGCCTTCTTTGCCCTACTAAATATGTTTTGAAAAAAAAATTCATCAGACTCTCGTGATTTCCTTTAGTGCCTTTTATACAAATGGATTACTCAGACTACTGTTGCAAATGAATCAGAAGAACTTCCTGTTTCTCTGTTCATTTCTGAGTAATTGTGTACTAGTACCAGGAAGCAGGGAGTAGCACAAGATGCCCCATAGATACTGACATCCTGCATTTCAAAAGGAGCCATAAAATGGCGTTTTCCTTTCCTTTGGGTTAAGATTTATTACCTGTATACCATAATCAGTCATCACATTATCAGTACATATTGGACACCTAGGAAAACAGTAATTGCTATGGCAAACCTCTTCATCTGAAGAGTAATACTTGAGTATATTGTTCATGGCTTGATGGGAAGAGAAGAAACAGACAAAGAAGAGGGAAGAGAATTGGAATTCTTTCTAGTGTTGTTTTTCAGTTTAGTATGAATACAAAGCACGTTATATTGGGAAATTGTGTCTTTCATTCAGTCATATATTCACTAGCTTTTAGTTTCACCAGACACAGACAAGGCTAGTGGCAGTGCTGATAAAGTATAACAACTCTCATTTGTAGCATTTACCAATTTTTGTAATGTTTCCACAATGGCCAATTTCAAGCTACCAATTTGATGCCACTAAATGGGGAGTTTGGGAGAGATGCACAAAATCAGTTTTCAGAAGCTGGTAAGGCTAGCTCCAGCAGACTCAGAGTATAATACAAGCTTTTACAGGGGAAAGATTTTGTAATCTATTATACATAACAACATAAATTGCAGTTTATGTATGATAGATTTGCTGTATGATGCTCAATAAAAACTGAACAATTAATATCTTAGGTGTTTTACATCCAAGAATGATCATAAAAGCAATCAGAGCATATTATGTGAACTGTTATGAATTGGATATAAAGTGTTCCCCACAAGTGCTCACATGTTGACCTCTTGCTCTCTAGCTGAAGGCACCATTGAAAAGTGATTGGATCATGAGTCCATTAACCTAATCAATATGTTAATTCATTGATGAATTCTCCCCAAACGGACTAATAGAATACTGGCCCTATGTGCAGGTAGAGATCACTGGGGACATATCATACCTTGGAAGGGTGTGCCTCGTTCCAGGTGTCTTCTCCTTTTTCTGTCTCCTGTGAACTAAGAGCCAGTCTCTACATCCTGCTGCATCTACCTGCCTTGCCTCAGGCTGACAGCAATGCAGTCAGCTGACCATGGACCAAACCTTTAAAACTGTGAGTTAAAATAGATCTTCCCTCTTTTAACTTGATGTCCTCAGGTATTACCTCACAGTGATAGACAACTAATGTATGGGTAAAATTAAATGCACACTTTGAAGACAATTATTAGCTTTCACATTTTTCGCCATATGAAATATTTAACTAAAACTCCAAACAATTGGTAAAAAAAGATTTTCCTTTTTCTTACTCTCCTTATTCTTATGCCTATGTACAGCAATTTCTAAAAGTCACAGATAATACACAATTTGAAAAATAAACATTTGTAGCATTAATCATCAAACATGTCTGCAGGAGGCTTGAAAATAATGTGTTAAAAATAATTAGTTTTCATTGGCATATTTCCATTAGGATATCTAATTGCATATATATATATATATATGTATATATATATATGTATATATATGTGTATGTATATATATATATACATATATATATATACCATTATTTGGAGTCTCCCATGAAATATATATATATATATATTTCATGGGAGACTCCAAATAATGGTTCTTATGTGCTCAGTGCTATTCAAGTTACTGGTACTCAAAACTTAACAAAGCAGATAAAACTAACTACCCTTATGTGGCAGTGGGAAACAGCAACAACAGCAACAAGAAGCAAAGTACACAACCTGATAAAAAGAGATCACTAGGGGGACAAAAGCAGGGAAAGGGAAATGCTGTGAGCATGGGAATAACATTTGGGTGGGTAGGCAGAGAAACTGCAGCAAGCGTGAAGAAGACTCACCCTAGGTCTTGATCTTTGCCTTGTGTTATCCTATGAAGAGCTCTACTGACCATCCCACAGACCCAAAGCTAGTCCTGAAAAACAGAAAATTTCTAAAGCTCTTGAATAAGCATTTCTTTAGTCTGCAACTACAGATGAAAGAAAACACATTAATGATGCATTTGAGAGATAGAGCCTGCAAGGGGACATTCTATAATGAGATGGGAGAGAAGTTTTCTTTGTCTTCATGAGAAAGGAGCAGGGAGGAGAAGGTCAGCAGTAACAAAGGGGAGAAGCAAGTCGATACTTTCCCTTGGATCTCTATTTTTTTGCTAATAAAAGAACGAAGAGGCTAAGCATGTTGGAGATTCTATGGAAAGATTTTTGGATAATGAGTTAAGAATTGCTCATAAAAATTGGGACATAGTACTGTGACATGCACTCCCCATTTTCTGACTAATAGAAACACTTGCAAAAGTTTCTGGGAAAACTACCAGGAATAATCAGAAGAGTCAAGGAAAGATATGAATGTGCATAAGATTTTTAAAAGTGGCTAGAAACTTTGGGGCAATATTTTGGTGAAACAATGTTGACAAGCTATTACTTACAGTTTAAAAATGAAAATTAAATATTAAATTTATAAAGTTTTGCTTAATTCTAACAATATAATATGCCATGAATAGGTAAAATATGTATTCAAAGACTGTAAGCTGTATCTTTGAATTTCAGGCTTTGTAATGATTATTTCAGTAAAACAAACGTTGAGATGAAGGTAAAATGGAGATTTGGTGATATTCAGAATGGGTCTGAGAATGCATTTGATGTTGGCAATTCAGGACCTGGAATTCTAGCTGACTTCAGGGTTTACACTTGGGTTAGTTAAAAAATGGACAGATGACTGACTCAAAAGGAACTAAAGCTAGCCTTGCATGATATATACAGAAAGAAACACTCGAGTTTAGTAGTAATTGTTAGGGAAAATCTTATCAAATGATCAGATTTTTTATTGAATTTTCATATAAAACATTTTAGTCATCTTTTTTAAATTTTTTAAATTTTATTTATTTTTGTATGTGTATGAATCTACTGTCTGCATGTAGGTTTCTGCACCCGTGTCGTTCAATGCCGCAGAGGTCAAAAGAGGGTCTCGGATTCCCCTGGAACTGGAGTTCTCCTGGAACTGGAGTTACAGACGGTTCTCAGCTGCCATGTGGGTGCTGGGGATTGAACCTGGGTCCTCTGCAAGAGCAGTCGGTGCTCTTAACCGCTATGCTATCTCTCCAGCCCCCATTTTAGTCATCTTTATGTGCCCTCCCCAATCCATACCCTTAATAGAACCCCCACCAGTTTTCATGCATTCTGTCATATATAGTGAGGCCTATTAATTTGAGTTCATGTTAGTTTTCTCTTTGAGAAGAATTCTTTTGGTAAACTGCTTCCATATTAGATTTTTGCTCATGATGTTTTTATTGTACAATTTATATTTCCACATTTTTTTCATTTCACGAGTTTAATATGAAAGTGTATTTACAGAACTATTTACATTTTACCTTATTTTTATTACAGCAGCTACTAAAATAAACCACTACAACTGTTCCTTGCTTTTGCATTTTTAAAAACACCATGGAGTCTTGGGTACTGTGGATATGGCAACAGATGAAAAATCCATGATAGGAAAAAAAAAAAAAAACTACAGGTACATAGAAATTTGAGAAGATACACTGATATTTGGAGAATTTTAACATCATATACTTGGCTATTATCACCACCAGCTGTCATTAATTTTATGTCCATCTTTACTGGTTAGAACATTACTAAGTAAGAATTGCTTTTAAAAAGGAGAGAAAAAAAGGAGAGAAAAAAAGGAGAGAAAAACAGAAATAACTGTAAGAGTCCACATGTTGTCAAACCAAAATCTTACTGCCAATTTCCCTTGTGAGGCTAATCTTAGATATTTATTCTCCATAAAATAAGTAAAGAAATCAATAGCTCTCTAATTGGTGGAAACTCTTGGGGTGGGTGTATAAAGTTCATTAGTGTTCAGACATTTAATAAGCAAATGTCTGCTCGGCAACACCAAATGGCTTCAGTTCCTATTGAACACAATTCTCTTTTCAAACCATTGATGTGAAATGATTCTATTGACACCAGCCATTGAAGAAAACCTTTAGCTGAAGGGAGCCATGTCCAACATTTATCTCTATTGGTGGAATTTTTTCATCTTATTTATTCTTCTTTTATTTTTTTATGTGAGAAGGAAAAAACAAAGTCAGATCAAACACATCTTTGGAACAAAGCACCCGAGTTCACACCAATGTGCCGGGATGGGAAGATTTTGCTCTAATTTGCTCGGAATGGCCCCGATGGATTTTCCCATACCCTATGTACAGGGAGAACAGTGGATGCCTCGGTCACTGGTACACAACATCTAAAAAATGCGTTTCCCCCTTCACTTTCAGTTTCCATGCATTTCTGGACATATGTCTTAAGCTTCTTTCTCTCAGCTCTTTTCCTAATGAAAACAGAAAGTAAGTTTAGGAATGAGCAGACAGTGCAACTTAGATTTGAAGATGGAGCAGTCAGAACTTTTCATTCTAAGAGAATATATTTTTAAAAGTCTGTTCCTAAATGGTTTGGACTGCTTTTCTTTTCCTTTCCTTCCCTTTTCTTTCTTCCTTTCCCCTTTCCTTTCTCCTTTCCTTTCCTTTCCTTTCCTTTCCTTTCCTTTCCTTTCCTTTCCTTTCCTTTCCTTTCCTTTCCTTTCCTGTCCTGTCCTGTCCTGTCCTGTCCTTTCCTTTCCCTTCCTTTCCTTTCCCTTTTCACAAGTTATATCACAGTATCTGTTGAGTAAAGACACCCAGAGAAACCCTTCTGGACATTGCAGGGTTTCTCTTCCCTTTGAAGTCAATGCAGACTACATATCTACCCTCCACCGGTCCTTTAATCAGTGTCCAGTCTGTCCGATGAGAATAGCCCCAGGATGGAGCCCCAGACCAAGCTATGGGTAGCACCCTTTTGTCCCTCTCACATGGATGGGACATGATTCCACAGGATTAGCCAACAATTATATGCTCTGAACTGATCAATTCAGTCAATTTACTGTGCAAAGTAAATTGATCCTTCAGAACAAAGGGTTCTGTCAGCAGGGAGCTACCTGAGAAAGCAGCATGCCTGTGTAAACAGTTCTGTCCTTGTCCCAGTGTGGAGTGGCCCTGCGCCATATGGTGCCACTATGAACTTATTAGCTGACGGATTAACTGATCTCTGCATTTGGGATCCCCAGTTTCCAGCTGTGAGAATGATTGATGGGCTAACTACTGCTCCAGTCTTGGAAGTTATTTCCTCCATTTAACAGAGTCAAGAAGACAGAAAATTGCCCCCTTTGTAAATGCTAATCTCACCACTTCTTCGAACACCCAACATAGCAATTTATTCAAGGCAAAGTCTTAAAATTGGTATAGTGCACATCAAATGCATACTAATTAGCAATTTCTTTTGAAGGCTCCATCACTTATTAAGGGTCTCCTTTTCCATATGTTCATCATGCCCCACTTCACCCTTTAATTACAAAACAGCACTTTCAACTAATTGTGAGAAGGTATATTGTGCCTAGAATCTGTATTAAACACTATACCTTCTGATGCCTAATTTAGGGTCACATCTAAGGCAGACAGATAAGCAGGCAGAAAAGCTCACAACTGTCATCCGCAATTTTAGGCATATTTGGGCATTGTCAGGACAAACGTTTTATCTACAATGGCGGCTATGACACTCTTCAGTGGACATCACCATAAGCCTGGGCAGGAAGAGTGGGATTAATCTTAGATTAACAAATGAAATTTTTTTTCTAGACCAAGAAAAACATACATTAATCTAACACATGAATGATATTATATTTGTGACATTGCAATTTCTTCACCCATTTAGAAATAAACATGCAATTTTATAAGGGCTAATAACCACTAACTGAAATTTATCATTGAAATATAGAAAGGAGTATTTTATAAAATACACTTGAAGGATACTTAAAATGAATATTCCCTGTCTTGTGGAATGTTGATGTTTTCCTCTATTAAAAACAGATCCTTTAAAGCACCTAGACAACTCTAATGGTGATCCCAAATATATATTTGTCACATGCAGTCTGTTAATGTCAGCCTCACTGTAATACTGGATGATAAAGAACTGGGCAGCTCCTTTCTCTGGCCTTTTATTTCTACAAGACTCCATAGAGAATTTAGTAATAATTCTTCTTTCTTAATGTTTGTACTGAGAAAATTTGTTGATGCTTAGGGTTCAAGTACACTTAGGCTGCAAAATGAAGACAGAATCAAAGAATCCTTTGGATTTATGGTGGAGGAAGGGCAGATAAGGTACCCACTCTTTAAAGAAGTTCATTTTTCATAAGACTGATAAACTCTGTGGTAACAGACATGCTATGGAATCAGTCAGATCCATTTATTGTTAAGTTAAGATCATTTTGAGGCATTTTTCTAAGCTATTCCTAAATTTGCACTAATGAATAGGAAGGATGAGAAGAATGTGAATGGAAAAATTCTCATTTCTTATTGAAAATAATTTCAAGGACTCTTGAATAGTCTTTGGTTGTTTGCTTGTCCAGCCAGATGATCCTGCTATAACTGAATTTCATTTCTATATAATGGTCCTTAACATTTATTAATACTTTAATTTCCAAGTTCTCAGTTTGGAATATCCATGTGTCAAATTTGGTTTCCAATCAGTATTGACCCAGGATTTGGATCATGGTTCTTTAGGGTTGTAACTTTGGGCAGACTTGCTTTTAAATGGCAGGTTTAGCATCTGAGGCTTATGAAGAGAATCAATCATGATTCATCTGAAAGGTTTGGGTTCAATCTTGTGTGCTGATGCATGGGTGTGCTAAGAGCAGAGGTGGAGGCCAAAATATCCCTTTTCTTTAATGGACTAATGAATTTAACAAATTGAGTTTATGAATTTTCAATATTAAACTCATAATTGAGATTCTTCCCAAGGAGAAACATATCCTGGATATTTCTCTTCCCTAAGAGAACACACAGTAACTGTCCATAGAAACTCAAAAGATCATCCTAAAATTCATACAGAAGCCCCAAAAGATCACAAATACCCAAAGCAATCCTGAACAGGTGAAATGAAATTGGAAATATTATAGCACTAGAATTTAAAACATACTATAGAACTATAGTAATCTAAACAGCTTGGTACTGTCATGTAAATAGATACATAGGCTAAAGAAATAAGCAAATTCAGAAATAAACCTATGTGTTTGTAGACTACTGAGTCTCAACAAAGGTGTAACATGTCTGGTAGAAAGGATGGTCTTTTCAGTGAATGGTGGTTGGTAAATTGACATCTACATACAAAATATTAAAATTTCACCACTGTCTTTCACTGTGTTGAATAATCAACTCAAAACAGATTAAAAACCTAGATGTCAAATGTGAAACTCTGAAAATACTAGTATAAAACACAGAGGGAACACTTCAAGATAATAGCAGAGGCAATAATTTTGTATTCTGATCTTATAAAGCATACCAAACAAGGACAAAATTTGAGACACGTCATTACATCAAACTATAAACCTACTCCACAAAGGAAACAATTAGAATGCAGAGGCAGCTCACAGAGTGGGAGAAAATGCACAAGCTACACATCTGACATGCACCCATGCTTATTGTGCAACATTTCAAAATATTTAAGATATACAATGAATCTAGGTGCTAAACAACAGGTGACCCAATAAACAAAATATGTTATATGTAATGGAGTATTATTCATCCATAATGAAGAATCAAATTCTGTAATTTTTTATCAACCTAGATAAAAGTTGAGAACCTTATGCTAAGTGACCTAAGTCAGACACAGAAGATAAATACTGCATGTCCTTCTTTATTTGTGGGAGCTAAAACAAAATTGACTTGAATTAAAATAAAACTAGAGGTTGGGTTTGTACACGGGGAGAGCAGATAGAGATAAGCTGGATTTAAGCAGTGCACTTGTGGAAATCCCACACTGAGGTCTACTGATACACACAACGGATGCTTGCTAATCATAATTAAAACAATTTTTGCAAATTTTAAAATAAAATTATTCTTCGATAATCTCATTTGTGTGTATAATGCAGTCAGATCACACATCCCAGTCTCTTATCCCCTCCGACCTTCCTCGGTCCATCTCTTTCCTGTAACTCTCCTTTCCATTTCCATAGTTTTTGTTTTAATTTTGGTTTTTGTTTTGGGATGTGCTGAGTTTAACCAGAGCTGTCCCCACGAACTTAGCTGTGGGATTATCCACCAAGCCATGGGGTCCTTAGGATTAGCTATACCATTCAAGACAATAACTCCCCCTCCCTCAGGATCTGTCCATGACCAAAATTTCCCCGGGGAGAGGTAGGGCCCAGAAGCCCATCCCCCTTTTTTGAGCAAGTGTTGACAGGTCCAGTCCTGTGCAGGCTCAGTGTAGGCAACCATGGCTGCTGTGATTTCATGACTGCAATAATCATAGCTTGGTCAGAAGACAGCATTTCATGCTCTTCCTCTTTATCATCTCTCATTCTATTCTTTCAGGCCTGTTTCTGAAATGTTCTCTAAACCTTTCAGGGTAGGGCACAGCTATAGCATTTAGAGCTGGGCACTGAACAGTTGCTTATAATGAACACCTTGAGCACCCAGGAGTCTCTCTCTATTCATTGCCATTTGCTGCAAAAAGAGATTCTCTGATCAAGCTAAGAGCAGTATTTAGAAGGGAGTTTGAATACAGGTCTATTTAGCAAATCAGCAGTAGTCAGATCCTTCTAGGAACTATCGCCTCCATAGCCATGGGCTTTTAAATTTTTTTTTAAGTTTTTAAATTCCAATTTATTAAAATATTTTATTTTCCCAATTACTTTGGTCCTTTTTATTGGATTTTGGTGTGTTTCACACAGAACATCTCAATCATCTCTTTACTCCTTTTCCACTGGCACCATCCGCTGCCCACCCTCACTGGAATTCATATATTCTCTCATCTGTCAAGGCCCATCCTGTCAAACAAGTGTCCCCAGATGTCCCTGAGTGCAAGTCCAGTAGGGTCTAATCAGGTCATCCCCTTGTGAAAATCAGCTCTTCCTCAACCAGCAGCAGTAGGCTGCTGAAAGTTCTTCAACTAAAATTGGGGTCTGCTGACCATTTCCACTGTTCTGTGCTCATTTTTTTGTCTGCTTGAGTTTGCATGGGGCTTTTGCATGCTGAAACCATTGCTGTAGGTTATAGTCTTTCTTCCTCTTTTTCAACAATGGTTCCTGGTCCCTGGGTAGGGAGGATTTTCAATATAGGAGTCCTGTCCAAGGACCCACACTCTGCAGACTCTTATTCTCTAAGCTTTGGCTATTTTTGATCTTTTATGTTCCTAGCCCTCCATTTCATGAGGAAGCTTCATTGATGAGAATTGAAAGATGCACTAGTGTTCTATTTACCCCTTGTTCTACATTCCACATGCCTTATGTGTAGAGGTAACATCGTAGATGCGCCACTTATGCTAGGACAATTCACAGACAATCTCTTGTGTATGACCAGTTATAGAATTCTGTAATAATTTGTGTCTGTTAAAAAATAAGCTTCATTGATGAGAGGTGACTGGGATATTTGTCTGTAATATAAGGATCCATATTTTGCACATTATAAGAAATTACATTTGCCTAGGGAGGTGACAGTCTTGGGGTTTTCTCAAGGATCTATGATCTCTCCATTTATGCAAATATGGCTAAGTTTATAATACCACATATGAGTTTCCACCCATTGAGTGGGCTTTAAGTCCAATTAGGTACCTGTTTATTATCCCCAAGTGCTACAGTTGTACCAATGTTGTTTGCTATGCTGGTCATTGGTGTGTTATTTGGCCTTGAAGCAGGGGTTGGACCATCAATTGATGTTTTCCCTTAGCAGTTTGTATAACGCTCTCTAAAGTTCTGAGAGCTAGCCTTCAAGGGGAAGTGTTTTCCAGGTCAGTTCCAGCTTCACTGTTCCAAATCTTGAGTCCCAAAGTATGTCCTGTCTTCATCAATAGGGTCTTTCCTTCAAGTTCAAGGAGACAATTCATGGCTGTGGCAATAGCCTATGTAATTTTTGGGTCTCTTGGAATTACCCTGGCCCACAATTCAAAGGAAAGATTCTCCTGTCTGGCACTGTTTCTTGCTATGTAGCCTTCAGCTATACATATAGCCTCATGTGGGTATGTTGTATGTGTAATTTTTCAGTAGGTTTTTGGATTTATATAATTACCTGTTGATTTTTTTTAAAGGAAGCCGGGTTTATTTCAGGTATGGTGGCTGGCCTGCCTGTGTCAGGATTAGGATGACCAGTGTTAGAATGTCCCTAGAATGGCAGTTTTATACCCAAGCACACAAGGAAGTGAGTTTACAAGGAGGTGGGGGCAAGGAGATGAGGGATTAGGATGTAGGATGATCTATGCCTGGTATTAGTAGAAGCACCTCGAGATAAACTGAGGCTTGTGACCGGTATCAGTAGGAGCCTGATTGCAGGATATTGTAGCAACTTTCTAGGAATTTCTGCCTCAGTTGGCTTCCTGGAAAGTCCCTGACTTAGGTGGGCTTATGACCTTACATTTCACCCTTTTGTGTCATAGGGACAGGGAGCAACATTTTTTTCATTCTAGCTGCTTTGTGCTGATGGGGAATGATGAAGAAGGGGTTAATGACAGAAGACAGTGAGATGCTTTGCACCTGGGTGTCACTGTAGTCAGCAGGGATGCATTTGTGCTTGTTTTTGGACAAGGCCAGATCCATGGTGGAGCAGAGCCTATACCTGGCAGCCAGTCTGATCAGAGTCTGTCAGCCACACCTGACCCAAAGCAGCCAGAGTCTCAACCCTCAGCCAGGTTCATGGCACCAGATGTCAGGTTCATTTTGAGGGGGGACTTGGCTCAGAGAGGAAAAAATGTCAGGACTCCAATGAAAAGGAAGTTGGGGTTATTTCAGGCATGGTAGTTGGCCTGCCTGTGTTGGGGTTAGGATGACCAGCCTACCTATTGGTTTTTACCCTAGCTAGGCATTATATTACTGTGGGTTTTGGACAAAATTTGTAGTACTAGACATGAATTCTAAAAAAACTGTCATTAAAATGGAAGGCAAATGAAAACACTATGTGATATTCTCTCAATCAAGACAAAATATACTAAATATTACTATAGTATTATGAGGGGCCAATCATTGCTTTTAAAATAGCTTCTAAAATTTTATTTGTTCCTTCTTTTAATAAATCATCAAATTTTTGTATTGAAATTCTGATGTGCAAAGAATTATTCATGCAAACATTGATGTTAAAAGGTGGTAACATATGTATAAAACACTGATGGTGGAGGCTGGAGAGATGGCTTAGCAATTCAGAGCAGTCACTGCTTTTATAGAGGACCTGGCTTTGAATTACAATATCCATATAGTGCCTAAAAACTATGTTCTAGTTTGTCTTCCATTGCTGTGACAAAACACTCTGACCAACACCAACTTGGGGAGAAAGGGTTTATTCAGCTTATATTTCCTGGGTTACAGTTCATCACTTAGGGAGCCCAAGGCAGGAACTTAGGGCAGGAACTTGGAGTCAGGAGCTGAAGCACAGGCCATGGAGGAATGCTGTTTAATGGCTTGCTCCCCTGGTCCATGCCCAGCCTGCCCTCTTATACAGTACACAACAACCTGCCCAGGGTGGCGCCACCCATAGTGGGCTGGGCCCTCCCACATTGCTTGACAATCAAGACAATACTCCACAGATGTGGCCACAGGCCAATCCAATGGAGCCAATTCCCCAATTGAGGCTCCCTCGACCCAGGTGTGTCAAGTTGACACTAAAGCTATCCAGTACACATATCTAGAATTTCAAAGATAGCATCCAGCAATGATAGAGAACACATAACATTTGTCTTTCTGGGTTACTTCTGTCATGATGATTATTTCCAGTTCCAACCTTTTATTTGTGAATTTCATAATTTCTTCTATTTTTAAGAGCTGAAAAACAATAATAATGAATGTGTTTGATAAGAGGAGATATCATAGTCTATGAAAAGCCTAAAACTATTTACTATCAAGTAAAGACAGGGGACCTCAGAACATCTGCAGAACACGCCAGTTTTATAAACTGTTCTAAGCTATCAGTTCTGACTGTTAAAATTGTACCTTTCTGAGCACCACAGGCCACCGCTCTGCTCCTCATCTCCACACATCTACTCCACAGAGAATGACTTTCAGAGGACCACTTGCTGGCCCCCTCTGTCACTACACTTACGTGTATGTAGGTGTGTGACGGTGGTAGGAGAGTGGGAGAGGAATTCGATGAAGAATTCCTCCCATGAAACACTTACTGAAGCTTTCCTTTTGGCAATTTTGATGAATACACACTGAGTTATTCAATGTTTTAGACTACAACACATACCTTAAGTTTAGCTTGCTTTTATTTTTATGAGTTATCAGAAGCAACATTTCACATTTCCATAAGATTACAATCTGAACACACATTTTACCCCTTAGTTTTACAACTTTTCAAGTATTTGACTTTTGAATTTTCTAGTTCTGTCTGGCATAGTTCACCATTGTGACAATATCCCTGTGGCTAATATGGAGTGAAAAGTATGAAATCAGAGGCTTTCCAGATTTAAAACAAAATGTTGGCACATGTGATTTTTATTGAAATACAAAGAATCACTTTCAATATTAACATAATATTTCTTTAAAACACCCAGTAAGAACTGGAAGAAGGTAGGCAGGACTTACAGCAGTCAAACATTATGGATAATATGCAGGTGCACAATCTACAGTTAATTGACAGTAGTTCTTTCCTGCATAGAAAAAAGGGGGAGATACTTTCAAAGCAAGGTCAACAGTGTTCTGATGTTCATTTTATTTTAGAGTAGAAGATAAGCAATCCTTAATAACAACCAAACCATAAATTTACCTTGAATTGTCAATAAACACATTATCAGTAAAAAAATAAACAATTTTATAAAATTACAGCATTTTCAATTTAGTGGAAACCTTTGAAATTTATCCCCCAAATGTCTAAAAATAGCTACAAAGTGGCATAAAGAAATAATTAGTAGTATCAGAAATAAAACAGGACTGTTCTCATTTGGAGAAATAAGTTCTATCCAGCAATTCTGATGAGATTACTTCAGCAGTATTTTTTCTTTTCTTTTGAGAGAGCAGTGCTGTTCCTTTCCACTTTCAAATATTTGCTATGGCAGTAATCCTAATTCAAACAAATAGAGATATCTCATTCACTTGGATCAAAATCAGAATTGAAACATTTTTAGACTAACTCTTTTGCACATTTCTTTTAGACTAGAGATGAAGGAAAGAAGCATGGAAATTGTGTACTTTTATTTTTGTTCAAAATTGTCTTTAAAAGAATTCAAATACTTTTCTTCTTTTACATAATAGCAGCTAAGCTAACAGTCCATATGCCAAGTTAAGATTTGAATCTATCTGAGATGACTGGGAGTTTAAATCTAAAAAATATTACTGTTTATAATGGAAACTTAGACATTATAGTCCACAGTGGAAAATCAGTCGTCATGGTCAGGTGGATGATGATATTGCAATAAGAAAATGTAATTAAATTGTCTATATAAGGAAGAGAGTTGACTAATCATTCATGGAGAGCTTTATTACCATCATTTATTAAACTTATTCTTTCCTTAGTCATCTGTAGGTGTTTTATTTTAGGCCATAACTATGTGTGGATTAAACCTTCTGATATCTCCTAATTGCTAATATTGTGGACATGTATCTTCCTAACTCCTTAACCAACTTTCAAATCAATTTGGAAATCTCAAAAGCATTTCTAAAAATATCAACTGCTCTGTCAGCTGCATAGAACAATGCACTAATAGTTCTCTCTATATCTATTATCTACCTGTATATCTAATTTAACTAGTTATCTATCTGTCATCTATCTGTATATCATCTATCATATCTATTCATTCTCTCTCTCTCTCTCTCTCTCTCTCTCTCTCTCTCTCTCTCTCTCTCTTAGCAGATCAAAGCCAGAGAAGGGGTGACATATATTTCAGGTATTCAGGTTCTGGCTTCAAGGCCAATTGGATCTGGTGATGTAAATTGCTGATTTTGTAAGATGAAGGCCATCTGAAAAAGAAGAGGTCAATGAAATGCATGCTCAATGTATTCTTAATTTCAGTTCTATCCAATGTTTACAGAATAATTTGGAGAGGTTTGCAGTTTTTTCTTGTCAGTCTTATTAAAGCTTGGCAAACCTTTAATAATAAATCTACCAACAAGCCACCAGGAATTTGATTTCACTCTCAGAGTACATGAATTTTTATGTTTCCTGAACAGTTTTTAGTTGGAAGCACTAGGACCTTTTCTGGTCAGTTGCCCACATAGCCACATGAAAGCATGGCATGCATTCTTAGCTTGAAAAGGCAACAAAGAGTTACTGAGGAAAACAGTGCCTTGTGAAAGTGTAGAAGAGGCCAGGCAAGCAGGCCACCACTGCGATTCTTCCAAAAGTAGCTTGAGTGTTGGTGCTTAAAACAGAAGAAAAGGAAGAAAAGGAAAGCTGGGCTTATCATTATATTGCACATGTATAATATTTCCATTGTTTAACAAAAAACATTGGCATAATGAGACAAGTGCTATTCAAAAGCCAGAGTACCTCACCTATACCAGAACTGTGGGTCACATATGCATCTGCCAGCTAACTGCATAGCACATTTGGAGCTACACTTCAGCAAAAAGAGACAAAAATATTATGTCAGCAGTTTTCTCTCTAGTAAATCCAATGTAACAGAGCCAGGTTAATTGTAATCATGTTATTTATTTATCAAAACCTTGACAGTTTCCCTCTGTGATATAACTCTGCTCCATGTGGCTAGCTCTACATGACAGTCAGGACTCTGGAGTCAGAATATCTGGGTTCAAATTTGAATTCCATCCTTTACCAAGCTCTGCCATCTTGCAGAAGTCGCCTAACCTCAGTGTTCTGTTTTTTTTCACTGTGAAATGAGAATGTTGGACCTCTCTATTGAGTGGTTGTTGTGAATAATAAATGAGTTGATGTGTGAATATTCTAGCATAAGGCCTCACACCTGGTGAGAGCAATACTACAGAATGCTTAAGAAGATGCAGGACTTTCCAGTGCACCACAATGTGCTTTAGTACCTCTTCTGTAAGTCTTCTACATAGTTAAATTCTTGAAAGGTCAGAAATGGAAGAAGCCAGGAACCAGAGGCCTGGCTTGTATTGAAATCTGTGGAGCAGAGGCCCACTTGGCCCTTGAGATTGATCTGTCCAGAATTCTCCATCCTTTTCATTACTGCACCTTTGCTTCTTTAGTTCACATTTTTCTTGTGAACATTTACTCAAAACTTAGTCTTTTTCTTATTCATTTCTTATTCATTTATTTTTGTTTGGGGGGACAAGGGCCTCATTCCTCCACAGCCCAGGTGACCTTGAACTCATAACAATCCTTCTTTACCCTCTCTTCTCAGTTTTTCAAAGTCATGATAAAATTCCCCATGAATCCCTTCTAGACAGCCTCAAGGTTATCTTTTTTTTTAAATGAGCTATATATATACCATTGACTTGACCTTTTTGCATTCTTAATGGTCACCAATTTCAATTCCTCAGACAATGGTCTTGTTTCTTTGAACAAATATTTGCTCTATATCTTCTGTGAATTGAGCCGGAACTAAGTTCTCAGTAAATTCTATTGAGTAGAATTTCATAAAGTCAGGTAATTTTCTCTCTTCTAAATGTTTCTGTAATAATAGTTGCAATAGCTATAAAGAAAGAGTTTTATAAAAAAACAAAACTGAAAAATATCAGGGCTAAAAATAAAAAAAATGTAGCTATAAAACCTAAGGTAGATGTTGAAGGCTCTTGTGAATCATTTTCTAATTTTTCCTACTTGATGAAAATACTTAAGCAAATAAGGAAACTCTAATCAAGCACAGTGATGACAGAACCACTGTTAGAACTTCCATTTTCTGTCATAACCAGTTTAGCTCAGTGCAGAATTGTTTGTGTCCAGTACATTTTATACATACTAAACTAATTAATCCAAGGAATGATTGCTCAAAGTGAGTCAGGCTCCAGATTTCTTAAACCTAAGTGGAGTTAGAAATTGGACTAGCAAATAGATTGTTTCCTAATTTCATAAGAAATTGCTGTTAGAAAATTCCAATTCCATCTGAAACTCATAATTGCATACATGTGTTTAGACCATTAGCTTTTGATTAAAAAAGACCAAACCAACAGGGATCCTATTCTTAACTTTTTATTCCAGGATAGTTGATGTGTGCTCCAATTTCTTAGTCGCTCACATTTTATGAGAATTATGCCAAATTTATAATAAATCCATCTACATTTCATTGTTACATAATAGTCATCCTTAGCTAACTTATCAAATTCTCAGAACATATTTAGCAAAGAGAACTGAATTATAGCAAGTGTCATTTTCATGATGGTAAGGCTGTATAACAAAACTAGCCTTTAGTGACTAAATATACATATTTTATATTAAGTATAAATCACATATGGCTGCTTAAATTCTGAATTATATAAAGTTTGAAGTAATTCCACCATTACTTGAGGGAATATACAGTGATTTCTTCTGCTGAATTTTCATTGACTTTTCTCACTCTGTGAAAATCTCTGTTCATTTCATTTCCCTGACTCCATCCTCACTAGAGTCTTCTCGTATTTTCCATCAGCACTTTTCTGAACTCTAATTCTTCTCCCTCCATTCTATTTTTTCTAGAATGTCTGGTTTCATTTCAGTTATTCTAGTAGTTTCAAGTAAGATCCTTACATAGATGACTGTGAAATACCTCAGCCTTCAAGATTACTTTAAAATTCCAACTAGTTTGTACTCATAAATTATCGCTTATTGCTAAAAAATGGAAAAAAAAACTGAGAGAAAGATGTAGGACAGTTATGGCAGAATGCATGATCTGGGATGAGGTGGGGTGGGGTGGAGGGAAAGGAAAGGGAAATATGCCTGAACTGAATTGGAAAATGATGTATGAAATACACAAAGCATCAATAAAAAAAATAAAATAAAATTCCAACTAGCCCCTCCAAAAGATTGCTAGACATTTCTTCTTGGATCACCTCAAGTCTAGTGTATTTTGAAATGATCCTAAGGACAACCATTTCTAATTTCCTTACCATCGCCCCTGCCACTCTTTAGGAAACCAGCACATCCTTTTGCATTTCTATCCTGATTTCAAATCCATTGGATTGCACCAAAGCTCCGTGCCTAGAACTACACATAACCACTGTTGAATTGATAAATGGTAACATTCTAATGAGAATGCCCCCCCCCACAAATGCCAACTATTTGAGTTCTTGGACAGAGTTTGTAGCACTATTTGCAGAGGTTTAGGAAACATGATCTTGCTGGAGGAAGCAGGTCACTGGGCTCTGGCTTTGAGAGTTCCTAGCTTTCTGCACTTCAAACTTGCTCTCTCTGCTTCCTGTGTGGGCTTGGAGAGGTGAGCTCTCTGCACTCTCCTCTGATGCCTCCTGCCATTCCCCCCCACCCTGAAACCAGAAGCCCAGATAAACTTTCTTCTGTAAGTTGCTTTGGTCCTGGTGTTTTAACAGAGCAACAGAAAAGTAGTCAATACATGCTTCAGCTTCAGGTTCTTTTTAATTTAAAATTTTTGAGAATTTCATAAATATGTACTTATGTATTGTATTTAAAACATTTCTTTTTTTTTTTTTTTGTAGCCAAAACAAGCCACTTGGATCTGATTTTTTTTCTTTTTTTACAATTAAGTAATTGGTGCATTTTGCAAGTATCTATGTCCAAATTTTGAACAACCCAAGGTTCCCATAGTCCAGTTGGAGAAGCTTGTATGCACAGGCAAGTTGATCAATCAGGTGTCCAGACTATATTCCTATAGTCTCATGATTCACCCCTATCTCTCCACAGCCCTTACAATCTACCACGCCTCCTCTTCCGCAGTTTGTTCCCTAGGCTTTGGGAAAGGGGCACAAGTGGGTGAGAAGAAAACAGTCTAATTTCTTTGGAGTTGTCATTTTGGACTCCGGTCTGTTCAGTTTGTTTCCCTTCACGGATTGACAGCTTTCACAGTGATACCCTTTTCAGTCATACTAACAAAGCTCAAGCTATTGGATGTACAGCCATTTAAACCGTACCACTTATTGTGTCAAGCTAAGCTGTGAGCCTTGACCAGATGCTTGGATGGTATGCTAATCCGCAAACTGTGGTTTCTCTATAAGGGTGACAAGTTCTTATTGTGCTTATAACATCCCTAACCACTAGAGGACATAAACTTGTGGCATGCCGTGAGATTATTCCTCCAAGGAGAGAGCTAATAGTCCAAATAGTTTTGGGATATATTAGACACTTGGCTGCCACTGTTGCACTGGTATCTCCAGGCTGTTGAGGTGTAGCTGATATTTTCAGAGGAGTCTTGTTTGTCTCAGGGAGACCCAATATTTTGTTTATTGCTGTTAGTGGCCTTTGGTAACGCTTCTAGCATTTCAGAGGCCAGTTGTACGTAGCAGGTGACATCTCATAAACATTTTTCATGCTCCACCAGGTCTTTGACAACAGGTTCTTACTGCCTTTCTCCTTGCATTATATCCCATTATAGGAAAGGCCTTTATAATTTGGGGGGGGGGCGGTTTGAATCCCCAGCCAACATCTCCTAGGCAGAATAATTCATTGCTGATTCAGAGGCTCCTTCCTGTAGTAATATATTTTGCTTAATTACACAACTTATAACACACTTTACTATTGAAATTTGACGTCTAGAAGAGAAATATCCTTTCACATTCCTGTGCTATCAGTCAGTTAATACGTTTGCTGTTTTGCTAAATAAATAAATAATAAATAATAATTTAAATACATAAATAATAAATAAATTCAAATATCAAATAAATAAATATAGCTAATAAACTAAAGTTTGGGATATACAGGGCATTATGGCTGCAATCTGCTGCCAAGTTATCACCAAGAGTTGGGGTGTAGTTGATGTTGGTGGCGGAGTTTTGCTTGACCTCAAGGGACTAACCTTTGCTTTATTGGTTTCAGTGGCCTTTGGAACCTCTCTGGTATTCCAGAGACAACTTATTACTTGTAAGTGCGATCTCGATAAATCCTCCCATGGTTTACATAGGTCATTGACGCAGGGCAGACCTTACCACCCTCTTTCTTGCAGATATCCCAGTTTACAGGCATAACGCCTTAACTTTTTTTGGGGGGGGGGGGGCTTGGGTCCCTGGCTAAATCTCCTTGCCGAATAATCTGATGCTGCTTTCAGCGCTCTCTTGTATTAATATATATGACCTACCTTAAAGTAGTGTTTAAGTGATTGTCAATATCCTTTTTACAGTTCCTATGTATACTACATTTACACACCACACACACACACACACACACACAATATATATATATATATATATATATATATATATTATCTCTGAGAGAGAGAGAGAGAGAGAGAGAGAGAGTCCATTTAGGGTTGTTCATATATACTTGTGTTTAACCTGACCACTTGGGGTAGGATAACCTACCAGGGGGCTTTTCCCTGGAGAAAAATGTTTCCCCCCACTCTCAGCAGCCATTGATTGCATGTAACTCTTCATTTATACATGGGTCTTTGTGAAATTTCCCCCAGCATCAGAGGCATGTCTATTGGTATGTCATCATGCAGGACTTGTTAGGCAGTCATAGTGTTGAGAGCTCATAAGTTCAGTATCCTTGTCATGTTTTGAAGACACTATCTCACAGCAGTCCTCCCAGTCCTCTGACTCTGACATTTTATCTTCTCTTCCACAATGTTCTCTGCACCTTAGGTGTATGGGTTGCTTTATGGATGTAGTAAATGGAGCTGTGCACTCCACTGTGACTATTCTTTGTACTTTGACCAGTTGTGGATATATGTAATAGTCTCCATCTGCTTCAAAAAGAAGCTTCTTTGATAAAAGTTAAAACCTGTGGGTATAGAGTAAATATTTAAAACATAGAAGTTATAGTGGCTCTCCTTGAGGGTGTATGGCCACTCCAGCCGTGAGTAGTTGGTTAGGTTTACAGTACCAGGAATGAATTCTGTTCTACTGAGTGGCCATTAAGGCCAATCAGACAGTTTCTAGTTACATGCAAGCTATAAGTCCAATTATTTTACTAATGGAATGGCAATTCCCCATTGTTTTGGGGAATTTTTGAGCCTCGTGTCCAACAACGCAATGGGAGGTTTTCCATAACTTGTGTTACTTCAGTTTATTTATCCTTTCAACATATTCCAGAAAAATTATTATTCTTTTATAAATTTTTATGTGTATAACTGTATTGTCTACATGTGTAAGTGCACCCATGTTGTGTAATGCCCATGGATGTCAAATGAAGGCATCAGATCCCATAGAACTTGAGTTACAAGTGGTTGTTAGCCACCATGTACGTATTGAGAATCGAACCCAGGTCCTCTGCAGAAACAGTCAGTGCTCTTAACCACTGAGGCATCTCTCCTGCCCCTCTTTATATTTTTAAATTTATTTTTGTTTTGTATATGAGTGTTTTGCCTACATGGATGTAATCGTGCCCATGTCATGCAATGCCTGAGGAGGTCAGCAAAGGGCATTGGATCCCTTGGAACTGGAGTAATGGACAGTTGTTAGCTGCCATATGGATTCTGGGATTTGAACCTGGGTCTCCTGGAAGGGCAAACAGTGCTCATATCCACTGAACCATATCTGTAGCCCCCTAATTATTCTTTTAAAATGATGCATTCTTCATGTCATTCCCATTGGAAACCCTTTGGCTTTTAGCCATCTATAAACAGTGCTTCCCAGTCCTGACTTCACACACTTAGGGAGTTTTTTTTCTGTTAAATCATGTTATGCTGAAGTCCTACTCAGACCACCAAATGAAGCAGACTCTCTAGATGAAGATAGTAGATACTGAAGAGTGGTTTTTCAAAGAATTTGACCAGTTATGATCAAAACCCTAACCAAAAGAATAACTTCGCTAACCAATTAGCATGGACCATGTCTACAATAAAAGCAACTATTGACCTAAATATCAGCTGGGCCCAAAGCATGGTTTATATATATATATAGATATATATATACTATATATATATATATTCATTCCTGACCTTGGAAATAAAGGCTCTTTATAATATGTTCTAAATTTGCCTGAAGAACATTACTGCTACATCCTTTACACAAAGTTCTGCTCTTGTCATCTCATATCCACAAATATGCGTTGCATGATGCCATTTCCTTGCTTTTACTTATAGAATAGGTTGACTATGATAGAGTACAACTTTGCTTTACTTCCTTTTAATGGTGGAATAGAATGAAAATAAAGTAGAACATTAATGCACTCAACCAATCACACAGCAATTTACAGTGCTTGAGAACTTTTTAGGTCATCTGTGTTTGCTTACCAATAATGGCATGGAATTCTGATGAATTATAAGAAGTTGTAATCATGGAGGAGATAAGATCAGAGATGGGATGCTCAGGCCCTGCCTGGAGAGGGAAAAATGTGGAAGAAAGGAGAGTGGTCATATATTTCTATTAAACACTATATTGCTGATATTTTTAAAAGCATGTGTTTTGTAAATTTTTAACTTGCCTTTCCTGAAGATATGCTTCACTCTTTTACACACTGTGAAGACATGTTGACCCAAAAATGACTAAAGTGTAGTGAAAATAGAGGAATCTGTAAGAACAATCTGAAGTAATTCTACTATTCTGACTTCATGTTTCTCTGTTCCTATGTGGCTTTTCTGCTGTCTTTGGCTACATCTTCTATACAATATGTACAACATGGATACAAAAAAAGTAAATGATGTAATGTAGGGACAATTCACATAGATTTCCTCACTAGAGATGTCTTGCTCAGAGGGGTACTTAGAGGACAAACATTTAAGAGTGACTATCTGTACTAATGCCCAGATTATCCAGACTCAGATGTTTAAGTGAGGGGAGAGTTCAGGTCACTGAATTACATTGCACCTGGATCTACAAACCTGCTGTGGTTTGTATTTGTGTCTTGAGTATTCCTGAAAACCCCAAGTCCCTTTAAGAGAATAAGATGATTTTGTGTTGCTTTGTGCCAAATTGGAGTGAGGTTTCTGTTAACTCCTAAAAGAAGATCATGAACTCTGTTAAATGATATACTCCCAGAAAAATATTTGAGTTTGAAAGTCTCTTTTAAGCCCCTTCTTTTCACAGTGTATCCATGGTCATTTGATAGTTGTGTCTCATTAGCTCTACTCTGCCCTCTACAATTTCCTATAGTTTTCTTTGTTTTTGATTACTTACTTGGTGTTATGTAAGCTCTTTAAGTCTTTTAAGGATAAAGCTGGGGTTATTGATTTGTTTCTTTTTCTACTATACTATGTACTTGCAGCAATAGCTTCCTTTTTGGTACTTTAGTTCTACTTCATTGTCTTAATAGGCTGACTTCTCATTTTCTCCTTGAAAATATTCTTAAAATTTCCCTTCTAATTTCTTATTAAATCTATTATTTATTTAGAAGTGTATAGTTTAAGTTCCATGTTTTAATTTTCAAAAAATTTTGTGTCTTTTAATTCCATTGCAACAGTGCTATGTTGTTTTAATCCTTTTAAATTTTTGAGGGGATATTATAGTGAGCATGCATTCTTCCATGTAGATGATTTATGTAAACTTTTTAAAAATGCATTCTGTTTGTTAGGTGGAACACTACACAGATGATAGCTAGGTCTATAGTATAGAATCTTTTAAAGATTATTTCTTTTTTTTTTTAATTTTTTTATTAATTTTATTTATTTCTGTATGTGTATGAATGCACTGTCCGCATGCAAGTCTGTGCACCCGTGTCGTGCAACGCCGCGGAGGTCAGAAGAGGGTCTCGGATTCCCCTGGAACTGGAATTCCCCAGATTATTTCTTATTTATCTTCTACCTAGTTGCTTATTTAATTGAAAGGAGAGCATTAATATTTCCAATGATTACTGCTTATGTATCTACTTCTTTCAGTCTTTTCATTTACTTGTGCTATGTATTTTAGAATTTTTGTTATTAGGTTCATACATGATTATAATTACTAAATCTTCCTGATATATTATTGATCCTTTGTTATTTTGAAATATCATCTTTAGTATTGTTTTGATTTGTTTTAAATCAATTTTATCTGGTAATATACACATTCAAACTCATTTATAATTTTTGTTTCCATATTTTTATACTTTATTTTTCATATCACTCAATCTGCTGTTGTCCTGAAGAAAATTTTCAGTAATATCATGGGTTTTTCCATGATCATTCCTGACCGGATGCAGCCCAGAACATGTGTACATACTTCTTTCATATTTGTTTATGACTAAACAGATGCTTCTCTAATTTTTATAACATGTAACTAACATATATATTAGTTTGTGTGGATGCACAAATGTTCTATGACATACATATGGAAGTCAGAAGACAACTTGTAGAAGTTGGTTTTCTCTTTCCATCATGTGGGTTCTCGGGAATTGAACTCAGGTTGTCAGGTTAGTAAGCAAGTGCATTTACCCAGTGTGCATCTCACTGTAACCTAATTCTGTCTGGAAAGATGTCTATGATAGCTCCTTTCCACTTGATCCTTTCCCAACTCTTGCTTATACTATGCTGGTATCTAGATATAAAACTCATATTACCATCATTTGTTCCCTGACCCAACTTGCTGAAGGTGGGAAGGCAGAAGGACAGAAAGAACTTGGAATCCTGTTGGGAGTGCTAATTCAGTGTTAAGTAGCTATGCCAGCCAGGCACTATCTTCTTTTGGACTTCTTTATACAAGTAAACAAACAAAAAACCAAATCAATCTTTATTTAAGTCACAACTACCAGATTTCCCATTTTTTTTTAGAAATTGTGAATGCCAGCAACACAAGACACTTGACATTGTCTTTATTTTATTGTTAAATAATAATGTTTATTAAACATTTATCTCAATTAAATTAAAAGCTGTAGTAACTGATTAGTGAGGAATCCTTAGTACTTAATATACTGACTCAAACTACTAATTATTTTAGACATAATTTGTTATATAAAACATAGTGTTCAGACATTCAGAGGGGAACAAACATAGTGGAGAAGATAGGTAAGCACTGAGACCAGAAATTAATGTCATCAGAAGACTATGACAAGGGAGCGGTCATGGAGCATGGACATCTAGATTTATAGTATCATTGAACTAGACACTGGATCTCAGACTAGCACAAACTTCAAATGTTCCTAAACCCATTTTACAGAGAATAGTAAGCCTTAGAAAAATTTCAATACCCCAATTTGTTGAGTTTAGTAGATTCTAGAGGGAGATTACCACTCCATTTTTCTTACGGTCAGTGCTGTGATAAAAACACTGACCAAAACCAATTTGGGGAGGAAAGGGTTTATTTGGCTTACAACTTAACAGTCTATCATCAAGGGAAGCCAAAGCAGGAACTCAGGGCAGGTACATGGAGCACAGACCATGGAGGTGTGCTGCTTACTAGATTACTCTTACAGACATGGCGACAGGCCACTCTAATGGAAGAAATTCTTCAACTGAGGTTCCCTCTTCCTAAGGTTTCAAGTTGACAACTAAAGCTATCCAATACAAAGGCTAGACTCTAAACTGCCTTGAAAGTGCAGGGGACAGTGGTTAATACTAACTAAATTTATTAGGAATAACTATGGTGGCTCTAGCTATGAGAAGGGAGTGTTGGATCAGGGACAAGTTCCATAGGGGGGAAAAAAAAAACTGGCAAGGTTAAATCACAGGAAAATTCTCAGGGATCATCTTCCTAAGCAGATTATAGGTAAGAGACAAAATTGTAGAGGCCAAGCATGCTTATTGATGACATAATTTTTGGTTCAGATTTCCAGACAAGAAGTTTAATTCCAATCAATAGTCATTTTGAGTGTTTTACTATAGGTTTAGTGATATAAGGATATAGCAATACAGATGTCATGCTTTGTGTTCACACAGATAGAAACTAATAGGAACTTGATGAATTGACAGAGAATTATAATATTGATAATATCCCTTTGAAGGAGATAAAGGTAGAAAAGTGATGTGGAATTATGTGGGCCGGTGACAGAAAATCAATGAAGGCCTCCTAGAAGAAGTGTGGCTTATTCTTAGAACAGAAAGATAAACAAGACAGGCAGTTTTGGTGAGGAGAAAGGCATTGAGATAGAATGAATCCCAAGAACAGAGGTCTATTACTGAGAGCACAATGTGTTCATGAAGCAGCAAATGGCTGAGTCACATGGGTCAAGCACATGAGAAGGGAATGGTGAGAAATGACAGAATAAAGAAGGCAGACACTATGGGAAGACTAGTTTGGTGTGTTGAGGCCTTTGAACTTTATTTTGTGGACAAACGTCACTAAAAGATTATTCAGCTAAAGAATGATACAATCATATTTTGCATTCAAAGTATTTTCATAGAAGATCAAGATGCATTAGACAGCTAAGTCTGGAACCAGAAGACCACTTTGAATGTGCAATGGCAGGTGATACTTCTGATAGAGGTGATGAACTGTTGCTGTTATAATGCGGATGGACAAATTGGATTGAAATCTAGAGCTGCTAATGAAGTAGAATTGCCAGAACTTGGGAGAGTGATTGGGGAACAATTTCTGGCCAATTTTAATTTGTAAAAGAAGTATTTGTTTTCTTGTTTCTATCAGAAAAACCAGAGTGTATTTCCATTGTTACAAAGGACCAGGAGTAAAAAGTAGAGAAAAAGTCAAGTAAGGCAATCTTGGAGAAAATGTACTAAACTGTTAAGACAAGGTACAGAGGTTAAGTTTTTTTTTTATATATCAAATGAGAGGCATTTCCTCCATGCAAATCAGCAACAGAGTTCACATTTGAGAGTAGAAGGAGTTTGGACTCCATATTCAAGGCCCTAGGGAAGGGAACGACAAGCACAGAGCAAGATGGATATGTTACTTTCCCTAGAAAATCATTTGAGTGCCTGCCTGCTTAGCAGTGTTCATACTTGTAGAGTTCTTGCATGGAAACATCTCTGTCTTTGTTAAACAAGTGATGCTCTAAGAGCAACATAGGAGGGCTTATGGAAAGTAGTGACAGTTGGAATAACCACTAAAAGATTTAAGAAAGAGGCTTGGGAGACTAGGAAAATGCAAATGTAAATATGAAAGATTGTGTTACTATTAATGTCACTATTACTATTGGAAATGTATTGCTTTTTGGTGGCCCAGGTCTCTGCTACTGTATGGCAAGCATCTCCATGAGCAGTTGGCTGTCCAGGTATGAGGTCAGGAAAGCTGGTTACTAGATCTGAGGTTAAGATTTGCCAAACAGAACAATGCCAGGGCATAGAAAGTTGTTGTTAAAGAGTGACAAGGCTAGAATTTAAAACTTTAGAGAGACTCTTCTCTTAAAAGAATTGACAAAATCGGGCTGGAGAGATGGCCTAGCGGTTAAGAGCGCCGACCGCTCTTACAGAGGACCCGGGTTCGATCCCCAGCACCCACATGGCAGCCGAGAACCGTCTGAAACTCCAATTCCAGGAGAACTCCAGTTCCAGCAGAATCCGACACCCTCTTCTGACCTCCGCGTCATTGCACATCACGGGTGCACAAACTTGCATGTAGACAGTACATTCATACACATACAGAAATAAATAAAATTAATGAAAAAATTAAAAAAAGAATTGACAAAAGCTAGGGTATAGATTCAGAGAAAAGTTGATGAGGGAAGGTGGAGGTAAAGATACTTGGAGACGAGGAGGCCGAGGTCTGTGATTTCCATGGGGAGGGCATCATTTGTTGGTTGTAAGTGAGTATAATCTATATAGATTGAATTCAAATATGCCTTAGAGACACTATATTTATTATAAATTTCAGATGAAAAAAATAGAATCTTAGGAATCTTGAGTAACTTCTATAAAGTCATGTATATGCATATATGTAAGGTTGTAGCCCAAATAAGTCAGGGACTTCATTCAGGAGGCCAATTGAGGCAGAATTTCTGAGAAGTAATTATCCTGGAATGTGTTCCTGCATCCCAAGAAATGTTGCTGCAACATCCTGCAATCATACCTCACCAGAGACCAGAACCAGGCCTCACTCTGTCTGGAGATATTCCTACTGATACCAGTCACAGGTCCCAGTTTCCCTCGAGATGCTCCTACTGATACCAGCTGCAGGACCACCTACGCCCATTCCCCCATCTCCCACCCCCCACTTCCTTGAAAACTTACTTCCCATGTGCTTGGGTATAAAACTGCCATTTGGGGGACATTCTAATGCTGGTCATCCTAATCCCTACACAGGGAGGCCAGCCCCCATGCCTGAAATAAACCCGACTTCCTTTTCATTGAGAACTGACATTTTCTCCTCTCTGTGCTGAGTCTCCCCTGAAAATGAACCTAACCATAATATATATATATATGTATATATATATATGTATATATATACATATATATATATATATAATTAAGAAAATCTATTATGGTTATTTATTATGAACCAAATTTTTGAATGAAATACATTCTATTACATACATGTTTTATTTTATTTCATTTTATTGCAGTACCTGGGACTGGCACACTACAGAAGTGCTCTACCACAGAGCTACTCAGTCAACACTTCGAGTTCTAAATGCTCATAAAATCATTTATAATTATTATCACCATGTTAGAGAGGAAGCATAGAATAGTTAACAGTTATATTACTATTAAGTGGCAAGAGCCAGGACTTAATGCCCATGCCAAAAATGTGCTAACATCAAAGTTGATGTTAATTCAAAACTCATGTTTTAGCCCACCAGAAATAGCATTGATTTAAGGAGTTTTTAGATACATTGATTAAAGACTATGAAAAACTCTATTCTAAGAATATTAATAAAGATCCCAATATGCAAGATTATATCTAGCAAAATGACAAAGATGAAATAAAACTAAAATCCATATTATAAAGATATAAAAGCAAAACACATCATTTGAATCTAATATAAGAGAATGAAAGAAAAGGTAGAAACAGGAAGGAAAGTGAAACAAATGCTGGAAGCCATTGGAGAGATACCTTTGTTAATTTTTCTTGTCTATAACATGTCAATCAATTTTCCCACTGAATTAAAGGTAGTGTTTGATTTCTTTGTGACTGTGGTTAAATTTTGCTTAAGCCAACAGCTGAAGTGTAAGGATTTTTCAAGAAAGAATTCACAGTGGGGTTATCCCCATTATTACTCACTTGAACTCCTAAAGAGGAAGCTAGTTTGACTGTCAGCCATCATCATTTTCCACCAGTCAATGCAGACCAGCCTGGGACAACTTCAGCAGTGGATATCAGCCTCATTGGCTACTTTAGCAATTAATAAAATCTGCCAAAAGGCTTATTTGAATCATGACTCGCTGTAACTCTATGATTAAGCTTGAAGAAAATCACAAGAAAATAAAAATATTTATGAGTTTCTATATAAATATGTACATGCTGTAGATACTGACCACAGTGTTACATTTATACATAAAGTTAAATCAAAATACTACAAATGCACTGCTTCCTGCATATGTAGGAAATCAACAGTTTAAGGATTAGACTCCCCCTGTTGCAGCTGAAACTTAGAACCTATTCTACTACAAGTCATGTAATCTTGAGCTTCAGTCTCTTGTCAATGTCACAATGTCTCCAGAGAAATGTAATACCTAGATCATTACAATAACGAAAGTAGTATGTATGAGTAATCTTTTGTGATTCATTGCAGCGAACTGGCTCATTTTACTTCTTCATTTGGAAAACACACATCTTTAGACCCAGGCACTAAGGTTATGTTTGCTAGGTATTCGGTGCTAAGATCTGTGTAAACAGTTAAAGTTAATACAGCCTACTTAGCTTTTGATATAGATATGATTGCATACTTGATTCCCAATGGATCAAATGAATATTACATAGACTGCAGCATGAAGTTGGAAAAGTTTCTCACCATCCTCAGGTGGTTCTAAGTGCACAATGCATGTACCAAATTATTACTTTGTTTTCTTCTGCAAAGGTCTATTTTATGAGTCAAACTGACTAGTGTATAGCAGGAAAATATAATCAGAGTTATAGTGAAGGTCACAAATAAACAGAGAACATGATTGTTCAAGTACATGGTTTTATCAGCAAAAAATTTGGTGATTTTAAGGTGATTAGCATATGCTTTACATAGATTGAGTGGAGAAGAGAGAAACAAGATCTATTTTTGGTTGGCTGGTTTTGTGTAGTTCAAGCTGGCTTGGGGTATCCTGTCCAAGCTAGCCTCAAAATCATGGATCTTCTCCTTCCTGAGCTTCTGGAATACTGAAATTGCAGGCATGAGCTAATGTGTTGACTCAAGAGTAGAAAAGGCTTTATCTGCATTAGCATATATGTGACATAGATTTTAAACCAACTCTGATTGTTAGAGTATTAGTTCTCATATGTTCTTATTATTAATTTTAATATATCACAATCAAAGTGATCTTTTAAATCTAACCTGTGGGCTGAATTATCTTGGAGATATGTTTTATTTGGGCAGCACCAAGCTTTGAAGGCTACAAGATGGATGTAACCTTTAGAAAGTGTACACAGTCCAGCATCCAGTCTCCAACTTCCATACTCTATCTTATACTTATATCTAAATGACCTCATTCACTCCTAGTGGGCACTGGAATTTAAGGCTTTTGATTATGGGGAAAAATAAAAGAAACAAATAATCTGGGTATTTGTTTTTGCTAGACCACATCATACAGTGAGTAGGAAGTATTGCTTTTTTTTGTCAAAGTAAATGGCATGAATACCCATGTTGCACTTTTGGATTTCAAAAAGTCTGCCAGTAAAATAATCTAAGGGGGTGGGGGGAGCTGGTTTTCACAACAATTCCTTCAAATGCCTAAATAAGCAGCAAAAAATAAGGAAAAAAAAAGAAAAATAAAGGGCCACTGGATATTTAATTAGGCAGAAAGAATTCCTGTCACCCTGACTGAAGGAGGGAAAGGGGCCACCGAGCAGGATGGAGGGGCCACCCCAGCAGGATGGAGGGACCACCCCAGCAGGATGGAGGCTCTCTCTCATTGCCCCTGTGATGCCTGGAAAGCTCCTGTGATTTGGAGCTTGCAACAGCCCATCTCCTGATTTGCACATGCATGGAAACACTTTTTGTTGAAGCTACTTGACAACACTTAGTGTTTATTGTTTACCTGTCATTCTGCGAAGCCACACACAGACTGTTTAGGTTATACCTAATGACAGTTTTTTATTCATTTTATAGTTTAACATTTCTTTTTATTTGGCTTTTGTTATGGTTTAACAACTCCTTTCATTTATTGGAATTGTAGACAAGTTTGAAGTGTGAGTGCACTGGCAAGACAAACACACATCATTCCTTTTCCCTCTCCTGGTGTGCAGCCCTTTGTGAAATCTGCCAAGGAACTGCAGATGCGGGTTTCAGGAAACAAGGGAGAGGGGGAGATGACTTTAGAATGCCCATGGACGTCTCAGTATTTCTTTTAGAAGGCATCTTCTGGGAGATAAGGGCTATTGGGTAGAGGTTCTAGGCAGTCTGTCAAGTTACAAAGTAATAGTGAGCTTTTCAGCAAGATTACTCCTAAGAAAGTAAAGAGCCTAGAGGGAAACAGGGAGTTAATCTCTTTTCCCTCTGGTAGTTTGCCTGGTTATATGTTTTATTTTTTTATTTTTATTATTTTTTTTAATTATTTTTTATTAATTTTATTTATTTCGGTATGTGTATCAATGTACTGTCTGCATGCAGGTTTGTGCACCCGTGTCGTGCAATGCCGCGGAGGTCAAAAGAGGGTCTTGGATTCCCCTGGAACTGGAGTTTCCTGGAATTGGAGTTTCAGACGGCTCTCAGCCGCCATGTGGGTGCTGGGGATCGAACCCGGGTCCTCTGTAAGAGCGGTCGGCGCTCTTAACCGCTAGGCCATCTCTCCAGCCCCTGGTTATATGTTTTAATCTGTGTCTAACTCCAATTAAATAAAATGAAGAGTTAAAAGAATGGCATTCTAGGATTATTCTTGGTACATAACATAAGAGTGCAAGGAAAAGAAATTGTTTTTGTGCTCACCCCCAAGAATGGTTTACATTTTTTAATTGCATGGTGTAATCCATTAAGCTACATGATCAAAACAGATGAAAAACAAGGTACCACAAGCTTGGTGTCTGAAAACAGAGCCCAGTATGCAAAGAAAAGACAAAAACCTATTTAAGGGGTAATGTGACACCCAAGTGGAATCAAAGACAGTAATATCGGCATTTGAACATTATATCTGTCACATAGGGAGATATAAAATTGAATGGTAAGAATATTTTGCTGAGCTAGATGTAAACAGCAACAGAAGTTTGTGGAATAATTATGGCTTCCATAAATACCTGCTCAGATAAAAGCATAGAGGAAGGCCTGCATTTAGGCAAACCACAAGAGATAAATGGTGTATTTAATAGGAGCATGAGGAACTCAAGAAAGTGGGAAGCAGAGGCCCTAGGGTCACACACTCAGGCCCAATACCAAAAGCAGAGGGTTTCAAACGTAGCCAATTGAAACTACGGTTTGGCTGAAAACAAAATTAACAAACTTTTGGCTTTATCATGAATTGGTAACATCTGTGAACCTAGGAGTAATTCTGTCATGAGCTTGCCAAATATGTTAGGGTAGCTGGCCAGTGAGACCTAGGATATGCCTGCCTGAGATTAAAAGTGTATACACTCCTGCCCCAGCTATTTTATGAGTGTTCTGAGGCATGAACTCAGGTCCTCATGCTTAAAAGGCAAGCACTTTATTAACTGAGCTATCTTTCCAGCCCTTGGGTTTCTATGTGGGTTTTATTTTTGTCTTTCCAGTAGATTTTCAGGCCACTTAGATTGCTCAGACGTTTGAATATTTTCATGATTTTTGAATATTAAAATGTGGTTCCAAATGAACACTTCCAAATGTAAGTTTATATTCTTACAACTTCGCATACTTCTGGGTGATCTTAGAAGAGAAACATTATGACAGATTCAATATAATCCCTAACAGAGTGAAGGAATTCCAAAAGTGAACTACTCACTGTGGTGAAGATGACCAGTGAAAAGACAGAGACCTGTGACCCAAATCAAATATGCCTTTTTTAGGTCATCAGCCAATGCGGCTTCCTAAAAAGCCCATGAGACAACTCTCAATGTATGTCTGACCTACAGCTCAGGTAGCCAGAATTCTGGCCTACCAAGCATCAGCCTTCACTCAACATTTTGACTCTTCTTCCACAATTACCAGTAACCCAGAGAGGAGCATAAAGCGGATGAGGGTGAAGTGAGTGGAGAAGGCAGGTCATCTGCAAGCTCAATGGAAGTTTTCCTTTTGAATGAAAACTGAAGGGTTGGTTATTGTTTCAAACTTTTGAGACAGTTCTATTCTGCAGCTCAAACAAACTTTATAACTTAAAATGAATGTGGGATTTTGTTGTTAGCCAAGTGATTTTCAGATAATGATGTGGAGTTTTTCCACATGGAAATTAATAGATAACAATATATGAACAACATAAATAACATTTAATTGTATCTCCTGCATGTTTAGCATATTAGAAATAAAAGAATATTGTCTTTACATTGACTTAAAGGGCATCTTAGGAATAACTGGAGGATTGTGGGCATGACATGTTGGCCTTAAGTGACCTAGTACGTTAAACGCATCTGTAGTTACCCTGTGTGATCCAAATTGTTGCCAAAATTTCGCAGGTTGCATGTTTCCTGTTTCTTGTCTAGCTGGAAAGAGTTTCTTTGTCCTGCCATATTCAGCAGGTGTCCCAAGGTTCAGCATTCTTCACTTGTGAAGCTATCTTTGGACAGGAATACATACTGACTGCACAGCTCAGCTCAGTGGCAGAGATTAACACCATCTTTCCACAAACCACACAGACCCTAAATGAAAATCACCACATTGCCAAATAGGAAATGATAAAGGCTTTCCAGAGATAACAACCAACAGAGTCTACAAAAATATTTAATCTTCACAGAAGCTTTGGCAATGAGATATTAGTATCCAATTTTTTACATAAGAACAATTTTCCTGGGACAGTTCACCATGAGTAGTGACCTGAGATTCAAATCCAAGTCATTCCAATTTCCAAATTCACTGTATTTTACTACATTGCCTGTGTTGCACAAATTAAACAGGCCATCATCTGACCAACTCCAGGAATGGATTTTAGGCTTTCTGTTCCATATTATTTGGTTGTAAAAGAAACTAGTGAGAAACTTAAGGTCTTGAAGTAATAAATAAACAACTTTCTCTTGTAATAACTGAAAATCTTATCTAACAGATTTTAGAAGTTTTACCCAAAATGTCGAAACCTTAACAAGTTTCTTTCATTCTTGTTTATGAAAAACTCAGAAAAAACACATGTACCTTGAAAGCAAAACTGTTGATTTTAGACTTGTATGATTTTTCCAAAGGTCCCATGGAACATTTTCACTTTTTCATTTAATGCAGTTTGGACTGCATGTGGCAAGATGTAAAGCTTGGGATGTCAAAGAAAAGAGAATTTCCTAACTGCTAAATTGACTGGAGAATGCAAGAGCTCTCAACATCAGGAATGGAAGCTTTTATTTGAAAAACAAAACAAAACAAAACACTGCTTCAGGAAGTTTAGACGGGCACATTAAACCAAATTATTTTCTCCAGCATTAGAGTTATGAGGGGACATGACAATGGAAATAGATATTCCAGGGCTATGCGCTCAGAAGCTCGCTGCTGCAGGACTGTACCTTGTTGAGACTCCTTTGGGGAAAATGTAACTGAGCAAATTATGCTCATGGTACATCAGCATACCTTCTAACCCACTTCTTATTTTAGAAATACTTAAAATTATTAATTTACTTAAATACCAAGGGAGACAGATGCTCACAGTTTTGCTAATTGCCCAAAGAGTTGTATTCTAAAACTGGAAACCCCAGGTGGTCTCACCCCATTCTGCATGGCAAGAGAAGTCTGTGGCTGTTCTCTTCCATTACCCAGAGAGCTGAATAAAGGAGAGACGCTCGGTCACTTTTTTTCTAGCCAGCTCTCTCTTTGCTTCTTCAGGAATCATGTTGGACAAGATTCAAATCGAGTGGCTGAACAATGTCAGCAGGGGTTTTAGAAAAAAATCAGAACTGATTCTTTTATATTTAACAACCTCCTCACAGCTAAGTTTCTGAATTGACACTTAGGCAAGTGCAGGGGAATCTATAAAATAAATAGAATTTCATGGCTCATTTTAATCAAATCCCTTTGAAGAGAAGTCCCATTTCTTACTTTTTAAACTCCTTTCTTCCTAATAAGAAAGGAAAGGGAATTAGAGGCAGGACTTTAGAGTTATAATATCTATATAAATGTTATTATTAATAGCGTTCATTTAAATCTGGAAAACTGGTGAAATAGTGGATTTTAAATTCTGGAAAAATGTAGAGGTTTTTTTTTTTCTTGTTCTGCCTCTGCAGGCAAGCTGCAACCACCTTGAAGTGTAAAGGTCTTGCGGGAACTTAAAGTCTTCAGGGCCTTTAAAACTAATATCCTTTTAGGAACACAGACATATTTACTGAAATATATAACACAGAAAATAAAGTTCTTTGCCTGGCTTTACACCTTGGAGTGTGATAAATTTTGTGGGCAGTGGAATAACCCAATCCCCTGGTTCCCGAGACGATTTAGTTCAGTACCAAATGTCATTGCAATCTGAGTACCAGATCTTTTAGCCTTTGGAATGACCATTTGTTTTGCAGAGTACATGATGTAAACTCCTCTGAAATGTTATTAATACTTTAAGCTATTTCCTATAATTATTTCAATTACTTAAAGGAACATTGCTGTTTTAAAAGATCAGCTTTCTGGTAAGGGACAATTTACAACCAGTGTGTAACTCAACAGGAAGTCAAGAGTGCAATCACGAAGAGGAATGAGGTAGTCCAGGTTCTCCAAACTAACACATAAAAGGATTTCTTGGGAGCTAAATTCAGCAATAAAAGAACATAGGATTAGTCATGCTAGACTGGACGCTTGGCCCTACTGTTTGTTCTCTGGAAAGAAAAGGCCTCGTGGTCTAATAGGAAGGCCTCATGATATAGTTTGTGATATATTCCATCAGTTATTTGTTTTTTTTGTTTTTTTTTTTCCTTAAAGGGAAAAGGTTGTTTGGTCAGTATCTAGGTTCTATAGCTACGAATTTTAGATCAAGGAATGATCAAGTCATCAATTGCTTTTAGGTATAAGAATGAATCAGTTTTTGTTGCACAATCCTGGAATGGCACAATAAATACAACTTTCCATTCTCATCATCTGTTGTAGTTTCCTAAGTGTAATGGCGGAATGACTAGTTTGTAGAGTCTGTGTTAGCTCTACCTTCTCTCTGGTTTACAGACCACCTTGGCATCCACTGAATTCCATGTATGTCCTTGGAGGGGCCTCAAGAAGCCACAAGGAAAGAGGCTCTACTCTACTCCCTCACACATAGCTAATTTAAAATAAGTTTAGTGTCTAAAGAATACTTCGTAAACTTATACGGGAATGAAGACAGTTTCCCTGTAGTTGTCTTGCTCTTTGGAAAATTATGAGTCAGCTCATCAAAGAAGTACCTGCTTTATTGAAAAAATTATCATTCCCTACAGCCCTGTGTAGCTGAGACTCTAACCCTATGGTTAGTCTGTTGTTGCCAGACCAGAACTGGCGGTACACTGCAGCAATAACTACTGAATTTTATTTTTAATTTCTAAATTCAAAGCTCATTGAAAAATCAGAAATGAAGAGAGGCTCCCTGACTGGGAATCAAATCCAGACTGTGGTGGTGAGAGTGCCGAATCCTAACCACTACACGACCAGGGACTCTCATTTGAATTCGAGAGGCTGGGAAACCCAAAGTAGAATGCAATGCCTTGAGACCCCATGAAAAATCCACATACACTGTCTGAACATTAGTGCACAGGCTATGCAACCTGGTGGGTGTGTGGCAGGGAACACAGTGCAAGACAGAGTTGAATGGTTGGTAAGAGCTATTCAAGTAACTCTCAAAACAAAGCAGGCTATCTCCAAAGCTCTTGATTATCTACTAGAAACAGAAAATAAGAGCCTACTGTTCAGAACAAGGCATGCTTCAGGGATATGACTTAGATTAATGGAACAGGAACTGACCTGGAACCTTTCTATCTGAAGTTAAGTGCTCATAATGCTAGACAATGTGCACACTTCTATGAGAGAAAAATCAATCAGTGGTAGAGCCCAGCACCAAATTCTAACAACCATGATGAGCTGCACAGAAAACTACATCTATTGGTGCAGTAGAGGCACTAATGTCTTGGGAATGGTTAACAGCTATCTAATTGGACTTGGAGCCCTCTCAATGGGAGTGAACCCATGAGAGCCACTGTAAACTCAGCCAAATGCACAGGACTTAAAAGAACATTGATCCTAGAGAAAATCTTACAGGGGTCATATCTCTAGACAAATGAAATTTCTTACCATACACTGACTATGGAATCTTATATTTACAGACAAGCATATCCTATGCCACTCATCAAAAAAGCTACTGTTTGCAAAAGATGGAGGTCACTGCAGGATCTGAAAACTGGTCAGAAACAGAACATAGACGTCTGAAAAATCCCCATTCCTAGGAGACATATCTACAATTGAAAGTCTACACACAGAATGACGGGCAGAGAGAAAATGAGCTCGCCACTCATTTCTCACCAGTAATGCTTCCTTACACAACAGAATGTGATACAAACAGAAGGTCACAAGTGGTCAAGCTCCAAAGGATGGGAGCCACCAGAGTGTGTATCTCTGGATGTGGCCCCTCTATTAACCCTCACCTACCCATGTCTCAGGGATCATTGTGGAAGAGGGGTCAGAAAGATTGTGAGGGCCAGGGCTGGCCTAGACAAGGGGCCCAGGCCAACTGTGATGAGGTCCTCAAAGTAGAGCAAGAGAAATGGGTGCTGACTGACCCTGGATTGAAAACTACAAGAGACTGAGTACTGTTGGGTGAGGAAGAGTATCCCTTACCTAGGATTCCTAGATAGGTTGACTAGACTCCAGCAGATCTATTTGCACAGAAGGACGTCTGGGTTTAGGAGCTTGACTGGATAGGGCTTAGATTGGATGTTGTAATGCATGAGTTCCAGTGGGGGTTTGGGGCGTGAGAGGGGACTGGGTTTGATTGGGAACCACTGTATGAATGTATATATGTTCAATAAAAAATCAGATATGATATATGCTTTGCAAAATTTCTTTGTTTTTATTTTTGGTAGTTTAGTTTCTAAAGCAAATGTACATCCCAACCGAAGCTTTACTTTTCTAGTTATTTCTGTATTTATTTTGTATTCTACAAATTCATGAAAAGTTTGGCAGTGCAAAATTTTAGTATTAAACACCCTCAAAATATATTTGCCACAAATCATTGTCTTAATGATGCCACTGACTAAAGAGGCCTCTAAAACCTTTGATTTTAGGCGAAGCAAACAGAAAATTTGGGAATTGCTGTTGTCTAATGACATAGATGAGTCTGGAGACATGGTTCAGTGATTAGGAGTACATACTGTTCTTCAAGAGGATCAGAATTTTGCTCCCAATACCAAAGTCAGGCAGTTCACATCCACCTGCCACTGCAACTCCAAGGAATCTAACACCCTCTGGCTTCACATGCACCTGCAACTCATGTGGATATACCTACACACAGACAGGCATACATACACATAAATAAAAATAAATCCTAAAAGACCCTTCGAAGACATTTATCATCCAGATACCCTTAACTCTTTATATCTTCTCTGTCTTAACATTCATGACTTACGATATCACTTTTCTTCTGCTGTGTGTACAGACAAATATGTCCTCTATTACCTATCTCCTTTTTCTGGCTGTGATATTCCTGCATTGATTATCAATGCATGCTGAAAATACTCTTCACAATGTCCTAACCTATTAAGCATTTGCTCTCAGCAATGTCTCCAGTTATTCCACCCTTTTCAGAACACTCACTATATTTTCAACAATACCAAATAAAAACAACTTTTCAGTACATTGGTTGTTTTCTAGCCAAGTAGTTATTTAAACTCTGCATCTTATTTGCCATATTCAGATCTTAGGAGAAATATCCAAGTAGAAAGAATAATTGGATATCCAGCCAGTGGTTGCCAAACACAAGGATGTCAGATGCTGATTAGAAATACAGGATTTGGAAGCTGAGAGGTGAGCTTGATGAGTGATATAAGAGAGGACAAGGACATTTATGGAAGTCAGAATTCTAAGTGCTTAAAACCAATAGAAGTTGAATGAACCTTCCAACATCCTATGAAATGGCTTTTCCCAGACAAATGGGTCTTCTAAGAATATCTTATAAAATTTCTGACATTTTTTTGTAAATATTGCCATTTTTAACCAATTACACTCTAAAGACTCTTTTGGAAATAATGTAGTCAGATATACTAGGAAATTAAATTGCTAATTATTCCCAAACAAACCTACTGTGACTGTTGCCCATGCAGCACTGTGGATTAAGGGGTACCTGCAAATCAGAGCTAACTCTGCCTTGTTGTTGCCACTGAAGTGAGCACTAACAGATCAGAAATACCTGAAAGTGTCCTTACTGCCATCTACAGATTGATATGTCTAGAACACGAAAGCTTTACCTCAAGTCAGGAAACTCAGAGAAGACTTGAACTTTAGAAAATTGCCCAATGCCGGGTGTGGTGGCGCACGCCTTTAATCCTAGCACTCAGCAGGCAGAGGCAGGCAGATCTCTGTAAGTTCGAGACCAGCCTGGTCTACAGAGTGAGTTCCAGGCCAGCTGGGACTACAGGGAGACCCTGTCTTAAAAAGACCAAAAAAAGAAAAGAAAAAAGAAAATTGCCCAATGCCACCATTTGCTATATGAATAAAGAGCAAAGACGAGTTAATGTTTCCAAAGTTACAGTGTGCTAACAACTTAGCTCAGAGTAGAACTAGTCTTTTATAACTCTTTAAAATATCTGTGGATGAAACTAAACTCAAAAGAACTTGATTTAGAATGTCTTGGTCAGGCTTCATTTAAAATCAGACCTGAAATAAAGTATTCTTTAGAGTTTATTTAGGAAGGTAATGCCAGAGTGCAGCAACACAGGGCAGGGAGAGAGAACCAAACTGAGGCAAAGAAGTTCTCTATTTCACATTGCAGCTTGTAGTAGGGGATCAAGTGGTTGAAACCCAAGCTATTTTGAGATTATTGAACTTCCAGTGAATAGGTATTGAGGGCCTGGAGAGATAGCTCAGCAGTTAAGAGCACTGGGGTCTCTTGCGGAGGACTGGGTTTGATTCCCAACACCCATATGGCAGCTAACAACCATCTGTAACTCCAGATCCAGGGGATTCAATGCCCTCTTCTGACCTCTGTGGGGATTGCCAACATGAGTGCCCTTTACATACTTGCAGGTAATAACCTCATAAACATAAAAATAACACATAAAATACTTAGAGTACAAGAATAAAAACCTAGGAAGCCCTATCATTGATTCCCATTTGGCAATGGTGGCTCAAGTAGCATTCATTCATTTCTTGCAATTCCTTTTTTTTTATTTTATTTATTCTTTTTATGTGTATGAATGTACTGTCTGCATGTCGGTTTGTGCACCTATGTCTTGCAATGCCACGGAGGTCAGAAGAGGGCATCAGATTCCCCTGGAACTGGAGTTAAGGATGGTTCTCAGCCACCGCCATGTGGGTGCTGGGGATTGAACCCAGGTCCTCTGTAAGAACAGTTGGCACTCTTAACCACTAGGTCATCTCTCCAGCCCATTTTTTGCAATTCCATGTTGTGTATGTCAGACAATGGAGCATATTGTTTGGAGCAATGGAGCATATTCCAACCCTGTGACATCTAAGAAGCCCATCCAGATAACATGGGAAGTTTGGGCTTTTGGTTGGTACAAAGCTGCCTAACAATGGTGGTCACAGAATGTCTAGCAAAAGTGTCAAGTGAGGAAGATACTGAAGGATAAGATAAGAGTTCTTTTCTGAACCTAGTTCAAATCTTGACTTTTTAGCTTAAGTAGGTGAAGTGTAGTGTGGTGGGACTTAAAAGCCTTGGATAGGCAGAGACAAGCAGATCCCCAAGGCTCTCTTGCCTTCCAGCTTAATCTACTTGGTAAGTTCCAGGCCAGTGATAGATTCTGCCTCAAGAAACCAAGGTAAACATCTCCTGAGAAATAGCATACTAGGCTGTCCTCTGATCTCCATATGAACTGCACATGAATACACATATGTGCACACTACCTTGAGCATAAGGAATAAAGAACATGCAAATAAATAATATATGTGTTCTGATTTGTGAATATATTTTTATGGAGTATAATAAATTCATCTTTAAATTACAAAAAAGAGTTATTTTCTGAAAAAAAGAGAGAAGTTTAAAGCAGTGAGAAAGGAGGTGAAATTGCTGTTCTCCTCACATGCCCTGCCTAACCCTGCAAATGTTCCATGGCATCCAACAATCTCCACACTCTATGTATAACAGTGCCACTCCTCTACATCTCAGAAAGTTAGCTCTGTCCATGGGAGGTAAGCATGACTCCCAAGGTTTCTCCAGGTCATATCTTACAGGTTTATCTCAGGGTCATATAATACTTGGGAAATGTGGGTGGAGTAGAAAGGAAGGCAGTTTTCACACAAAAGAAATATAATACTTGACAAGTTAACAAGGCGGGTCTTAACCACGCTAGCTCTGCACTTTTACTTTTTGAGCATTCTTTACTAATATGAGACTATTGGAAAAAATTAGCATCATAGTGGGGTTTCAACAAGCTTGAATGACATCTGAGACAATGGAATGAGACCCAGGAAATACCCCTAAGGAGGGGAAGTGACACCACACCCGGACTAAAGACTACTTTTTCTATTTTACAATTAACCTCAAGGTTACTCCTTGATTCAATCTCAAAACCTATGAAGTTCTAGGAAACATGAAATGGTATTCAACTATTTTTAAACTCTTGCTTAACATTTTTTTATTTTTATTTTTTTATTTTTTTAATAATAGGTCATAAGTAAAGAATACAAGCATCCTTCATGTAAAACCAATTTGCAAGTAGCTATGCCCAAACTTATATAGCCCGAGGCCCCCATTGTCCAGCTGGGGGAGTTTATATGTACTATCATGTTCATCAGATAAGAGTCCAGTCTATGTTTCTGTAGTTTCATAGTTCACCCCAGTCACAGCCCTTACATTCTACCACACGCCCTTTTCCGCAGATTGTTCTCTAGGCTTTAGAAAAGGGACACAAGTAGGCGAGAAGCCAAACAGTCTACTTTCTCTGGAGATGTTGCTTTGGACTCTGATCAGTTCAGGCTGTTTCCTTTCATGGGGTGGCAGTTTATCCAGGAGTAACCTTTTACTCCTACTGATGAAGCACAAGCAGTTAGATATACAGGCATTTAAGCAGTACTAATTATTATGGTAGGTTACGTTGGTATAGACACAGGTGTTTTGATGGTATGCTAATCCATGGACTATAGCTTTTCTGTAAAAGCTGACAAGGTCTTACTGTGGCTTATAACATCTCCTAACCGCTAGAGGACTTAAGCTTGTGGCATCAGCTCTAAATTATTCCTCCAAGGAGAGAGCTAATAGCCAATTAGATTTGTGATATACAGATATTTGGCTGTCACTGCTGCACAGTATTTCCAGGCAGGTGAGGTGTAGCTGATGCTGATGGAGGAGACTTGCTTGACTTAAGGAGACCAATATTTGCTTTGTTTATTTAGTGGCCTTTGGTAACATTCTCTGGCATTCCAGAGGCCAACTGTACACTTGCAAGTGTGGTCTCGATATATCTTTCCCATGCTTACACCAGGTCTTCTACAGCAGGGCCTTACCACCTCTCTTCTTGCAGGTATCCCAGTTATCTGGCAAAAAGCCTTTATATTTTGGGGGTTTGGATCCCCTAGCCAACATCTCCTTGGCTGAATAATCCATTTCTGATAACAGAGCTCTCCTGTATTAATATATTTTGCTCAATTACCCAGCTTATATAGACTTTAGTATTATATTTGGCTCTGAATAGAGAATTATCCTTTCACGGTTCCTAAGAAAAACATGATGGTAATGAAGTCATCCCCTAACTGTAAATTAGAGCTGACTGTTATAGAGGTAATCTCTTATAAAAGTGATATAGTTGCCTTCTTTGCTTAACCTTTTTAGAAAAAAACAAGAATCATTCTTGATTTTTTTTTTTTGTCTTCCAGTAACATTTTGATTTATTGAAGTTAGTTGCTTCACAAAATGGAATTTACCTATAAGAGGGGTTAAACCTTCAAACACAACAAACATGTCGGTTTATGTTCTCCCGTTAGAAAACTCAGAGACCAGAGGAGACTTCAACATGTTATGCAACTTTGTGAATTGTCATCTACACAGTTCGGGCCCAGATAATAGCTAATATTTGAAGGACTTACTGTGTACCAGGCCATGTGTTCCAAGAGCCCCCTATAGGACTAATGCTATTCTTCTCCCATTTTTCCACTTAGAGAAATCGAAGTACAGGGAGCCATTTAACAGCTACTAAGTGATAAATCTAGGATTTAGTTCCAGGCTGTCTGGTTACAGAGCCCGATTCTCTAACCCATTAACTATACTGCCTTTGTGATGATTTATGAAATTAGCTTTAAAAGACACTGCTATGAACCACTATGCTGAAAGGGAAAAATGTCCTTCATACGAGTTTTTGATTGCAGACTTACTTTTGTTTTGCCTGAGTTGTCCTGACCTCTGCCTTTATGATGACATTTATAAAATTGACATCTGTTAGGAATGTCATGTTGCTGCATGCCCTTTCCTGATTTTGAGAGCAATTGTGGTAATATCATTCCCTATATTTATCACAGTGATGAATACTATGAGGCAGACTTCTGACAAAGTAAACAAACAAGAAAAACTGACCATCAATGGTAGTAAACCTGATCATTAATAATCAGCAAAGTACATGAAAAATTTAAAATATTTCCACCTGAACATGTTAGAAATAAGAACCTTACAGAATTTAGGTTGTCGGGCTTGGCAGCAGTGCCTTTACTACCTGAGCTGTCCTGCTGGCCCAGATTCTATTTTCTTCTTTATCTTAACTAAAGCTGGGTTGGGGGTTGTCCTTCATTCTGATATGTAGGGACAGTATTGAATGAGTTTCACCTCTGAAATAAATGGCTCTAACAAGGAAAAAAAGAGAAACAAGAACCTTAAATATGGGGGCTGAAGAGATGGCTCAGTAGTTAAGAGCATTGATTGCTCTTAGAGAGGACCTGGGTTCGATTCCAGCACCCACATGGTAGCAAACAATCATCCGTAACTACAGTCCCAGGGGTTCTGATGCCCTCTTCTGATCTCTGTGAGCACTGTATGACAGGGGTGCATTTACATACATGCAGGCAATATACTTATATAACAAAATATATTTTAAAAACCTTATTCATGAAAACGTTATTTATGTTTTTTATACTCATAACATTTTCTCTGTAACTTGTTAGATATGAGTTGTATTTTGATCTCATATTCTTGAGATTAAATTCAAGTACTGTCTATTAAATTGAGGTCTATGATTCAAGAAATATCCTAAGGGGACCAATATAAACTTAAATAGTGTTTTACCAGGAAAAATTACTGTCTCTCCTTGACTTCTGTAGTATATCACTGTAGAGAGATACAAATATATGTGCAAATGAGTGATGTGTTTTTATTAACCGTGCTGGATAGCTTTAGTTGTCAACTTGACATCCCTGAGTAGAGGAAGCATCAATTGGGGTATTTCCTGCATGGGACTGCTCTGTGGGCACCTTCTTGATTGTTAAGTGATGTGTGAGGGCCCAGTCCACAGTGGGCAGTGCCATCTCTGGGCAGGCCATTATGTATTGTATAAGAAAGCAAGTTGAGCATGGGCCAGGGGAGCAAGCCAGTAAGCAGTGCTCCTCTGCAGCCTGTGCTTCAGCTCCTGCCACCATGTTCCTGCCCTGAGTTCCTACCCTTGGCTCCTTCAGTGATGAACTGTGACCCAGGAGATGTAAATCAAATAAACCATTCCCTCTCTAAGTTGCTATTGGTCTGAGTATTTTGTCACAGCAATTGAAAGCAAACTAAGACAATAGAGAAAGGTAATTTCATTTTCTTATTCAGCTTTGTTTCCTGGAAACACTGGAGCTACATGAGATGAATCATGTTACATATTTCATCATCAATCAGTCCAGCCCTCCTAAATACATGATATCCATGCCATGCAGCAGCTGTGCTAGAAAGTGGTCTACACTGGATAAGATGGCCATTATATTACAAGTTTTGTAGGGAGACCTTTCTGTGTTCTACAGCATTAACTACATGCTGAGCTCCAAATAAGCAGGGAAAAGTCTTGGATAGGCGGATGACTGAAGGCAAGAGACTGGACGTGCTGGTAGCAGTGGAAATGGGCAGGGAGAGCTGCACATCTTTCCCTAGGAAAATTTTGCCTGGATTTTAAATACTTTCTGGAGTGCAATGTTTTGGGGAGACTTTTGAAGGTGAAAGTTAAATTATTATCATTTCATACCAAATTTGGCATTACCACCATCGAAGTAAAAGTATTTGATTTTAAAAGATTTTATTTTTGGTTGTGAAGTGGGAGCAACTTCTTACAGGTTGTTCTTTGTGACACAGCTCAAGAGGAACAAAGAGGAGGAATACTGTCTAATGAAGCAAAAATATCCTTTAGTGGTAAATGTTTTAAAAGCTAAATGGCAAGTTGTAGTTCATTCTTCATAGTTGGGGCAAGAGAGTGAGAATTAATGGAACTTTTGGAAAATGTCACTTTGCTCTAGAAACTGAGTGGTGAAACAGTGTCTAATAGTGAAGCTAATTAGAATGTGTTGGATGGTAACGTGTCGTCTCCCGTGTCCACACTGATCGCATGCCAGTCCTTGAACGTCACTTCTCTCACAGCTTGGGTAGGAAAGGAGGCAGAAGGCTAGAAGCAGTGCTCAGACTGCCAAACAGCTAGCCAGAGGAAGTCAAGGAACTGGATGACTTTTAGTTATAAAGCAGATAGCAACAAACGTTTGCATATTCATGGATAATGTCACTATCATTTTACTTCAGAAAATTATGTCTATTAATAAGAATAATTGTTCATGGGGCTGGAGAGATGGCCTAGCGGTTAAGAGTGCCAACTGTTCTTACAGAGGACCCGGGTTCGATCCCCAGCACCCACATGGCGGCCGAGAACCGTCCAAAACTCCAATTCCAGGAGAACTCCAGTTCCAGGGGAATCCGACACTCTCTTCTGACCTCCATGGCATTGCACAACACGGGTGCACAAACCTGCATGCAGACAGTACATTCATACACATACAGAAATAAAAAAAAGAATAAATGTTCATAATAAGAGACAAAACAATGCAAATAAATAGAAGATTATTTTGTTCTAACATCACAGGACATTTTAGAATGGGAGGAAGGAGAATCCGTTTTCCATAAAGTTCTCATCCTTTATCTTAACTATAATTTCAAATTTGAAATTTAGATTATTTCATTAATACTGCTCATGGCTCTAAGAGCCAAAGTCCCAGAAAAGGATGTTTTCTTCAAGTTGAAGTGGTCCAGAATTTCTATAAATTGTTTCTACTCACATCCCATTGGTTTCAAGCTAGTAACATGGCACACCCATGTCCAAACAGAAGCTAAAGTTTTACATAAAAGATCTAGGGTTATACTATGCATGACCCTTAAATTATCTAATCTACTTGCCATTGTTACTATTATTACCAAAATTTTTATTTCTTAAGAACTTGATTTTACAATATTCTGGATATTGTCCAAGTCTGGAAAATTAACCCTTTTAAACCTGCTCTTTCTGTGTCCCCTTTTGTCCTCTCTGCTTAGAATGGAAACTTTATGATCTTGACTTGCTTTTCTTATAACTCCACTCCACCCGAAAATATCATCTTTGTCTTTAGTTAGATGTAAACTCTACCCACTAGTCTGATAATCATTTTCAGCACTGTCATCTTGATCCAAGTTCCATCACCTCTCACTTCATCTCTCATTTATTCCAGAACCATTTTCACCCATATAAAGGATGAAAAGTATTTTTTTTAAATATTGAATCTTTTTAAAATTTATGTATGAGTGTGCCTGTCTAAGTTTATGTGCACACATACATGCAAGGTACATGCAGAGCCAGAACAAGACTTGGGATCCCCTGGAGCCAGAACAGGACTTGAGATCCTCTGGAACTGGGGTTACAGAGACCATTAGGTGATACACCTTGTATGGGTGCTGAGAACCGAATTCTTCAAGAGCAGTATGAGCTCTTAAGCACTGAGCCATCTCTCTGTCCTTGAAAGTATTTTTCTGTCAACAGACACAAGGTAGAACTCTAAATTTCTCACACAGCAAACAGCCAAGTATCCACAAGTCTTGGAGATGAGGAGAGAGGAACAGATAGTTGATGAGCTATCAATGGCCTGAGGATTCAGAATTGGTCATGAAGATTCTGGTATTTAAGACCAGAACAACTGAACTAATCAACTTAAAATCATCCAGTCTAACAGGTGAAATTTTCTCATGAATGCAGTATTGACATGCACAGGTAGAGTTACAGTATTGAGACTCATTTGGCATTTGCACTTCTGATTTCACTATAGCGTGCCAGGGAGGTTAATGGCGATAGCACAAGGAGTGTGTGTGTGTGTGTGTGTGTGGTGTGTGTGTGTGTGTGTGTGTGTGTGTGTGTGTGTGTGGTGTGTGTGTGTGTGTGTGTGGTGTGTGTGTGTGTGTGTGCGTGTGTATTTGGGTGTGCTTTTAGCTAATAAATAGTGTTACAGGATGTCTGTGCCCAGGTGAAGTCTCATGACCCCTTATCCTGTATTCACTTCAAACCCCAAAGATGTAAGGGGGTCCTAAAAGTCCTGGAGAGATCTGTTTAATACTTTGTCCCTGACCTCCTGTTCATGTTCCTGTATGCAGCATTCTTCTGTTTCAGAAACAAATCATTTTCCATTACAATTCAGAAAAACTCAGGTCCTTAAACAAACCTGAGATTTCAGCAATTCAGCAATTCAGCAAAAATTTTATTTGCAAAGCACATGCCTGCTAGCCTGTGAGATTGCACTTGCTATTCATATGAATGTTGGCAACATTTCATTGTGGGGGTCAATTATGGTCATTTACCATGATGACATAATAAGAACTGCAAAAAAATGTGAAAGCTAAAGTAGGGTTATTATTACTGTTTGTAAAGTCTGTGTCCCAGATGTTCCTGCCAGGAGAGAGAAAAGCTGGAATGCGGAGATAGCTGACAGTAGTGCTAGCCATTCAAATCACCACCAGATTGATCAATTTACAAGACAGGGATGTAAAAAGAGGCTAAAGCCAGCATTTCATCATGCTTCCTTCACCTTGAACTGCAAGCCTTTTCCTCCTTGGTATGTCATATAGAAATACCCCTATACCCTAGCCCCCGGATGAGAGAAAAAGAAATACAGGCAGTGCATTTGCCCAGAGAGATGGCCCAACAGCCAGTGTCATTCTGTGATATATAGCCAAGGAGGAATTTATTTCTAACTAGAAGAGGATTGGGGGGCCCATAAAACTGTATAGGTTCAACCCAGTGAAATAAGGTTAGTAAAATACATAAACTCTGAAACAGCACTGTGAAGTATGCCTCCAGTCACCTGCAATTCACCAATGGCTTTGTGATAGATATCCCAGCACCTGGCTGTGTTTTTGTCAGCTGTGACCCATGTGTGCCTTTCAGCAAAGTTGGCCCTCCTTCCCTCCCCAACCCATCTCTTTTTCAACCTGGGTAGCAGTTTTGTGCTCTGGCAGTGGTGAGCATGCTGATTGTGAGATGCTTAGTGGATCTATAGCAGATCCCCTGAGTGATAGCAGTCTGGTTGCCAGTACCAGCATGAGACAAAAGCATGCTACTTGTCGAATGAAAAATACAACAGCAGTTGAATAGATGAAAAGGTAACAAAAAAATCCAGCTGTAAAAAAAATTTCAGCTCTGATGATGCCTCTTTTTTTATAAATGGAGAAAAAAAAATCAGAGTAGGCAGAAACTCCATTTTTTTACACTGCATAGTCCTGTCAGTGTGATGTTGAACAAGTGCCATTAATCAAGAGAGCTGTTAATCATTAGGCACAGCCATGTACTTGAATTGTTACTTTAGTATCATTGTTCAAAGCCTCTGGAACAGCTTTAAAGAAGGGGAAAAATTTATAGCTATAGTTTATAGCTAGATAGTGAAAGAACTTTCCTACTATTAGCCAAATGTTAAACATGGTAATAATAGTAATAATAACTTGTATTTATACAGTGACTATCTTCCTAGAAACTCAGAGTACTCAATAAACAGTGGTATATTCCCTGTCAACAACATCCTTTTGAAGAAAGCTAGAGGGAGGTATTATTATCCTTCCTTGCCATCAGGCCAATAACATGTTCCTTGTGTTTATAGTTATTGCTGATGTATGCTGCAGGGGAGGTGGCAGACAAGGGAAGGGTGGGAAGATGGTGTTTGCGTGCGTGTGTGTGTGTGTGTGTGTGTGTGTGTGTGTGTGTGTGTGGTGCGTGTGGTGAGAGCGAAGACTTCTGTGTATCTTCTGAGGAACTGAGATAATGTGTCTTTGCTATACAGTGGTTTAGAAGGATTGAGCTAAATACGAATGTTAAACTAGTTTCTCTGGGTCCAGAAATTAATTACTGCATACTGTAATCAGAATGTATACCCAAAGAAATTAACTTGGCATGTTAATACATTGTCTTCTGGGAAGGTGAAAGGACCCCAGGCTCTCTGGCAAATTTTTCTGACTCTCAAGGCTGAGATGCTTCTAGTTTGAGGAGCTGACTCCTTGCCTTGTCCACGTTCTCACAGCTGATTGTGCAATGGCTGGGTGCCTCTTGAAATGTCTCCTCCTGGACATTTAGAAAAATCATCTATAGTGAGTCCAGTGCATCTGAGGAAGTTATCATAGGCCTGCCTGTCTGAGGACTGCTGAGGAAGGCAGGCCTATGATAACTTTGGACCATCTTGGAAAAAAGTGGGGGTGAAGCATGGAGGAGAGACAATGCGCTTGGTTCCTATGGTCAGAGGGTGTCCCGGAGTGTGGTCTGTGCTAGAATTTGCCCAGGGGATATTCTTAAAGTTAAAGTGTTTTCTCTTTCACTCATGACTACATAGTCCTTAACTAAGATGTAAGATGAGGAATGTCCCGCGGTAACTTCTCCCTGAATTCTTTGCATGCGTATAGACAGCAGGTTCTCATGCACAGCTGGCTCCTTACCTGCATCTATGGAGAGCCTTAGGTTCCTGCAAACCTAACAGCTTTTATAGATGATTCCCCAATCAAGGCACTTTGTGAAACTGGACTCTGAAAGGATGACTTTGTTTTATTTGCCCTTTTCCTTCACTTTTCCCCTTTAAACCTTAAATATCTTGTGTATTTTGGATCCTCTACACATCAGTGTTGTTATTTTTAAGTAGCAACTTGAAAAAACTTAGAGAAAAGTCTTCTGCCTCTGAATCACTTCCATTCAGTAAGGCAGGCAGAGCAAAATCTCACCATTTGCCACTTGAGCCAGACTTTCCCGTCTGATGTGAACATAAGAAAATCTGCAGTTAAAAAAACTCATGGGGACTTGAGAGATGGCTCAGCAGTTGAGACCACCGGTTGCTCTTGCAGAGAACCCAGGTTAGATTGCCCCAACATGGTGGTTAACAACTGTCTGGACCTCCGGTTCCAGGGAAATCTGATGCCCTCTTCTGGGATTCCATGACATAGGTATGCTGACATACATGCAAGCAGTACACTCATACACATTAAAATAATAATAATAAAATATCTTAAAAGGTTTTCACGGGGCTGGAGAAATGACTAAGTGGTTAAGAGCACTAGCTGTTCTTGCAGAATACCTGGGTTCCAATCCATGCACCCACATGGTGGCTAACAACCATTCATAACTCCAGTTGAAGGGGATCTGATTCCTTCTTTTGTCCACCGTGGGCACTGAATGACACATGTATGTAAGGTGCCCTTACATACATGCAGGCGTGACATTTATACACATAAAATAAAAAATTTTAAAAAGCATTCACGTTCAATGACACACCCCAGGCTTTGCTCTCCTTCCACAAGAAAAAGAAGCTGCATTTGAGTTTATTCCTCTATAGAACTCTCCCTCTCCCTCCCCCTCCCCCTCTCCCTCTTTCTTCCTCTCTACCCCCTCCCTTCTCCTCTTGGATTTTTTGTTTTGTTTTGTTTTTTGTTTTCAAGACAGGGTCTCCCTGTAGACCAGTCTGGCCTGGCCAGGAACTTGCTATGTAGACCAAGCTAGCCTTTGCCTGCCTCTGCTTCCCATGTCCTGGATTAAAGGCATGAGCCACCATGCTAGGCTACAAATTTCTTATTATGGAAGCATTGCATGTTCAGATCTGTAGTGCAGAATAGAAAAACAAATGGATATGGATGCATACAGAAGAAACAGTGTAGTCCCTAAAACAATAAATAACCAATAAAGATCAGACCTGGCAAAGCAGTGACCTTCATTCAAGGTTTGCTTATGAGCTGCTATTAGTGGCCCAAGAGCTTTGGAGTCAGATAGATCTCATAAGCTAGTTGCAAGAAAAACCTGAAATGTTACATATGCTTTCTCAAGGGTCTCCTATGTTTTATTAACTTATAAAATGGAGTTAACCATAGCTACTGTGGTGCAGGTTGTGCAACATTGAAAAGAAATTATTTATTAAAAGCACTTGATTGGGGGCTGGAGAGATGGCCTAGTGGTTAAGAGCACCAACTGCTCTTGCAGAGGACCCCGGGTTCAATCCCCAACACCCACATGGTGGCTGAGAACCGTCTTTAACTCCAGTTCCAGGGGAATCCGACACCCTCTTCTGACCTCTGCTGCATTGCACAACACGTGTGCACAAGCCTACATGCAGACAGTACATTCATACACATAAAAAATGTTTTTAATTTAAAATAAATAAATAAAAGCTCTTGAAGAAGGGGACTTCTTCAAGAAGGGGACTTCTATATGTTTTGAGATGGGTTATACCTGTGAGTATATGAAGATATTGAAATTTGATATAATTTTCCCAGAGTGTTTTTTGTTGTTGTTGTTGTTTGCTTGCTTCTGTCTCCTGAGTGCTGAGATTAAAGGTGTGTGTAGCCACCACACCTGGCTCCACCTCATTGTTTTTTTAATAATTAAATTTTAATTATTAAATCTACAATTAGATCAAAATAAAATTACATGCCCCAGTGAATTGTCACTAAGATAACCACAACCTCGCATAATGCTTCAGCCTGAAATCTCCCAGCATGAAAACTGACAATGCTAAAGAGGGTAGGACTTAGTGGGCAGCAGACAGACGTACTGCGCATTCTCATTTCAGAAATCTCTGTACATTGAAAATCACACTTTAGAATGAAAGAGGCTGGTGCCATTGTTGAGCAGGGCAGCTGCGTTCTGAAGTGGCTTCAGCAGGTTGCATGTGTTAACTGGCAACAAGTAATTCCAAGGGTCCCCAACAGATTCACACAGAAGCAATGTAAAATCTCCTGTCTTTGGATTATAGCCATCCAGGCCCTCTCCCAAAGAGCCTGAAGCATAGGACAAGACATTTCTATATTATATTTAACATTAAGTGTGAATTTGTTCATGTTTCTTCCAATTTTACTCTATAGATGAATTTAGAGCCCAGTTTTTTAAAAGCAAGCCCAATACAGACATCACTTTGGAAATGTGAGTGAAGTTTTGATACTTCTGTCATTCATTTACTCATGCATTCATTCAATTAAAAAGCATTCTGGTGAGGCAGAGCCGCTCCCTGAGTGCTGGTAAGGAGACAGTGTCTTCCTGAGTGCTGGGGAGGACGCAGTGTCTCCTGTAGGCTGGTGAGAAGGCAGTGTCCGAGTGCAGGGAAAGCAGAGAAATCACTCTTTGGGATGAAAGAGGCTGGTGCCATTGTTGAGCAGGGCAGCTGCGTTCTGAAGCGGCTTCAGCAGGTTACATGTGTCAAGTGGCAACAAGTAAGCCCTGTGTTCCCTGCAGGTGTGTAGAGCACCTCCCTCACTGCTGGTGAAGTAGAGCATCTCCCTGTCCCTGCCACTTCAGAATGTCTAATTGCCACTAACAATCCATAGCTGTGAGGCCAGAAATTTAATTTTTCCTACTGTACTGGGAAAATATCATTTCCTTTTGGGAATCATGATATTGAGGACTAATTCTGAACTCACTAATGAAGCATATGAGTCTGTTCATGACATGATCTCAACTGAAGTCATAACTATTTTTTAGCTTTAAACTGTATTTCTTTTTAAAATTTACCTATTCTTTTGTGAATTCTTTTAAATTTTTTATTTGTTGATTGATATTGTGGGGTGTATGTGTGTGTGTGTGTGTGTGTGTGTGTGTGTGTGTGTGTGTTTTGCTTGCTTGTAAGTGTACCACATGTGTGCAATGCCCATGGAAGTGAGAAGAGGGTATCCAGTTTCCTGGAACTGGAGGTATAGTGAGTTATTAGCTCTCATGTGGGTGCTGGGAACTGAACTTGTGTCCTGTGCAAGAGCAGCCAGTGCTCTAAAACACTGAGCCATCTCTCCAGCTCCTCTTTTGAAAATTCATACACATATATTGTATACTTTGATCATATTCTTCCCCTTTATCCTCACGCATATCCTTCCCCTTCCCACTGAGCCCCTTCTTCCTCTGAAGTCCCCCTCTAACTTTCATGTCTTTTTTGTGGCCTGTTGCATTTAATTAGGGTCTCTTGCTTATACGTGGGATGGGTCTGGGTGCATTTATTTGAGCAAGGGCAATAACAGTGGCTATACCACTGAAGAATATGATCCCCAGCACCTACTAAAGGCCTATAGCTCCTCAGAGAGGCACGGGGCCTCATCATCCCTTCATCCATCCATAATGGAACACTGATGGGTCATCTTGTGCCTGTAGTCACTGCTGCTGTGAGTTCATGAGTACAAGAGTCATGGACAGAAGACAGGGCTTTCTTTCTAGCACTGCTTCCCATAGTCCAGCTTTTATATTTTTTTCTGGATCCTCATCTGTTATGTCTCCTAAGCTTTAGAGAGGGTGATATGCATGTCCCACTGAAGGCTGAACACTCAATAGTCACTTATTTTCAGCATTTTGATCAGTTATAAATCTCTGCATTAACCATCGCACACTGCAAACAGAAAGCCTGAGAGCAGCACTAATCAAACTTTTACACTCTTGTGTTCCTTCTCTGCCACTGGGAAGGCCTCTGATTAAAGTCTTAAAACATCTTTCCTCTAATTATATAATATAGGAACTGAAGTCTTTACAGTCCTTTCAAGTGAGCTTTCTCTTTTCTCTCTTCTTCCTTTGCCCCTACCTTGGCTGTCCAGAACCCTTTTAATATGTCATTGCTCCTTAGAATTTCCTGTGTTAGGACATATAAAACATATACAATACTTGGTCCATGTGCTTATGCAGGGATCACCATGGAATTTAAAAAACTTTAAAGAAAAGTGCAAAGGCCAGCAAAGGAGACAGGAGGAGGACGTGTATGAATTTTGTCATCAAAAGCCAATATAAGCATAAGATGGGCTCCTCAGAATGAATTACTAGGCATTTCCCAAATAAGACAACATTGCTCTAACCTTGGGCCAAGTAATCCAAACCAGAAATGAACTCCATTGTATATCAGATACAGAGGAATAAAATTACTAAGAAACTCTTAGCCCCTCTCTTCCTGCTAGGAACTGAAAAATCTTGTATGAGCAGACATCATTAGGGAAAGGAAGAGGGAAAAGAAGAAAACACCCACATACCTGAATAGTAATTCTCGCCAAATATCCTTTAAATAGTGTTCAATCAGGAAAAGCTGACTTGTAGTAACCTGACAGAATTTTTAAGGAGATTCGTACTGATGAAAAACAGTAGGGCCGGGCATGGTGGTGCACGCCTTTAATTCCAGCCCTTATGAGGCAGAGGCTGGTGGATCTCTGAGTTCAAGGCCAGCCTGGTCTACATAGTAAGCTCCAGGCCAGCTAGGACTAGAGTAAGACTATATCTTTTAAAAGAATAACAGCACTGGCTCCGTGGGTGGTTAAGAGCACTAACTGCTGTTGCAGAGGACTTGGGTTCAATTCCCAACACCCACATGGCTGCTCACATCCATCCAAACTCCAGTTCCAGGGGATCCTATACACTCTTCTGACCTCTGCAGACATTGGATGACACAGATGCATTTACACACATGCAGACTATATACTCATAAACATAAAATAATAATAAATAAAATATTTTTAGAGAAAGAATGACAGAATTAGAACATGATGATGAAAAATGGCAAGATGCATGTGTGTCCATTGTGTACATTGTGTGTGAGTGTGTACAGTGCGTGTGAGTTACATGATTCAACTCTGCCCAACTAGACTCTACATTTCAGTCTGTTCTGTTCATTTAGATTAACCCTGTGCTTGGTAGTAGTGTTTTTCATTCCTTTTCTAAGCCCTACAAATAGCCAAACATTATGTATGCCTCTGTCCCACTCTGATTCTGATAATGTTCAACATGAAGTAAGCTCTAAGTCATAATAAAACAGGTGACATCCTTCGCCATTGTAACTTTGGCTCTACAAGTTGATGAAATTTGTTCGAAGATGAGCTTTCAATAATGGGAATGGAGAAGCTTGGAAAAATCCAAGAGAAACAGAGTGTCAGCTTATGAGCACTTCTGTTGTGGGAACTGACTTGAAGCTCAAAACAGGTCTGCAGAAGGAGACAGAGACACTATTTGGGGGACTAGAGATGGAAGTATGATCATACAGTCATGATATGGAAAGCTATGTGTTAGACCAAGGGAGACAGAGTTTTCTTAGCCTGAGAAAACAATGGATAATGGGAAAAAGGTGCAAGACATATTAGTAAAAGCATTTTTAATAATTAAAGAACAGAGAATAAAGAAATGTTTCTGTATAAGGAAACAGTTGACCATTTCTTTTTTTTTTTTTACATGCCTAGGGTGTGTTCTGAACATAGTGGATTATAAAAAAAAAATGAACAACTGGATGTAAATTTATATGTAAATTTATACATAAATTTAATATGCAAACTTAAAGTTAAATGAAGTAAAATATAGTTAAATGCTTTAACAGATTAAAAGGTTAATTACTACAGGGAGATCCTGTCTCAAAAAGACCAAAAAAAAATTTTTAAAGGTTAATTATGTAATAAAATACTAATAAAACAAGTGAGAGACACCTCAAAACTATGAATGTTTATATGAAATTCTATGTGATATGAAGGTTATGTGTGCTTCCCTTTCAGATATCTATCACTTATCATCGAAGTACTACTTTTAGCATAATTTAATTCATAATAATAAAATCTGTCAATGGTTTTATAGAATGGCTGTTGAACTTCAACATGTACAAACCACTATAGAGGACATCAAATAAGACATTGTTCTCTCTGTGTGGGTTCCTAATGCAACTTAGAAGGACTATTCTTTTTCTTTTTACTTAATGTGTGCCTGTGGTTCATCAAGCATTTTAATATCCCAAAGGCACATTGATATTCAAGTTCTGATATTTATATATTGTAATGTGCTAGAATCCATATTACTTTCGGTAACACCATCTATTTCTAAAGGGCAAAGTACATAGAATTCCAAATAAGTTCATCTTTTTCCCCTACTTCTTCCCCAAAGTGTAACATTGTTAATATTATTAGGAATTTTAGATCAGAGGACAATGGAATCTCTTTTATCCATTGCTGTTTACACTAACTACTTGATATTAAGGACTTATTTTCATTATTTCAATAATTATTTCTTAATTTGAAATGAATCTTTCTTTAGTCTAATCAGCAACAGCTGCAATCATTAGGGACTGATTAGAAGCACTCTAGAATCTTTTTTTTCCCATTGCTTTTACAGAATCAGAGGACTTTAGAATTATAAAGGATCTTAAGGATTGTTTATTCCAATAATTTCCATTACCTATCTACAGACTTGTTGGCACAAAACATTAAAACCACAAAGAATATTAAAAACACAAATTCAAAACTTGCCCATCTTAGAGAGATATTAATTCATAATCTGTAGGATGAAGTCCAGAGATCTGGGTCAGAAGTGGTTTCTATGAGCAGCCAAACTGGAAACCCAGGGTGTGGTAGGCTGTGTTACCATTAGGGCAAGCAGCTATCAGATGGGCTAACTGCCTTGTGGAGGTCCACCTCGGTAGATGCTGTCAGACTTATATGGATTTACATTTTCTTAATATACCCTTTGTGGTATAGCATACTGTTTCACAAAAGAAAGAACATATTATTTATGAAACATTTTTAGTTCTAGGCAATCCATGGCCAGGACAGTTCAAATCTATTAAAATTAAAATAGAATTCTCTACAAAACTAGTTTATAAATCTTATGGGAAAAGGTACATTTTTAATGCGAGTTACTTAGCTACATTGTTCTCTGTCTTTTGCCAGTTTTGATTCTGAATGACATTTAATTTTTTCAAAATCTTAATCCATCATTAAAAGATCACAACTTTTTTTCACTAAAGACTAAGAATGTGCTCTACAAATTCTGAAGTGTCAAATTATTCTTAACAGTAATAGAGCTGAGGAACTAATATCTAGCCTCTGTAAAATACTACTTAGAAAAAAAAAGCTGAATGCTGAATTCTGCCATAGATGATTTAAAAAAATATCCTCTAGTCATAACTTTGAGTTGTTTCACTTTCTTTTCAGTTTTAAACAATCCTAGGATAATCATCTAACTATATATGTATATAAGAACTTCCTGTGATTATTAAAATTTTAAATGTAGTAACACAGTAGTTGCTACAAATCATACATAAGAAATATCTAAAATGAGTAGCTGTGTGGTAAAGTGTTCTTAGACTGAAAGAACTAATAAGATGTAAACACCTCTCAAATTTATTCATGAAGTCAATGTCATCCCAGCAAAAGTTCAGAGGTTGAGTTTCTTTCCTTTCTTTTATTTTTCTTTTTGCTTTTGTTGACCCACCAAGTTTCATTAGGGTTGTTTGACAGTAAGCATGACTAGAGCATAGACACCTTATAGTGAATCACTGAAGAAACCACTCCTGACTACCATTAACTGCCAATAAATCCTCAGGGATGGAAAGGGCCTTATAAGCCCCTCCACTGTCCATGCTATAATGTTGAAGAGCTCTATCTTATGCAGGCCTCATGTGGATGAACACAACTGTGTGTTCATAATTGCTATATCCACCTCATATCCAGAGGAGAACACTCTCTGGCTCTTATATTCTTTCTACTTTCTTTTTCCACAATGTTCCTTGGGCTTTGGGGGGTAATGATGTGGATATCCCACAGCACTTGATCAGTTATGAGTCTCTGCACTGACCTCCTCCCATGTAAAAACAAGCTTCTCAACCAAGGCTGAGAGCATCACTAATAGTCTATGGATGTAAACAAGGATATTTAGAAAGCAGCTTCACTGTGTGCATTTAGTAAATTCACCCCTAGGTCCTGGGAGCTCTCCAGACGTAGACTTTTCACTGGGTTTATGCTAGCAGGCATGGATTTACTCTCTTGGAACAGGCCTCAGATCCAGTCAGAGAGCAGTTAGTTACCCCTGTAACAGTCATGACACTATTTTACTGATAGGCAGAGTGTTTAATTTAATAGTAATCTAATTCTAAAATGAATAACAAAATTCAAAGGGCTTTGGTTATCCAAAAATAGATTGAAACCATAATCTATACTAATTTCAGGACTTTCTACATAGCTATCATAACTAAGATAATGTGGTACAAATATAAAAATAAACATAAATTGAAGCAAAGGAACAGAATCCTTCCAGAAACAGGCCCACAGATCAACCATCAATTTCTATTCAGCAAAGATGCTAAAGTGTTTCAGTGCAGGATATCTATCCAACAAATCATGCTAGAAGAGTTAGACCTCCATGAGCAAAGTATCACCTCAAACTTCATTGTGGAACAAATCAATTGAAAATGAATTAGCTATCAAAATATTAAAGTAAAAACATCTAGAAGAAAAATGTAAAGATAATCTAGGTGATAATTTTTATACGAAAATGCATAATGGAAATTTAATGTGGGGCTGATGTATTTGAGTGATAGAGTACAGACCTACCATGCACAAGAATTGAAGAACAACCTGCAGAACTTCAAAAACAAAATAAAAAGGTTAATTTGTCCCTCACCATAATTAAATTTTGATTTATAACAGATGTTGCTTCTTAATTGAAAAAGAGCAAGAAAGAATGAAAACACTATGCAAAGACTAGAAGAAAATATGTGTGAAACAAATCTGATTTTTACATGGAATAAATAAGAATTCTGAATGTTATGAAGACAGTCAAAATGAGTGGGGGAATAAAATGATTTGAACACACACTTCATTAAACAAAAAGTATTGGCCAACAGTAGCAGGAAAAGAGTTTCAATCTCGTTAATGCTTAGGGAATGTCAAAATTTTGAGCTGCACTATGTAAAGTGTTGGTGAAGATGTAGAGTACCTGGAACTTTTATACTTTGCTAATTTGAATGCAATGTGGTACAAAAATTTTGAGAAACATTCCTTCACTGGTCTAAAAGTTAAACATACAACACAATGATCCTACTCCTTGGTCTTTATCAAGGGGCACAGCAACTTTTATGAATGTTGGAGATTTTGAGTTTTAGTTTGTGAACTGTTGTGGCTATTAAATTTTTCTTTTTGCAAAGATGAATTTTATTATACTGTGTTCCAATGTTAAAAATAAACTAAAATATGGGGGGGGTGGAGAGATGGTTCAGCAGTTAAACTCAGTGGCTGCTCTTTCAGAGGACTTAGGTTTGATCCCCTGCACCCACATGGCAGCTAACAACTGTCTGAACTCTAATTCCAGGGGAATCTGACACCCTCTTCTGACCTCCATGTGTTGGGCATTGCACAACACAAGTGCACTTACATACATGCAGGCAATATACTCAAACATATAAAGTAATAATAAGAATAATAATAATAAACTAAATAAACTAAAATGCAAGTTAAAATTAGATGCATGTATGCTATCAGTATCTGAGGTAAAGAGCTATTAAAAGCAATAGACAGACTATAGATAAAACATTTTGATTAAAAAAAATACATGCAACACAAGCATCCAATATACTGCATCAATTTTATGAACCAAAAGATACCTCCCGGTAGTAATCAGATGAAAGCCATTTAAATGAGATCTCATTTCTCACTAGAAAATTGACGTGCATTTAAAAGACAAAAGTATCAGGCCCAGATTTACAAGAGTCCTCCCAAGAGGCTTTTTCATTCACTTCTGGTGAGATTTTAAAATCATATACCCTGAGAAGCAATTCTGTATTAAGATGATTAAACATATTTTTGAACTATGATCTAGGAATTTCCTTTTAAGAAATATATCCTAAAGAAACAATTAGAGAAACACTAATATATATGTACAATGATAAGAAATTTACCATTACTTTCAATCATAAAATCTTATAAATAATAGAAATAATTAGGAATACAAAGGAATCAGTGCATTTAGATTATGGGATTCTATATATCATTCCTGAATATAGACATATATATTTAAGAAAAATATGTGAAATATATGTGTTTATATATGTTAGTATACAGACACAAAGACATCTCATTTCAGTGTTATAAAACAGTGTATGGAGCAGAAGTGACAAATGGGCACAAATGATGAGATTTACAGGGGTCATTTCTAGCCTGTTAGACTCTCATTAGTTTTTATTTTGTGTTTTATTTGCATGTGCTTTGTAGTACAATATACTAAATAATATATTTTTATAGCTAAAAATATAATTTGGTGGGTGTGATGGTGCATGCCTTTAATCCTAGCATTCAGGAAGCAGAGGCAGGTGGATATCTGTGAGTTCAAGGCCAGCCTGGTCTGCAGAGCAAGTTCCAGGCCAGCTAGGGCTACAAGGAGACCTTGTCTCAAAAAAGACACACACACACACACACACACACACACACACACACACACACACATTTAAAGCAAGATAATCATCTCAGCAATATTTTATAAGAAAGGATATTAACAATAATTGATTATGTTTCTATGTGCTAAAATTCTATACAAGCTTGAAATCCATACAAAGTTGCATCTTTCTGTATGTAAATACTGAATATTCCAACTTTTCTAATAAAGCTGAATGGTACTCTCATTTTTTTCTTCTACCATTTAATCCATAAATAAATCCTGGAGTAGAGAGTGAGCACAACAAAGAAGATATTGGCAAAATCCAAAGATGGCCTTTCCTTTTGTCTTTTTTTTTATAAATTTTTTTTTAATTTTATTAATTTCCGTATGTGTATGAATGTATTGTCTGCATGCAAGTCTGTGCACCCGTGACATGCAACGCCGCGGAGGTCAGAAGAGGGTGTCGGACTGCCCTGGAACTGGAGTTCTCCTGGAATTGGAGTTTCAGATGGCTCGGCCGCCATGTGGGTGCTGGGGATCGAACCCAGGTCCTCTGCAAGAGCGGTCGGCGCTCTTAACCGCTAGGCCATCTCTCCAGCCCGGCCTTTCCTTTTGAGTTATATCAAGCAGCAGCCCTCTGCCCCATGCTACCGGTTAGAGTGTGCTCCCTCCTCTGTCACTACACTTGTTGGTTCTTCATCTGGTCAAAACATTTCTTAGTCAAACTTAGACCCATCCCCCTTCCATGCCTCCCACCCCACCAGAGCTCATGCATTCTTTTTTCTCAGTCTTTTTTTAAAGTTTGCATTGCAGAAGTTGCCTGTTTCAGTCTTTGAAACAGTCTTTTTTTGTTGTTTTTGTTGTTCCCTCCAATTTGTATTGCTCTGAAATATTTATATATACATGCCTCACATATATGAAAATTATGGAATCTAAAAATAAACTATAGGTTAGTTCCAAAACATGTTTAGGGATTCACATTTTAACAGTAGAGCTGTATGCACATAAAAGAAATATTACTTAACATTCCACATATTTTAGAGTAACATAAAATTAAAATGGAAAAATGTGAATCAAAAAATAGGATACGGAAATAACATAGTTTGTTTTCAGTAGCCTTCCCTCTTAAAAACTCTCCCAAGCACCCATTTTGTTGCTGGCGGTTATGCTCTCAGACAGACGCCAGACTGTCTCCCCTTAAAATAAAACCCGAGTTATCTTTAATGGAGTCTTGAATACTTCTGTAGGCCGGGGTCTCCCCTTGAAATGAACCCAACATCTGGTGCCAAAACCTGTGAGGGGAGAGGGTCCAGGTACAGGCTCTCCACTCACCACAGACCTGACTTCAGAGGTACAGGTTTCCCTTTCTCTCTCTCTCTCTCTCTCTCTCTCTCTCTCTCTCTCTCTCTCTCTCTCTCCCTTTTGTTCTTTCCCTTCCTCTCCATGAAGTCTTCCCTAGACTCAAAAGGAACACTTGCCTGGTGATCTTACAACCTTGGGTTTTTCTCTCCCCTTCGGTTGGTGGGAAGCACTCACTTGGGAACACCTATCAGGCAAGGACAGCTCCTGGAGGTCACTCTCTGACTCCCTGCAGCTGTCAGCCTCTGGCTCTATTCCTCGATTACTCCTTCTCATCGTTTATCTTTTCTCCCTCCTTCTTCTCTGTCCTCCTCCCAGGACTTCTGTACAGTTACTGCTTTAAATTCCTTGAAGTCAGAGGTGAGTGCTTATTTTCTGTAGAGATCAAGAAGAAATACTGTAGCATTGTATCCCCTACTGTCTCAGATGCAGTTACTCAACTCTGTCATTGGTTGTATAACAAGTTAGTGGAGTGTGTTTAATAAAGTACACCAAGCTGAAGAAGGGCAACCTATCTCAAGTATGGTTTTAGCGGTGCCCGCTTTAATCAGATATGTTTACATTTTTATTCAGTTAGGAATCTTAACTTCCCCTTTGGGTTGTTCTTCAACCTATGGTTTCCTTATTTAGGTTTAGAATTGGGATTTTACAGCTATCTTTTACTTGGTAATATATAATAATTCTACTGTCATCAGAGGACATATTTTAAAATTCATTATGTTAAATTTGTTCAGGCATAGTTTATATCATAGAAAATGGTCATAGTATTCTGTGTTAATTAAAAAATAATGTTTAGAAGTCATTAAACAAAAAAGCTTCTGTATGCCAAAAGAAACAACCAAGAAAGTTAAGAGAAAACCAGAGAAGGTTAACATTCAGAATATAAAAAGAACTGAAAATAAAATAGTAAGAAACAAGTGACCCAACTAATAAAAAAAAAAAAACAGAGGGAATCATATTAGTCTAACAACATAATGACAAATTGCACATACTATATCTCTACATGAATCCATGTGAATAGTTGATGGCTACATAACAAGAAACAGTGCTAGGCAGAGAAACCTTCCTTTCAGTTGTTGGCCAGGGTAGTCCAAGAGACTCCCAACATTATCCAAGCTATTGCCACAGCCCTTGATTGCCTCCCAGAACTTGAATATAAAACTGTATTGCTCAAGACAGGACATACTTTGGAGATAAGATTTGGAGCAGTGGAGCTGGAATTGACCTGGAAGCCACCTCCCCTGAAGGCTAGTTCTCATAGCTTTGGAGAGCACTACTCAAGCTGCTTAGGTAGAAAAACAATCAATGGTCCAACATCACCTTTAAGACCAAATCAATGAACAGCCACAGCATATGACATTGGTACATTAGGGACACTTTTATCTTGGGTGTCGATCAACTGCTTCCTAATTGGACTTAAAGACTACTCAATGTGACAAAACTCATGTGTGATAGCCAAATACACATGGATGAACAGAACATAAATCTTAGAGAAAACTCCAAGGCTGTCACATTCCTAGACAAGTGCAAAATACATATCCTTATTTTTACAGTCAGTTATCCCAGTCAGCACTCATCAGAGAAGTTTCCTTTGCACCAGATGGAGGCTATTACAGTGTACCACAACTGTTCAAACACGGACATTGTCTGTGAAGTGCCTAAGCTTAAGTGGCGCATCTATAATGAGACATCTACACCTAAGGCTCACGCAAGATAGAACAAAGAATGTAGGGGACACTAAAGAATCTCTCAACTCTCATTAATGAAGCTCCCTCATGCAACAGAGGGTAAGGGACATAAAAGGTCACAAATGGCAAAAGTATGGAGATTAAGAGTCTACAAAGTGTGGGTCCTCAGAGAGGACTCCTGTATTAAGCTTCACTCACCCAGGGCTCAGGGATCATTGCAGAAGAGGGGGTAGAAAGATTTTAAGAGTCATGGGAGGTACATGACCATATGGAAATAGAATCCTACAACCTGGGACTCTGCTCATATGATGCACAGCAGTGGTGCCAGCATGCACAAGACCCATGCAAACTCAAGCAGACAAAACCTAGCATGCAAATGTGGAAATGGGCAGCAGGATCCAATCTTAGTTGAAGAAATATTGGTAGCTCCTGGGTGAGGAAGAGCAGATCTTGAGGGGAGTCTAGATGGATTGACTAGATCTCAGTGGATGAAGTTGCACTGAGGAATGTCTGGGTACCACTAACTTGACACAATAGGCCTTGGCACGAATAACAGAGTGTATGAATTCCAGTATGTGTGGGTGGGTGGGGGGGGCTGTGGGAGGGTACCAACAGGGAAAAGTTACAAAGGTGATTAAGATAGACTGAGTGGTTCTGTATGAGACACACAAAAATTCAATTAAAAATCTCTAATATTTTTGAGGAGTGAAATGTTTAGCAAATGTTTACTACTTTAATTTAGTTGAAAGTTTTTAACCGATTCTATTCTCTAATTTTTTAAAAGAGGTGTTTAAATTTCTTTCATTAAGGATTAGTGTACTTTTTCTAACAGTTATACTGCGATTGTTTTTCTCCACTCTACTCCTGCTTCCCTTGTTTCTGACAAGAAATCTATCATCATTATTTTTGTTCTGTGTAACGTGTCTTTTTTCTTTGGCTGTTTTTCACTGTTTTTGAGTATTTTGACTATGATGTACCCTGGTGTAGTATTCTCTCTGTTTCTTGTGTTTGGGGTACACTAAGATTTTTAGCTGTTCCAATCAAAATTGGAATACTTTTTAGTTAGTTTTTTTAAATTAAATTAAATTAAATTTTTTATTTATTTATGTGTATGAATGTACTGTTTTGCATGTAGGTCTGTGCACCCGTGTCCTGCAATGCCGCGAAGGTCAGAAGAGGGTCTCAGATACCCCTGGAACTGGAGTTCTCCTGGAATTGGAGTTATGGATGGTTCTCAGCCGCCATGTGGGTGCTGGGGATCGAACCCGGGTCCTCTGTAAGAGTGGTCGGCGCTCCCAACCGCTAGGCCATCTCTCCAGCCCCCTTGCTCTGAATTTTTAATCAGATGTTTATACTGCAAATTTCACCTGCTGAGTGTTTTTATTGAATAAGTTTTCTTGAACATTGCTACTGAATGTAGTAAGTTGCATGGAGCAGATTTGGTCCCTGTGGATATGTTTTAAGATTTACTAGGAAGGACCAAAGCCCCAGTTAGTTTCAAGTTCTCTATGCTTGGTTACCTAGGCAAATGCCTCATGAGTTATGAAGTCTTAAAGTTTGTTGGTCATAGACACTCTTTCTAGCCCTATCACTTCTTCCTTTGGTTGGTCGGTTTCATTGGCCTTGGATAGTGTCTAACCACACATGTGCTGAATGTGCTATGGATGCTCAAGGGGGCTCCACTGAAAATATTTAGGCTAGTCACACTGGGAAGCTTTCTCCTCTGATAGTCTGCTCTTGAGAATCTATCTTTTTCTTTGATTTTCAACAACAATGCCTCTCCAACTAAGGAGCCCATTTGGCTGGCACTGCTTCTCTTAGGGATTGTTTTTATCACCAACATTTTACTCCTAGAATCAATACAGTATCTGAAACCTAGGAAGGCCTGCATAAATTAGATAAAATTTTTTAACCAAAAAATTTTTGCTACAATAAATTAGAGGTTCTTTATTTAATACGGATTAGAAATATGTCTGTGCCCTCTTAGACTCCTAAATGCAACAAATATAGGTGAAAGACTGGCCTTGATAGCACTGATTTTCTTCAAAAAATGAAATCACCCACAACGATGCATTGACTTTAAGAGATTAGAAAGTGTCATTTATTCATATTTTCAATGGCAATAATACAGGACACTATAATTATAAATTTTAAGTATTACTGATACTTTTGTAAATATATAGCAAATGATTATTTGTAAAATTCATAAGATTTTTTTTATAAAATTCATAAGGTATTTTTTTTAAAGTGGTGCATATCAAAAATCGCATGAGGGGTTGATTTGCCTATTAAATAATGCTGATTCTATCAATCATTTCCAGATGTGACTTAACTGGGTTTAATCCCAAGGCCAGATGTAGGGTAGAGCTTCTGCTTCTGTAAAAATGGGTGAAAAAGATTATTCCCTTCTTTCCTGGATTGTTATGAGACTCTATGCAATATACATTCAAAACATCTAATTCAGTGTCTATGTATGGTAGATTCTTAAATACTATGAACATAATGTGAAATCAATTTTCCCAAGACAAGTTATGAATGTCCAGGGAGGGTAACTTGCTGCTTGCTTTTTCATAGCAATAACAGTATTTTAGACCTACTCAGGAATTTCTGGCTACCTTAACCCGGAGTGTATCTAATCACTGTTAAATTGCTAACAATTTATAAAGTCAGTTTTCTCTTAACGGATGGAAGTAATAGAAAAATCCATCCACAATATAAGTTAAGCATTTGAGGAGCACCAGAAAATAAGCTCAGTTAGGATTTGTACAGAGAATTTTTAACAAAGGGAGCCACAGTAGTCTGCTCTTCCTGGGAGCTTTCTTCATAATATTGTGAGAACCCAGGTAACCATTTTCTCTAGGAACCTTTCAACTTGTCTTATTACATTTCCTTGGGTGGAACCAAGATTTATAATAACAGATATGAAAACATTAGAATTAGAACAGATCTAATGTTTTTAATACTTGCATAGGAATCCCAGTTTCTGTTAGCTACATTGTACTATAATTCTGCAAAAAATGCTGCAGTTGAACTTAGGTGTGAGTCTCTAAAAGCTCATTGGGGGCATTAGATTCTATTAAGAGACTGGAGTCAAGCTCCACTTTCTCCTCATAATGTGCCAAGTAATAGGTGAGTAATAAAAGTGGGAAAATCCCACAATCACCTAAAACTCAGATCAAGCCTAAAGGTAAAACTGTCTAACAGTGAGAGTAGCCACTGTAAAATGTGTAACAAATGCCGGGCGTGGTGGCGCATGCCTTTAATCCTAGCACTTGGGAGGCAGAGGCACGCGGATCTCTGTGAGTTCGAGGCCAGCCTGGTCTACAGAGTGAGTTCCAGGACAGCCAGAGCAACAGGGAGACCCTGTTTCAAAAAGACAAAAAAAAAAAAAAAAAAGTGTTATAAACAATGGGAGCTCCTTCATCTTTCTATGACTGTCATGTAATATGTACAACTTGTGGGTGATTTCACTATTAATGACTCCTTCCCTAAAATGCATTAACATCTAAAAAGATATAACTCACTGCTTTGCCTGGGATGTGATGGGAATCTCAATAGAAAAGAATAGCATATCCCTCAAATATCCATCAAATTAAAAACATAAACTCAAAATTTAAAATTCTCCAGGAGAAACTTAGCTCTACTCTACATCAGCAAATGAAAATATTGATTCTGCCTCAGATACAAAAGCATCCCAAAATCAATATACATTATTTAGCAAGTCATAAGAAGAGCTGATATTCAAAAATACAAAACACTATAATTTATGGTTATAATTTTCAATGATAGATGTATTACTAGTATCAAAAAGAGTAATTTTATCTACAACTAATTAACCCTCCAGGCACCTACAAAATTTGTGATATTGTATAGTGTGATGCATGCAAATGTGCACTGGGTTCATTTAATAACATGTACAAAAAATTGTTTTATGTGCAAATATAAAGCTATATAATTAAAGAAAAAACCATCTGATGTAATTGAGGCATCACAAGGACACTTACTTTGTAGATTATGTATGGGGAATGTTTTGCTGAAATAAAGGTGAGAAAATGATTGCACTATCTAGAAAAGCTCAAATTGTAGTTTATTTTCAAAACAACTTTCATTTTGGTAAGAGTGATGTTAGATATTTTTTCCACACCATTTACCTAGCTCTTCCCTTTATTCAATTATTTTGCAGTGATAAGTCAAATAGCATTTAGTTTGCTAAAGGCTGTGTAGTACCAGTTGTTGAAATCAAAAGTGATTTATAGCATGCAAAAGTATCTGTAAACTAGATCTAATTAATTATATTTATAGTAGACAGTACATATATCTGCACATACTAATTTTACTTTAGCTATTATACCTGAAAACAGATTCAAATAGCATAGATTACAAAGAATATTGTTAATAATAATACTGGAACAAACCACATTTCTTCATGGAAAACAAGCAATTTTTATCTTAAAAATTATATAAGATCTAATATATGAATGCACAAAAGTCAATAAAGTAAAAAAGAAATTATAATATACCTGTTTCATCTTTACTACTAAATAAGTACCTACTTTTAAAAAAGTATGTACTCCTGGAGATAATATTTTGAAAAACTATTTAGCCTGTTTTATAACATTCAAGCTTTTTTCCCTATAGATGTTTGTGATGTTATTAAATGCCAGTGTTTAATTTAAAGCAACCACAAGTACTGACTAGCAGCTTATGAGTGAGTGGATGCATTTTTCTTCCTGGGAAGGTGGCTCTGTGTACCCTAGACACATTCAACACCAGGCCTTGGGCAAAATCATCATTGTAGGCAGATTGGATTTAACAGTAGTCTCCTCACAGGTTTATGTGTTTAATTAGCTGACAGAACAGATGAAACAGTGAGAACTGAAAAGAAAATAAGGTGAGAGTCTAGAATACTTCCTATTGTGACAAGCACTAATAATAATAAAAATGAAGAAATGAGTTAACTATAGCTTTTTTCATTTTTGAAACACTGAAATTTTATAATTTGCCTGGTTATAATAAATTGCAGAGACCCAAAACTACTCTCACAGTAATAAAACTGCCCCACTCTCGGGAAGTATATGTAAGTTCCGGTCAGTGAAACCAAGCTTAAAAATAGGAATAAGGGGGCTGGAGAGATGGCCTAGCGGTTAAGAGCGCCGACCTCTCTTGCAGAGGACCCGGGTTCGATCCCCAGCACCCACATAGCGTCTGAGAACCGTCTGTAACTCCAATTCCAGGAGAACTCCAGTTCCAGGGGATTCCGAGACCCTCTTCTGACCTCCACGGCATTGCACGACACGGGTGCACAGAACTGCACGCAAAACAGTACATTCATACACATAAATAAATAAAATTAAATTAAAAAAATAGGAATAAGGTAGTGATTCTGGAGATGGTGAAGGAAACAGATTAATTTAGTTGTAACTCTAATTTTATATTTTTAATATATAAATGGGAGATCAGGAAATAGTTTACACATGTCTCATGCTTTGTTGTGTCCCAGCACTGTATATTTATTTCATCTTTAAGTGAAACTCCCCTGTGTTTAAGAAATACACATACTTGAAATAGTGCTTTTTATATGTGTGTTGATTTTAGAAAATATTTATTAAAATCTATATGAGTAGCTTATATGTTATCTTAAAACAGGCAAATATTTTAATAAATACCCTTAAACTAGCAACCAAAAATTGTAATAACAAAAACTTACTTAAGAGTCTAAGCCTCGTGTTCACTGTTCATTTCAGATGGCCAAGTCAATAACAGGAAAAGAGAATTTTGCTGAATTCAGAATCTATTTTAATCTCCCAGGTCATAGAATTTTGATTTGATTTGAGCATGTGGGAGTTTAATTTCTTTTCCATGTTTTTTAAAAAAAGAATGTCCATATATGAGTGTGAAAATGACTTAAGAAGCAGTAGCAAAGGTTTTAAGGATTCGTGAATGTAAAATATAAAACAGGACTCTTGCATCATTACTGCAAATAATTTAGGAATATACACCTTCGAGATATTTGACTTCAACTTCAGGATGACATGCTTGTTTTAGGATCAAAAGCAGGTGGCAAGCAGGCAGACCCCCTCTAACACAAATAATACTTACAGATTGAATTATACTAGCTGTTCCTTAGGATGCCCAAACTATGCATTAGGGTTGTCTTCCCTGTACCTCCTTATGACTTTAGTGAGATATACTAGACTCACTGGCCATGATGTTTCACAGTCTGAGCATTAGGATCTTGCCTAATATGGAGTTTTGAAGACCATCTGGGATGAATGCCTATAATTAAAGGCTCAAAGCTCCCTCACCAAGACAACTTATTGAAAGTCCTTCTAGGCTGGGGTAATACTGATCCACCAATAGATTCAAGAGTAGATTTAGGCTGCAGAGATTCTCGGTGGTTAACAATACTGGCTGCTCTTGAAGAGGAATAGGTTCAGTTCCTACATGATAGCTAGAAACTGTAACTGTTCAGTTCCAGACCAGCAACCGTCTGTAACTCCAGTTAACATAGGTCAAAGAGTAGATTTAAACATTTTTGGTCAGAAAGAACAATATAAATTTTTTGAATGAAAAGAGTTATTTTAGAGAAAAATTAATATTTTTATTGATTTTTTGTATATTTCAGACATCATTTTTCAATTCAGTTCCGGCATATTCCCCTTTCCCTGCTCCCCACCCCACCCCACCCCATCCCAGATCATGCATTCTGCCATAACTGTCCCGCTTCTTTCTCTCAGTCTTTTTTTATGTTTAGGAATTCACATTTTCCTCCATTAAATTTACATTACTCTAAAATATGGACACATACTCTCCACTCATATACAGCAACTACAGAGTCTGAAAATAATTGGTGGGTGGATTCTAGAGGCCAATGAGAGATTCACATTATAACAACATAGTTGCTTTCAGATAAACAGAAATATAACCATAATGTCATTCAGCTTGCCTTTCGTCTGGGGGATTTGGTGTTAGCATCCACAAATGAGGGAAACCATTCTCCATTTGTTTTTCTGGGACTGTATTATTTCACTAAGCATAATGGCTTCGAGCTCCATCCATTTACCTGCAAAGTTCATAATGCCATCTTTCTTTTTTTTTTAATTTATTTTTGTATGTCTATGAGTGTACTGTCTGCATGTAGGTCTGTGCACCCGTGTCGTGCCATGCCTCGGAGGTCAGAAGGGGGTCTCGGATTCCCCTGGAACTGGAGTTCTCCTGGAATTGGAGTTACAGACAGTTCTTAGCCGCCATGTGGGTGCTGGGGATCGAACCCGGGTCCTCTGCAAGAGCAGTCGGTGCTCTTAACTGCTAGGCTAAATGCCATCTTTCTTTACTGCTGAATAGTGCTCCACTGTGTAGATGTACAAAAATCAACTCCAAGTAGATCAAAGATCTCAATGTGAAGCCTGAAACCCTGAAGGTGATAGAAGAAAAAGTTGGCAAAACCTATAAGACATAGGCGTAGGAAAAGACTTTCTAAATCAGACAGCAGCTGCACAGGAAGTAAGGTTAACAGTTGACAAGTGAGACCTCATAAAACTCAAAAGCTTCTGTAACAACCTACAAGACCTAGGTGTAGGAAGAGACTTTCTAAATCAGACAGCAGCTGCACAGGAAATAAGGTCAACAGTTGACAAATGGGACCTCATCAAACTCAAAAGCTTCTGTACAGCAAAAGAAACAATCAAGGAAGTGAAGAGAAAACCCACAGAGTGGGAGGAAATCTTCACTAGTGATTCATCGGACAGAGCATTAACGTCAAGAATATATAGAGTATTCAAAAAATCAAAGAAGTAAGAAGACAAATGACCTACTCAAAAGATGGAGTAAAGAGCTGAACAGAGTCTTCACCAGTGAGGAAGTAATGATGGCTGAGAAACATCTTAAAAAGTGTTCAACATCATTAATAATTAAGGAAATGCAAATTAAAACCACTCTCAGATATCATCTCACTCCAGTACTGCTAGCTAAGATCAAGAAAACAAAAGACAACAGATGCTGGAGAGGTTGTGGGAAAGGGGAACACTCATCCACTGCTGGTGGGAATGTGAACTCGTACAACCACTATGGAAAGCAGTGTGGAGAAACCTTAAAAGACTTGGAATGAGCCTACCACCTGACCCAGTCATACCACTCCTGGGTATATACCCCAAAGACTCATCCTACTGCAAAGATACATGCACATTCATGTTTATTGCAGCTCTCTTCACAATAGCAAAGAGCTGGAACCAACCCAAATGCACCTCAACAGATGCGTGGATGACAAAAATTAATATTTTTTATTTAATTTTATTTATTTATGTGTATGAATGTACTGTTTTGCGTGTAGGTCTGTGCACCCGTGTCGTGCAATGCCGTGGATATTTTTAAAGCAGCCATTTTCAGACCAGAGCAGATTACCTGAAGCAGGCTAGCAATTGTCTGAGGTCCTTAGAATAAGCCCGAGGACCTGGTGTGTAAATAGAATGACCTGGTTGCACATACCAGGTAGTAATCTTGCCTTGGTATTCTATATAATTACAGTTAATTTTCCTGAAGTCTAGATGGATGACAAATTTATGAACCTTCTGTGTATCACTGATTAAATGCTAACTCCCTTTCAATAGGAAAATCATGAAGTATCTGCTGGCTTGGGCGTGGGAAAGCTTCTGAACTTCAGGACAAGGATTTTTGTCAGCAGATGGCTACTGAAAGTCATACCATGTCCCCAACAGTCTGTGTGGCATGATTTGTGTGTTGTACTTTTGTTTTGGAAACAGCCTGGCCTCAAACATAACTTGTGATGTTTCTGCTTTGGCCTCTCAAGTGAAGGTACTATAGGCATATCGCTTCTCCAGTGTTTTGAGTTTTCTTTATGGGAAATGCTTTATCTCATTTAACTCCACTGTCCTGAGGACTGTACTGTTCTCCAGCCTCTGTTTTTACAGAAGAGATCTAATAATGTGTTCAAAGTGACACAGCTAAAATGGTAAAAGGTAAGATTGGGAATTGTAGAATCTGACTTCAAGATCTGTGACCACTGTCTACATAAAGGATGTTATCTCCCAATTCTTTTTTCAAGTGACTATGGACTACTTAAAATATGACTTCTTAGTTAAGCATGGAGAGAGAGAGAGAGAGAGAGAGAGAGAGAGAGAGAGAGAGAGAGAATTCTTTTTTATGCTTTTGTGCATTTCAGTCATCATTTCTCAGTTCAGTTTAGACATATTCCCCTTTCCCTTCCCCCATCCCACCCCACCCCATCCCAGATCATGCATCCTGCCATAACTATCCTGCATCTTTCTCTGTCTTTTTTTTAATTTTTGTGTTAGCATCCACAATGAGGGGAGACCATTCGACGCTTGTTTTTCTGGGACTGTGTTACTTTCACTTTAGCATAATGGCTTGGAGTTCCATCCATTTACCTGCATAGTTCATGATGTCATCTTTCTTTACCGCTGAGTAGTACTCCATTGTGTAGATGTACCACATTTTTGTCATCCACTTATTAGTTGAGGGGCATTTGGGTTGGTTCCAGCTCTTTGCTATTGTGAAGAGAGAGCTTCAATAAACATGGATGTGCATGTATCTTTGTGGTAGGATGAGTCTTGTGGGTATATGCCCAGGAGTGGTTTTGCTGGGCTAGGTGGTAGGCTCATTACGAGTCTTATTTTTTTTTATCTTTTTGAGACAGGGTCTCCCTGTAGCTCTGGCTGTCCTGAAACTCACTCCGTAGGCCTTGAACTCACAGAGATCTGCCTGCCTCTGCCTCCCAAGTGCTAGGATTAAAGGCTGAGCCACTCATTTTGAGTCTTTTTTTTTTTTTTGTTTTTTTTTTTTTTCCAATTCAGTTCAGGCATTCCCCTTCCCCCCACCCCCACCCCTACCCATCCCAGATCATGCATTCTGCTGTAATTTTCTGCATCTTTCTCTGCTTTTTTGTTTTGTTTTGTTTTTCATTTTTTTAACATAAGTGATAATTTGTGAGTACAAGCATCCTTCATGTAAAACCAATTTGCAAGCAGTTGTGCCCAAACCCCACAGCTCATGGGCCCACCATCACCAGGGGGGTGCTTGTATGTTCAATCAAGTTGATCAAATGAGTGTCCAATCTATATTGTTGTAGTTTCACCATTAACCCCAATCAAAGCCCTTACATTCTACCATGGCCCCCTCTTCCGCAGATTGTTCCCTAGGCTTAGAAAAAGGGCACAGGTAGATGAGAAGCAAAAACACTCTACTTTCTCTGGAGCTGATGTCTTGGTCTCTATTCAGTTCTGGCTGTTTTCTTTCATGGCTGTCAGCTGTCCAGGCATAACCTTTCCGATCCTACTGATGAAGCACATGCAATTAGATATTTAGGTATTTACAGTATAATATATAGCCTTTCGATCCTACTAATGAAGCAACACACAATTAGATATATAGGTATTTAAACAGTACCAATTGTTTATGGTAGGTTCTTTGGTATAGACACAGATGTTTGGATGGTATGTTAATCATGATTTACATTTTCTTCTGTTAAGTATGGCAGGGTCTTCGTGTGGTTTATAAACATCTCCTCAACCATTAGAGGATGTAAGCTTGCGTGTGGCATCAGCCATGGGTTATTCCTCCAAGGAGAGAGCTAATAGCCAATTAGATTTGGGACATACAGACGTATGGCTGTCACTGCTGCACAGTATTTCCAGGCAGATGAGGTGTAGCTGGTGCTGACGGAGGAGTCTTGTGTGACTCAAGGAGACCTATATTTGCTTTATTGGTTTAGTGGTCTTTGGTAACCACTCTCTGGCATCCCAGAGACATCTGTATACTTGCAAGTGCGTCTCCATACATCTTTCCCATGTTTATTATCAGGTCTTCAACAGCAGGGCCTTATCGCCTCTCTTCCTGCAATATCCCAGTTTGTAGGCAAGGAGCCTTTACCATTTGTGGGGGCTTGGATGCCCTGGCCAACATCTCCTTGGTAGAATAATCCATTGTTGATGTCAGAGCTCCTGTAGTAATATATTTTGTTTAAGTGCATAGCTTAAGGAGACTTTAGCATTATATTTGGTTCTGAATAGAGAATAATCCTTTTCACAGTTTCTATGTCCATTCCTCAATTAAAGAAGGCAGTTTTACTGATTTTACAAGAGAATACCTCTATAACAGCTGGCTCCAATCTACAGCTGGAGAACGACCTCATCGTCATCTTATTTCTCCTTTTTCTATGGGGGGGAGTTAAGAAAGTCTCTTGTATTAAAACCTTTGCGGCACCTAGAAGGTAAGCTTCGTTAGGAATCATTAAAAATAGTTGTTACTAGTAGGATCCACAGAGGGGCCATTTTGAGTCTTTTAAGGGTTCTCCACACTGCTTTCCATAATGGTTGTACAAGTTTTCATTCCCACCAGCTGTGGATGAGTGTTCCCCTTTCCCCACAACCTCTCCAGCATTTGGTGTCTTTTGTATTCTTGATCTTAGCCAGTTGTATCAGAGTGAGATGATATCTGAGAGTGGATTTAATTTGCATTTCCTTAATTATCAATGATGTTGAACACTTTTTAAGATGTTTCTCAGCCATCTTTACTTCCTCACTGGTAAAGTCTCTGTTCAGCTCTTTATCTTTTGGGTAGGTCATTTGTTTTCTTACTTCTTTGTTTTTTGAGTACTCTATATATTCTTGACGTTAATGCTCTGTCCAATGAATCACTAGTGAAGATTTCCTCCCACTCTGTGGGTTTTCTCTTCACTTCCTTGTTTCTTTTGCTGTACAGAAGCTTTTGAGTTTGATGAGGTCCCATTTGTCAACTGTTTACCTTATTTTCTGTGCAGCTGCTGCCTGATTTAGAAAGTCTTTTCCTACACCTATGTCTTGTAGGTTGTTACCAACTTTTTCTTCTGTCACTTTCAGGGTTTCAGGTTTTACGTTGAGATCTTTGATCCACTTGGAGTTGATTTTTGTACAGGCTGAGTGGTAGGGGTTTAATTTTGTTTTTCTACAGATGGTGATCCAGTTTTGCCAGCACCATTTGCTGAAGATGCTGTAAGGTCAAGAAAGGAAAACTAAACCAGAGGAGTGGGAATAACTTTTGATCACCCAGTCAGGACTCCCAACATAGAAGCAGTGTAGTAGCCAATATACTGAGAATTACCTGTGCAGAGATTGTCCCTCATCAACCTAACGTGCCCTAGGCAGGCAAGACTATACAAGCAGCTGAGTTGCCAATCACAAGGCTACACGATGACTGCACCAAGAGGAGAGCAGAATTCAAACAGTACATAAACCCTAACCTTGCCCCCATTAAAGGATTCCATGGCAGCTCGCCTGTGTTCACCTGATTCCCAGGGTCTGTCTCTTGACTCTGCACCTCTCACCCCATTTCATTCACAGTCGGACCATGAAATTCCCCAGCAGGCCTGGGGGATTGTCTACATCTGGTGCCCAACGTGTTTTATTTTTTTTAATAATACCAATAATTTGAACTTGCTTTATTTTTTATTTTATTTTTATTTTATTTATGTGTATGAATGTACTGTCTGCATGCAAGTCTGTGCACCCATGTTGTGCAATGCCTGCATGCAAGTCTGTGCACCCGTGTTGTGCAATGCCGTGGAGGTCAGAAGAGGGTGTCGGATTCCCCTGGAACTGGAGTTCTCCTGGATTTGGAGTTTCAGACGGTTCTCAGCCGCCATGTGGGTGCTGGGGATCCAACCTGGGTCCTCTGTAAGAGCGGTCGGCGCTCTTAACCGCTAGGCCATCTCTCCAGAACTTGCTTTCCAGCCTACTTTAATCCTTTACTAAATGGTGAAGGAATAACACAGAACCACTGTTGAATAAGTATTCATTGATAAGGTTTAGTAGGGCAAAGAAAGGTGAGGATAAAAGCAAAAAGCTTTAATGTAGGACAGGAAAGATGGGGAGAATATACACTGCCCTAATGATTCGCCTATATTTTCCTATCAAAGAAACATTGACTCCTAAGATTTTCTTGGGTTTTGTTGGTGGTGCACGCCTTTAATCTTAGCACTAGGGAGTCAGAGGCAGGCAGATTTTTGTGAGTTCAAGGCCAGCCTGGTCTACAGAGTGAGTTCCAGGAGAGCTGGGGCTACAGGGAGACCCTGTCTCAAAAAGAAAAAAAAATTCAAATACTAGTTTTAATAAAATTTTAATAAAGGTATATAAATCTTTTAAAAAAGATTTTGTGGGGCTGGAGAGATGGCCTAGCGATTAAGAGCGCCGACTGCTCTTGCAGAGGACCCGGGATCGATCCCCAGTACCCACAAGGTGGCTGAGAACTGTCTGTAACTCCAATTCCAGGAGAACTCCAGTTCCAGGGGAATCCGACACCGTCCTCTGACCTCCGCGGCATTGCACGACACGGGTGCACAGACCTGCATGCGGACAGTACATTCATAATCCTAGCACTTGGGAGGCAGAGACAGGCAGATCTTTGTGAGTTCAAGGCCAGCCTGGTCTACAGAGTGAGTTCCAGGACAGCTGGGGCTACAGGAAGACCCTGTCTCAAAAAGACAAAAAAAAAAGATTTTGTTATTTTTAGTTTATGTGTATGAGGATATTGGCCACATGTGTGTAAGTGTACCCATGTCATGCAGTGCCCAAACAGGCCAGAAGAGGACATTGGATTCCCTGGAACTGTAGTTACAGACAACTGTTAGCCACCAGGTGGGTGCTGGAAATTGAACCCGGGTCCTCTGCAAGAGCAATTAGTGCTTTTAAGTGCTGAGCCACCTTTCTTACCCCACAATATACAAATCTTTAAAATTAAAAACCTAAAGTTACTGCAAGTTTAATACTACCTCAGGATTTTTACTACATTACAAAACTAAGTAAGAATTATTTTAACTTTTAGCTAATAAATAAGTCACCATGAACTCTTAATTTTGTATCAAAAACAGAACAGTTAAAAGACTAAAGCACAATTTGAATCATAAAGCAGTTGATATTTAAATGCCTTTATTTTGGAGATCTGCTTTAATTAAAATAAGTTAATATTGAAAAAAAAAAAAAAAAATAAAGCCGGGCATGGTGGCACACGCCTTTAATCCTCGCACTTGGGAGGCAGAGGCAGGTGGATCTTTGTGGGTTCAAGGCCAGCCTGGTCTACAGAGCAAGTTCCAGGACAGCTGGGGCTACAAGGAGACCCTGTCTTGAAAAGACCAAAAAAAAAAAAATTAAAAAAAAAAAAAGTAAATATTATTAACATTTTGTTCCTTAAAATAGTCTGTGTAAGCACTGTCTTTATTTATAAATTGGGAAAATAAAAAATATGTTTTATTCAGTATTTCAAAGTAAATCAATGAAAAAAGCCAGATTTTCACTAAGAAAATTAAATAGAAAATTGAGACAATCATCTATATAATAAAATCTTAAACTGCCAATTTTGCATTGATTGTGTTTTGTTCAGTTGAAGGCCCTTTTTTTCTTAAAAACAAAGTCCTAAAATAGGTATTTTTCTCTCTTAAGAGTGGCACTATTTAATTACAGAACAAGCAAGAAAGCTTTAGACTGACTCACATAACATTTCTTTGTTACATCTATTTACGGAAAGTCATAAAGGAGCAAAACCATAGCATGGCAGCTGTGTTAATGACTAATAAAAATATAAAGCAAAGACTTCTTTCTGCATGCAATTAATCCTTAGAAAGAAATGTATTAAATGGTTGGATTTGACAACTAGGTTTTCCAGAATTTTTCTAAAATGAATTCCAATGCCCAATCTTTAAAACTATAGTCCACAACATTTTCCCAAGGTTTATTTGGTCATAAACTGATTTTCAAAAAAAAGGGGGCCTTAGACAGAAATACAGAGATTAGATGTAAAATTAGACCCAATCAGGTATGAATTTATCAACTCATCCATAAACCCATATGCACTCCTCCTGAAAAGGGACTAGATAATAGAAACTATCCATATTGCTTTTGATTTTGAGTTGCCCTTAAAAAAGATAAAAGGCCTACCTTCTTTGTTTCTAATGTATAATACAAAGCACAATGAATAGTATGTGATTTTCCTGTGGAACTATTTCCTTTCCTTAAATCATAACATGATCTTAGGCAATTCAGGGAAAAGCCTCCGCCTCCTTTTCCTGTTCCTCCCTCCCATAAAGAAAAGATGAATTGGCTTGAAACTACAAGATAAATTTGAGCATATCATGGTAGTCAGTGGGGTTCAGTGAGTGTGATGACACCATACCAGCTGTTATCCTTGGATTATGGGAGTCAGAGATGGGACAGTAGGTACTGGCACCAATGCGAATAAACAAAACAAAACAAAACATGGACCTGTGAGATGACTGAGTGGATAAAGGTGATTGCCCCCAGACCAAGTAAGTAAATTTAATCCCTGAACCCACATGACAGAAGGAAAGAACCAGCTCTCAAAAGTGTACAGATGGCCTCTGGAATGCCAGAGAGTGTTACCAAAGGCCACTAAACCAATAAAGCAAATACAGGTCTCCCTGAGTCAAGCAAGACTCCACCGTCAGCACCAGCTACACCTCACCTGCCTGGAAATATTGTGTAGCAGAGGCAGCCATGTGCCTGTATATCCCAAATCTAATTGGCTATTGGCTCTCTCCTTGGAGAAATAACCCATGGCTGATGCCACAAGCTTACATCCTCTACAGGTTAGGAGATGTTATAAGCCACAGTAAGACCCTGTCATATTTAACAGGGGGTAAAAATGTAATTCATGGATTAACATATCCAAACATGTGTCTATGCTAAAGTAACCTACCATAACTATTAGTGCTGCTTAAATACCTATATATCTATTGCTTGTTCTTCATTAGTAGGATCGAAAGGTTATTCCTGGACAAACTGTCAGCCCATGAAAGGAAACAGCCAGAATTGACCAGAGTCCAAGTCAACAGCTCCAGAGAGAGTGGACTGTTTTACCTCTCATCCACCTGTGCCCCTTTTCTAAGCCTAGGGAACAACCTGCGGAAGAGGGGGCGTGGTAGAATGTAAGGGCTGCGATTGGGGTGAATGGTGAAACTACAGCAATGTAGTCTGGACACTCATTTGATCAACTTGATTGAACAAACAACCTGTCACCCCCCACTGGATGGTGGGGCTGTAGGGGTTTGGGCACAACAGCCTGCAGATAGGTTTTGCATGAAGGATGCTTGTACTCATGGATTATCACTTATAGCTAAAAATGAAAAAAAAAAACTGAGAGAAAGATGCAGGACAGTTATGGCAGAATGCATGATCTGGGATGGGGTGGGGGTGGGGGGAGGGAAAGGGAAATAAGCCTGAACTGAATTGGAAAAAATGTATGAAATGCACAAAGCATCAATAAAAACTAAATTAATAAAAAAAAAGTTGTCCTCTTACCTCCACAATTGTGCTGTGTGACATCCACACCCACATAAATACATATACACACAAATAAATGTAATACTAATCGAATAAAATAGAACATTTTAAATCAGATGCATTAATTGGCCAAAATGTAAAATCCATCAACATAGATCCACCAGGAAGCAAAGCAGGTGGAGACTGGCTTCTTAGCTCTTTGCTTCACTGTGTAGAAACCACATGAGAACTGTAATACTGGAGTGTTAATATGACTGGTGTCCATAGAGCCAATAAAACTGTTGTTCCTTCACCAAGTGGAAGTTGTACACTGATCTACCAAGCTGAGGATAGAATGATAGATGACAACTCAGATTACAATCATAGGCTTAGACAGTCAACTCTAACACTTATTTAGTCCATAGAAATTATTGCTTGAGCCATTGATAGCTTAACGCCTGGCCATTTTGTGTGGGAATTTCTTTTAAGACATAGAATTCCTTTGATTCCCATGTTTAAACATAGTACAATAAGAAAATGTTCATATCATTTGTACTATGTCACTAAGATTGAAACTAGATTGAATACAGTGGTTGTTTGAAAGAAACATAAGAAGAAATGTTTTGTCTAATATGTTGTGGTTGCATTTGATTGTATGAAGAAACTAGTATATCACAGAACTGAAGAAATAGGCTTTATTTCCAAACACAAATAATAATGTCTATCATTGCTCTTGGTTGCCAATTATAAGTAGAAAAAATGTGGCTTTCTATTGATTATTTCAATAGAGCACGAAATATTGGCAACACCATTCATGTACATTCAAGAAATGGACTTTTCATAACTAATATATTTTCATTTTTTCTATATAGCCTAGATATGAGCTAGTATTAACTGGAAATATCATTCTACATTATGCAGATGGCAGATGATTCTCCAGGAAAGAACCGGGTGCTATAACTTGCTCTTGAGTGTCTAGGTACTTATTACTGGTAACATAATGATTGGCATATAAACAAATGTTCTTTGCCTCATTTCTTCAAAAATATAATGTCTATTATTTAATAATCATTTTATAGAGTCAGGCATGCAAGTATAAGGAGACAAAAGCCAATCTTTTTCAGTGCTTGGGATGGATACAACCTTAGAAATCATTTAAAAATAACTGGAAATAATTCTCAAATCTACCTGCAGGATTATGGTGCAGGAATCATTCTTTTAAAACAATAAGACAACTTTTACTCACCAGGCTCTTATTCCCACCTGTTACTAGACTGAATCAGGGGTGAAATTGGAGTCTTGTAAACTGAAGTTTATTAATTTCATCCATTAAGTATTAACAGCCAATAATTTGCTATCTAAGCAGGTATAGAACATGTGGGCAGACTAGCATCAACACAGAATTGCTTTGCCTGGACCTAGCACTAAATCTTTACTCAAAGGGATAGGAGTTGGGGCACATGCTATCTGAGACACATATGTGATAGCTTCCTTCTCTGGAAATATGGCCATTAGGTAGTGATGGGTCTCTGACTCTATGGTTGGTCAGAATAAAGAATTAGAAGCAAATGAGCAAGTAGAGGAGTTCTACCATGGATTTCAGTACCTTGACATTTATCCTAGAAGTGTATACATTCCATCTGGTTGACTTTGACAATTATTTAAAGACTAATTTTAGTCTAAAAGGGAATTAATAAGAGCAAGAAAGAGTCTCATTTGGTTAGAACCTGTAGAAAGACATAAGTAGTTGTCCAGATCAAAGAAACAAAGTAGAAATCATCTGATTAAACATACATAAAGATCACAGCTACTGTAGGTAAGGGTGACTTCTAGAGGAGAAAAGCCAAGCTTCATAGGCCTACTCTTCTCTCTGCCTCTTGGGCCACTTAGAACCTCACTATTTAGAGTGAGATGAGTTACAATCCAATAACTCTTTCCTGAAACAGGTAGGATCCAGAAGTCTATAAAATACACTCTAAAGCACATTGCTGGTTGAATGGGAAAGATTTTCACCATCTGATTACAAGAAAGTGACATGTCCAATTGATATTTCTCAGACTATTGAAATTTCACTTCATAGGAAGTTTTCAATGTGAAAAAAGTTCTCCAATAGAGTTTATTCACTTTGTTCAAAGGGTTTTTTTTAAGAATAAATGATAATTAGGAGGTAAAATAAGTGTAAAGATCTCATCTTTGAAATCCAGTATCTATAATTAATAAATCTAGTATCTATAATATAATATTAAGGTCCTTTCCACAAGGAAGAAGCCAAGAGCTAATCACGAGCACTAGGCTTGGGGGCTAAAAAGTCTCTTATTGGGGGCCAGAGATATGGCTCAGCTGATGAAGGTACATACCATCAAGCCTAATGACCTAAATTCAATCACTGGAGCCTACTTGTTGGAAAGAGAGAACCAGCTCCCACAAATTGCCCTCTGATCTCCACATATGCACTGTTGCATGCACAAGTCCACATACATACACGATGAACACACATGCAAATAAATAGATTGATTGATTAATAAATAAGTTCATTAAATCCCTATGGCACCACAGTAATAAATTTGAAATTCTGGTGTTAGAAGCAGAGTAACCTAGGGCTCTGAGAATCCATCCAACATTTGTGTATAAGACAATAGGCTGTATTTTGGTTTAGTTTACATATATTTATTTTGTAAATATGTGTGTGTGTGTGTGTGTGTGTGTTTGTGTGCCAAGGATCAGATGGAGGTCAGAGGATAACTTTTGAGATTCAATTTTCTGCTTTGGTCATGTGGCTTCTGTGGATCAAGCTTGGCTTGCTAGGTTTACCACGAAGCACTTTTAAACACTGAGTCATCTCACCAGCCCTTAAGACATTTTAATACACCAATGCCTAACAACTGCTAAAGTAGGCTGAAAACAAACAAGAGAAAAAAAGCAAAGAGAAACAAAAGTAGAAAGGTAAGAAAATGTTATGACTGTGCTTTAGGATCATAGGAAATTGGCATGACTAGAAGAAACCTACAGTGGGCAACACATTGTGTGCCAGGGTCAGACCCCTGCCCTGTGTCTATTCCCAGGAAGGTGGATATCTGAAGGAAAAACACCTCCACATTCCCAGACTTTATTCTCAAATTTTAGCCTAATGACTAAGAATGCTGGTTATTTCAGAGTTTTAGGAAAGTGGGTGTCTTAAATCCATCTGATTTTACTGCTGAAAACTTTCTCAGTGGTCCAGCACTCTTTTCTAAAGTGACTATGTCACTTAAACTTATACATGGCAATAACCAAAAATGGGACTTTTATGCCCCCCGCGCCAAATTAAAATGATTTAGCATTAAATTATTATCGAAGGAAAGAGAGAATAAATAACACAAAGGGCTGGGATTTGGGGGCGTAGGTTGTTATTTTTGCAATCAAAATTAGAGGAGGAGCTTGCTAAAGAAAACCTTTATTTAAGAAACAGTTGAGCCAGGCATGGTGGTGCACCGCTTTAATTGTAGCGCTTGGGAGGCAGAGGCAGGTGGATCTCTGTGAGTTCAAGGCCAGCCTGGTCTACAGAGTGAGTTCCAGGCCAGCCAGCTGGGGCTACAGGGAGACCCTGTCTCAAAAACACCAAAAAAAAAAAAAAAAGAAAGAAAGAAAGAAAGAAAGAAAGAAAGAAAGAAAGAAAGAAAGAAAGAAAGAAAGAAAGAAAGAAAGAAAGAAACAGTTGAAAAGAACTAATTTCTAAACTCTATGCCATAACAGATAGATGGATAGATGATAGATAGATAGATAGATAGATAGATAGATAGATAAATTACTAAGTGTCCAAGAGCAATCTCAAAGAAAAATTTCAGAGTAGCAAAAATTAAAAGTGAATTTTCCTGATAGAGACAGTGATTGAATGAGAACCAGAAGTTGATCTAAAAAATTCTTAGTAACATAATATGATATATAATGGAAAAATCAGTTAGAAACAAAAGACAATGCATTCATTCATCAACCAGAAAGTCATGGAGTTACTGGCATGTGTTTCATGTAGTCTCATGATCATGGTGTTTTTTATTTCACTTTGGGCACCTTCTGATGTTTCTAAAAGTTAAAAAGTTGTATTGTCTAATGCACTAAGAAGTCTTCATTGTCCAATTAAGATAGGGAATCTGACTTCACTTTAATATTTTCTACTGTAATAGTCCACAAAGGTAGGACCACCATGCTATGTACAAATAGTTTAGGATTCACAAATCTACATTGCTAGGCTTGACTAGCATAACAATCTAGCATAACAAACACACCAATCATATATTTCACTGTGACAAGTTGCAGTCAATGAACAATAGCAGAATTTTAGAATTTCATTAGCATATCAGCCATATTAGTAATAGACAGATTTACTAAAAGAGGAAACCAGAAACTTAAAATTTGTTTACTATATAATTCTATTCAATTAAAAGTATTTTAAACAATACTTTTGTAAAACAACTATTATTGAAATTAACTGGTAACCCATCTTACTCATTTATTATAAATATAACTTTCTGATCAAGAGAAAACACTAGCATGGATGTTTATTGGTCTGTTTCTGGTTTCTTTATTGTGACATACAGATTCAGATTCAGGACTTTGTCCATGCTAGACAAGCACTCTACCACTGAGTTACACCTCCAGCCAATATCATTTATTTTAAGAACAAAATTTAAAACTTGGATGCATATGCATTAAGCATAGTTTTTATTTTTATATTTTAAATTGTATTTGGGGACCTAAAATTTTATAATTACCTAAATTAATGATGCAATTAAATTGTGGTGATTCAATGTTATCTAAAGAGTATTAACTATTAGTCTGCATGCTAATGTTGATCATAAACTTTAATTGTATTATAAATTGATAGGATTTGTTTCCTAGCAGGCCTACACTCAAAGAGAGTATGACCATTAGGAACAAGGTTCCAAGTTGTGATCGGTGCAGAGCTGCAAGCAATGGACAATGACCTGGGGAAGGGTGTTTGTGGAATGACTCTATAGACTGACCAATATGTGCAACTGATTACTGTAATCGAATAATAATATAAAGAGTCATCAAAATCAAAAGCTTCCAATGGCCATCTTGCTAAGTATTTCATATTTACTTAAATGATGCTACTATTATTGCTCAAACCAGACTTGGGTATCTTCTGCTATAACTGTTTTTAGAAGCACTACCCAACTTCTTTAATATATATATATATTAAAAATATATTTTTTTACAAAAATAAATATTAATGATTATATATATATATATATATTATATATTATATATATGTAAATCTTTGTCCAAAAAGGAAGATTTAAGTTTGGGGAACATGGAGTGAACTGTTAGCAACACAGAGTTTTCAACTTTGAACTATGCATGAACATAGATATTTCAGCTCTCTGAATTTTTAGTCATTTTTTATGTGTATGAATGTATTGTCTGCATTAGGTTTGTGCACCCATGTCATGCAATGCCTGGAGGTCAGAGGAGGGTGTCGGATTCCCCTGGAGTTAAAGACGGTTCTCAGCAGCCATGTGCGTGCTAGGGATGGAACTGGGTCCTCTGCAAGAGCAGTCAGCACTCTTAACCGCTAGGCCATCTCTCCAGCTCCCAGCTCTGAATTTTAAAATGAAGTATGGCTCTAAAATAGAAATAATTTTGAACAGCTAATAAGCTATTTTAAAGCAATCCAAAAGATTTTGATAGATGTTTTGAACAATAGAATGAGGAGACTTCATTGGATTCAATGAAACATGTACATATTCTCAGAGTAATGACTGCACAAAACCAAATCATTAACTTGGGGTCAATAATTTGTAAGAAGAGACAGAGAAGTCTTGGTAACTGATTTTTCTACTAAATTCCCCCATGGGATCAAGTGGTTAACAGACTATAAGGCTATTTAACGTCTCAAATATTTCCTTTAAGGAAAGGGCTGAATCTCAGATTTGCCTTAGCAGATGTTTCCAGTTTTCCTTTGCTGGATGAGAAAATGAATACGTGTTACTTTGTAAATACATTGACTAGGAAATAGACTCTTACTAGATCAAAGGAAAGCCTTTGGCTTTCCATCCATACAAACCTTTACTTTTCTCATGAGACTGTAGAGTCCCATTTGTAGGCATTTCCAACCCAGTGAGTCTTCAACAGACTGTAGCTGCCTATCCAAATGTTTTCATCTGAAGGCTTCAGAGAGGAAATAAAACAATTTCTTATGAAGTTCTAACTGAAGACTACTGTAAATATTTATTCCAGAAAATTTTCTTAGATCATTCAAAAAATAGAATTACGGAGAAAAGGCAAGCTTTAAAAGAGAACCTTCAGGTACAGAAAGTTCTTTTTTGGTGACTTATCCACTTCAGAAATGACAATGAAACATTTCACAAAATTGTTCCATTGATTCTACCTCAAATACATATTCCATTATGAGTTAGATATGTCCTGAAAAGTAGATGAGTAAAATGTTACCATCAATTCAAAAAATCCAATGTCTGTTTTATTTAACTAAAATCTCTCTTTGTAATAGCACTACTTCAAATTAAATGAAAATTAGCTCTTCCTACACTCCAATAACATGAATTTGACAAATATCACTGGGGAATATCATATTTAATCCAACAGAAAGCATTTGTGGACTAGATGTTAATAGCATTTAAAGATTTATGATTTGATTATTCAATTTGAAGCAATTGTTCAATTTTTAATTTTATGTCAGGACTCTTTCGGTAATGTTTTCCTAAATAGAAGAGATAATAATGCCTTATATATTTATCATATTAGTATGATCTCCTACTATATATCTTTGATAAGATTAAGATGATGGACGAAAAAATCCTTTATTTTCTTTAGCCATTGATAATGCAGTCCATGTAACAAAAATAGTGCACTGGTCATATGTAAAAAAGAAAGTCTATGAACTGGGCTTGCTTTCTGTGTTTTCATGGTTTGAAATAATTGACTAAAAATGGAGCAGGTTTCTTATTTATTATAATTGTAATCCAGATTGGAATAATTTTATAGGGTATTTAAAAGCCAAAAACAACAATTTAGGCATAGTGTCTAGTTGTTTATGATTGATGTGAACACACACAGTTTTAGCCAGAGATCAGAAGTTACTAACAAATCATACTGTGTGTAATTGTTCACAGAAACAAATAATTTGGTACAAGACAACAAAATGGGTTACATTTCCAATCTTAAGTATGAGACTGAAATTGTACTTATAATTTAATGTTGAAACCAAAATAATTTCTGTCCTGTTGGACATTTTCAAATGTAATAAAAGAGAGAGTATTCAGATGGGACATCTTCAAGTACACAATACCATAAATATCAGGAACATCTTAAATACAATTAATAATTCTCAAATATGTAAAAGGGTACTAAAAATTGTTAATAATAATTTTGTTATTAAAATAGCTACACATTAAATTGAGTTACTTTAATACAATTTCACAGTAAACATAGAAGAGTTAAACATTGCAACTTTTTAAAAGTGGAAAAGCAGGAGATTTATCTTTAAAGACATAGAAAAAAAGTTTCAGTTATTGCACTAACTGGTCATTATCTTGACGTTTCTAACGACTATGTGTCCTGAGAGAGGACAAAAGTGCTACGTCTCGATTGAGAGAGATTAAAATGCTGTCTTGTTTTAAAACACAGTAATTTCAAAGTTTCTTTCTCAGTCTAGATATTGCTAAAATTCTGGAAATCTCGACCAAATGAATCAGAATTGAATATAACCGAAAGCATATTTGAAAAACATCAGATGGAGTGAAAATACAATTAGTAACGCACTTGTCACCTAACTATGTGTAGCCTACATCAAGTAACTTAGAAAGCTTAAGACACTTTTGAACTGGCTTCCAGCATTTGTAGAAATATATGAAAAGTGTCCCACTAAAAATAATGATCATCTAACACATGGACCGGCAACTGTTTGCAAATCAATAACATTTTAAATATAATAATTGAGAATGCTGATTTAAAGTATTAAGCATAACTTTAAAATGCTTATCTTTTCATTTACAGTAGAGTACTATGCAGAAGTGGAAACGAAAATAGAAAAGTAAGATTTATAAATTTAAAGTTTGATGCCACATGTTTAAAACTGTTAAAGGAATATAATGCCAACCTCAAAAATTAAGCCATATCAATTTCAGGAACTCCCAGGAATGGAATAATATTGATAGATAGTATTGTGGTTTTAAAGTTTTATGTATAAATAATAAAAACCCAATAATAAATAGCAATTAAAACTTTTAATTGAATTAAAATAGTTTATACTATATGAACAAAACAAAGTTTTTAAACAGAACACTTCACACACTTGCCTCATTTTCTGTTATAGTGTCTAACTTTAATTTTTATATTTTCCTGCTGTATATTTTAGAGTTCAAATTAATTCTGGGATGCATCTTGATAACAATACACATAAACAAAATAAATTCGAATTTTTCTTTATTTTTTTCTTGTTTAGTCTATTTTTTTTTTTTTTTAATAGTATAGTTTTGTTTCTACTATTTATGTGTATGTACACAGCAGTGAAACATGAATTCACTAAATTTAATTTTGATATTTAAAGTTCCATCTTCATTTTATGCATCCTTTCGTAGGAGCGCACATACACACACATTATGAGGAGGGCACTCAGGCTCTTTGTGCCATTTTCATAACTGTCTGTGCTTTACAAACATTATTTCTTTGAGACAAAAATTATTATCATTTTTATTAATCTAATAATTTTGGTTTCTGGCGATCACGTAAGGTGAGTTTCAGTTGTGACACTGTCTTTTGTATTCTCTAGTTTCTTAGTAGCCGTGTAACTACAATGTTTTACAAGAAGACGTTTTGTCCCTTTGGTCCCCATTCTCTTTCCCTTCTTTACCCACCTTTCTTCCCTACCTCCCCTCACCCTTCCCCCTTTTCTTCCCTTCCCTTCCCATTCCCTTCTTTTCCTTTCCATTTTNTGCAAAAGTCCACCTTTTCCATACTTTAGGAATGTCCACAGAAGTAATCATGATAATTGTTTCTCAAGTAGCCAATGTCCCATAGGATAGGTTTGCTATACACCATTGAGTTATCTTTCAGAAGAACATATGGTTTATTATATATATATATATATATATATATGTAAATCTTTGTCCAAAAAAGGAAGATTTAAGTTTGGGGAACATGGAGTGAACTGTTAGCAACACAGAGTTTTCAACTTTGAACTATGATGAACATAGATATTTCAGCTCTGAATTTTTTAGTCATTTTTTATGTGTATGAATGTATTGTCTGCACTTAGGTTTGTGCACCCATGTCATGCAATGCCGTGGAGGTCAGAGGAGGGTGTCGGATTCCCCTGGAGTTAAAGACGGTTCTCAGCAGCCATGTGCGTGCTAGGGATGGAACCTGGGTCCTCTGCAAGAGCAGTCAGCACTCTTAACCGCTAGGCCATCTCTCCAGCTCCCAGCTCTGAATTTTAAAATGAAGTATGGCTCTAAAATAGAAATAATTTTGAACAGCTAATAAGCTATTTTAAAGCAATCCAAAAGATTTTGATAGATGTTTTGAACAATAGAATGAGGAGACTTCATTGGATTCAATGAAACATGTACATATTCTCAGAGTAATGACTGCACAAAACCAAATCATTAACTTGGGGTCAATAATTTGTAAGAAGAGACAGAGAAGTCTTGGTAACTGATTTTTCTACTAAATTCCCCCATGGGATCAAGTGGTTAACAGACTATAAGGCTATTTAACGTCTCAAATATTTCCTTTAAGGAAAGGGCTGAATCTCAGATTTGCCTTAGCAGATGTTTCCAGTTTTCCTTTGCTGGATGAGAAAATGAATACGTGTTACTTTGTAAATACATTGACTAGGAAATAGACTCTTACTAGATCAAAGGAAAGCCTTTGGCTTTCCATCCATACAAACCTTTACTTTTCTCATGAGACTGTAGAGTCCCATTTGTAGGCATTTCCAACCCAGTGAGTCTTCAACAGACTGTAGCTGCCTATCCAAATGTTTTCATCTGAAGGCTTCAGAGAGGAAATAAAACAATTTCTTATGAAGTTCTAACTGAAGACTACTGTAAATATTTATTCCAGAAAATTTTCTTAGATCATTCAAAAAATAGAATTACGGAGAAAAGGCAAGCTTTTAAAAGAGAACCTTCAGGTACAGAAAGTTCTTTTTGGTGACTTATCCACTTCAGAAATGACAACTGAAACATTTCAACAAAATTGTTCCATTGATTCTACCTCAAATACATATTACCATTATGAGTTAGATATGTCTGAAAAGAGATGAGTAAAATGTTACCATCAATTCAAAAAATCCAATGTCTGTTTTATTTAACTAAAATCTCTCTTTGTAATAGCACTACTTCAAATTAAATGAAAATTAGCTCTTCCTACACTCCAATAACATGAATTTGACAAATATCACTGGGGAATATCATATTTAATCCAACAGAAAGCATTTGTGGACTAGATGTTAATAGCATTTAAAGATTTATGATTTGATTATTCAATTTGAAGCAATTGTTCAATTTTTAATTTTATGTCAGGACTCTTTCGGTAATGTTTTCCTAAATAGAAGAGAATAATGCTTCATATATATATATATATATATATGATTTATATATATCTTTGATAAGATTAAGATGATGGAGAAAAATCTTTATTTTCTTTAGCACATTGATACATGAGTCATGTAAACAAAAATAAGTTGCACCTGGTCATATGTAAAAAAGAAAGTCTATGAAATGGGCTGCTTTCTGTGTTTTCAATGGTTTGAAATAATTGACTAAAAATGGAGCAGGTTTCTTATTTATTATAATTGTAATCCAGATTGGAATAATTTTATAGGGTATTTAAAAGCCAAAAACAACAATTTAGGCATAGTGTCTAGTTGTTTATGATTGATGTGAACACACACAGTTTTAGCCAGAGATCAGAAGTTACTAACAAATCATACTGTGTGTAATTTGTTCACAGAAACAAAAATTTGGTCACAACAACAAAATGGTTACATTTCAATCTTAAGTATGAGACTGAAATTGTACTTATAATTTAATGTTGAAACCAAAATAATTTCTGTCCTGTTGGACATTTTCAAATGTAATAAAAGAGAGAGTATTCAGATGGGACATCTTCAAGTACACAATACCATAAATATCAGGAACATCTTAAATACAATTAATAATTCTCAAATATGTAAAAGGGTACTAAAAATTGTTAATAATAATTTTGTTATTAAAATAGCTACACATTAAATTGAGTTACTTTAATACAATTTCACAGTAAACATAGAAGAGTTAAAATTGCAACTTTTTAAAAGTGGAAAAGCAGGAGATTTATTTTAAAGACATTAGAAAAAAAGTTCAGTTATTGCAACTTAAATGGTCATTATCTTACTTTCTAGCTATGTGCCTGAGAGAGGACAAAAAGTGTAGTCTGATGAGGGATTTAAAAATGTGTTGTTTCTTAAAAAAGTAATTCCAAAGTTTCTTCTAGGAATCAAAAATCTGAAAATGAACCAAATGAATCAGAATTGAATATAACCGAAAGCATATTTGAAAAACATCAGATGGAGTGAAAATACAATTAGTAACGCACTTGTCACCTAACTATGTGTAGCCTACATCAAGTAACTTAGAAAGCTTAAGACACTTTTGAACTGGCTTCCAGCATTTGTAGAAATATATGAAAAGTGTCCCACTAAAAATAATGATCATCTAACACATGGACCGGCAACTGTTTTGCAAATCAAAACATTTTAAAATAATAATTGGAAATGCTGATTTTAAAGTATTAAGCATAACTTTAAAATGCTTATCTTTTCATTTACAGTAGAGTACTATGCAGAAGTGGAAACGAAAATAGAAAAGTAAGATTTATAAATTTAAAGTTTGATGCCACATGTTTAAAACTGTTAAAGGAATATAATGCCAACCTCAAAAATTAAGCCAACAATTTCAGGAACTCCCAGGAATGGAAAATATTGATAAGAAGTATGATGGTTTTAAGTTTTATGTAATTAAATAATAAAACCCAATATATAAATGCAATTAAAACTTTTAATTGAATTAAAATAGTTTATACTATATGAACAAAACAAAGTTTTTAAAACAGAACACTTCAACACTTGCCTCATTTTCTGTTATAGTGTCTAACTTTAATTTTTATTTTCCTGTGTATATTTTAGAGTTCAAAATTTAAAAATGAATCTTATAAACAATAAACAATAAAACAAAATAAAATTTCAGCATCCATTTCTGCTTTATTTTTTTCTAGGAAATGTTTTTATCTATCAAAAAGTGAAGTGGTTTCTACTATTTTTTTTCCAGCAAGTGAAAATGAATTCACTAAATTAAATTTGATATTTAAAGTTCCATCTTCATTTTATGCATCCTTTCGTAGGAGCTTCTAACACAATTAAAGGTGCTGCAGGCTTTCTTTAGTGCCATTTTCATAACGTCATGCTGCTTCTACAAACAATTATTTCTTTTGAGACAAAATTATTTATCATTTTTATTAATCTAATAATTTTGGTTTCTGGCGATCACATAAGGTGAGTTTCAGTTGTGACACTGTCTTTTGTATTCTCTAGTTTCTTAGTAGCCGTGTAACTACAATGTTTTACAAAGCAGACTGTTTTGTCCCTTTAGTCCCATTCTCCTTCCCTTCTTTACCCACCTTCCTCTTCCCACCCCTCCCCTCCCCTTCCCCCTTTCTTCCCTTCCCTTCCCTTCCCTTCTTTTTCCTTTCTATTTTTCTCTTTCCTTTTCCCCCTCCTCCTTTTCCTCTCTTTTTACCCCTCCTTTCCCTTTTCGTCTTCTTTTCTTTGGGGGGGAGTTTATAGAATTATTAAATCAAATAACTATCTAGAGGGAAGAGCCAATATTCTTACCTGCAATAATCAACTAACAAGAAAAATGAAAATCTTTATCATATATATATATATATTTACTCCAGTTAGGCCTGATACATGGAGCAGAAGTTATAGCCTGGCACATATGTTTAATTCTTGTTCGGGAAATTTTTGGTAGACTATCTTTCTAAAATGCAGCCTGCTGGCTTATTTTTTTTTTTAAGTCTGACAGTTAATTAGCACCAAGTCTTATTACAGAAGTCTCCTCTATAGCAGACATATTCGAGTTCCACTGAAGTGATTGTCATAAAGGGGTTGTTTGCTGTGGTGCTCACAGATGGCAGAAAAGACAGCCCAGGAACGCAAACAGCCTGATAATCAAGATAGCCTTAGAATATGGGAGAGTTGCAACTCTGCTTCTGGCAGCAATCACTTTTCAAATATCTTGGGCTGTTATGTCCAAGTGGTTTACTTTAAAGCAGCTTTGTCATCAAAGGGGTCCCAGAGTCAAGAATAATTATGATAATTACCCAGAATTGCACCCCCAAATAATCATAATAATACCAAATCTTGACCAAGTACAATATTGTTTGTGCAATACACTGCTACATTCAAAAAGATGAAGTGCTAGACAGCTAAGATCTATTCTTGACTGACAAAGCAACTATAATTGTATGACTTTCTGGGATAATGGTTTAAACAAAAGTAAATAGTAAAAAAAAAAAGGCACCCCCCCAAAAAAGGATTGGAAAGCTTTGCTGTGTTTAGTGCCCATTGATGAAAGCAGCGTCCTCTGATCCATGCTGCTATTGTTGGTTTTAGTTTAGCCCCCTCTCAATCAATATCTAACAGGGCATGATTTAATAAGGTTTTATAATCTCCAAAAATGAGGGGGGGTGGGGTGGTTGTGGTATTGTCACTCATCAAAGGGGGCCTTTCAGGTTTCTTTGCTTTCACCTGCTGGGACCCATTTGGTCTCTTTCAAAGAGAATGCAATGACAAAATGAATGAGAAATGCTAGAATAAGAGTCCCTTATTCTGCCCAATAGTATAATCAATGGGTACTTGTAATCCCTATTGTACCTCACAGAGGTAGTTGTAAGACAATTAAATCTTGCTTCTCAGGCAAATGATTTTGGTAGTTAACCTGAAATAGCCAACAATATTGAAGAGAATGAATGCATGTGAAGCAGTGATGTAATGGGATACTGTCTGGGCAGCAAAAAGTGTGTAGTGACGTGTGTGTGTGTGTGTGTGTGTGTGTGTGTGTGTGTGTTTCGTGTCCACAGTGTCCAGGAGTCATAACCCTTTAAATAATATACAGTAAATGGAAACAATTTTAAATAATTTCACAAATGGTCTTTTAAAATTCTACTTTAAATAATGGGAAAATATTCTTATTTTGCAGTATTATACAATTTAAACTCTAGTTTCATAAACAGAAAACATTTACACAGTTAACATCAGTTTGATGTGACAACCAATTTAGTTCTAATTTCATCTGCATCAGCTAAATTCAATTTCTCTTTCCCTCTGTACAGTCACTGCTTAAATGTCAAAAAGAACCTTGTATTCTTTTGAAGAGACACTCACTTCAGCCTGCATTGTTTGTACACCTTCAACTGTAGAGACCTCATATTTTATTTCCATTGTCATCTATCAAGAAATCTTAAGGTTTAGCCTTTTTTAAGAGAGAATGAAAATATGAGCTGTGATAAAATTGCATAGCACAAATTTTAAAAGACTCCTGGAATAAAAGCATCTTGTTATTGAGAAGCCCGGTGACTTTTGATAAATATTAAATGCTAAATAAAGGGAGTAGAGATTGTTGTATCAGATACAGAAAGATGAATTTGGTTCAGAATAATTTAAAATGTCTAATTTTAACCATTTAAGTGTATTTAATTTATTTTGTATTTCATTTAGGTTGAAGATGCTGTGTCCATATTCTGTCACAAAAGTTCTCTAAGAAGCCTTGGTTGGCTCTTATTTACAGTAACTCCAAACTCCTTCCTGGAACATAATGGTATATTTACCAACATGCTCAAATATGTGAGAGCATACTTTTCTATGACAAAGTACATATTTCCTTCTCTAAAGAGATTTTTATGAAGAGCTGTTAAGTTGGGATGTCTCTGACCTCAAAATATTTTGACCTAGACACAGCTATGCCACTGATGTGTGCTTGTGCACAAGTGCACATTTCCATTATGTTATGCAGACATGTAGCTGCCTTCTGTGTAAATAAAATAAGCTCTCCTTTTATGCTCCTCCACACAGTTCTCTCAATTATCCTGAAATTCTGAGAAGCAACTCTCGGTGAACAACAAATGTTGCCTTGTATAGCTTATAAGTGATGATATTTGGTATTAGAATTCTAGGTACTTATAGATTATTTTTTAAACCTATTATTTTTATGTGTTTCAATCATAGAGAAATAAAGAAATTCCCTAGAAAAATAAGATTGACCTGACTAAAACGATGCATTCACGCATAATGCTGCATTTAGTGAGAGTGAAGCGCCTGACTCCTCTGGATACTTCCAAATGAGCCCAGCTAATTGGGGTAACCCAAGCCAATGGCCATTTGAAAGACTTGAGGTCAGGTGTTTTATTGCTGAGATAGTATTCAAAAAATGACTGTCAGGGGTGAACGAAGAATTATGTCAAGAGCATTCAGCATTACTGCCACTAAAGAGAGAGGAGGGGGAAAACATTGTGAAGAAAAACATGTCATTTTCTAAATGAGCTAGGGGAGGAGGATGGGGCAATAATGTGGCCTTCAGCTGTGGGTTTATTAGGTTTCCATTCCCATGATTCACATCTGCGTTAGGCAGAAATAGTTTTACTTTTAATACAGTTGCTCTCCACTACTTTGCTTTCTTGTGGAGTAAAAAAACTAGCTGTGAAAAACATGCAGCTGAGGTTTATTCTGTGTGGTTGTTTGTTTCCCTATCTCCTGTGCTATTTTCCTAGCTCTATAGCAAATCTTAGCATTGTTGTCTGATTTGCCATGGAACAGTGAACATTGCTTTTCCTAGCCAAATCACCCAGTGTTAAGTGCTATGTGATACAGATCAATAGGGCATCTACAGCTGTACAAAAAGGGCAATGTTGTTTCTATTAACTGTTCTGAATGAGAGTGTGGCCTAGTGGTTGAAGGATTAAACTGGGTCTTGAGGTTTTTGATGTCTTGAATTCTAACTCTACCCAAGCCATTCGACTCTTGATGGTGTTCTTAGGTGATTTATTTTTGTTTCATTTTGCCCCACAGAAATATACTCACGAATTATATACTTGGAAATAGACATTTCATGTGATCATTCAATAAATGATAAAAGCTGGAGGACTGATCAAGAAAATCAGAAACACATTCAGTGACATATAAATTAAGTTGTTTCAATTATTCAATCAGATTAATTGCTCATACTGTATTTCACATATTATTTCTATTGCTATTGCAGGCTGTTCTTCCATCATCTTTTCTGAGCCTGGGTCCATTTAGCAACACTTTACATTCATGCGTACACAGACACAGACACAGACACAGACACACACACACACACACACACACACACACACACACACACAAATGTGAAACTGAGGCAAAGAGTTTTCTTCCCTCCTGGAACAGGTTACATTTTGTTTCATGTGAGCCCCTTGTTGGGGATGTTTTAACAAACTATAATGTAGAATACAGCCTGGGAAAAATGGGTGGATTTTGGTGCCAGTGCCAGTTCGAGGTGTGAAGGGTCATTCCCAAGGCTTAGCCACAAGCACTGATCTTATATTCCAGTTTGGGATGCAGGCCTGTGTATTTGTATGAAGTTATTTGTGTACATGTGTTCATATGAAAAAAGAGAAGAAAAAAACAAAGGCAGAGAAAATGTTATACACTTGTATTATTGTTAGCCCGTGCTAACCTTTAAAAGTAGGACAGGACCCTTTTGTCATATTTCCTTCTCAGATTTCTGGATTCAAGTTGTTCATACTCTCTTCCTCCTCTTATCTTCCTGTTCTTCCTCTTCTTTTCCTGCCCCTTCCCCATCCCTAGTTCTGAAGAATGCTATGCATTTTGTAAACAGTTCACTCAAAGTGGAAACTTGAAGACCAGAAGGAGACAGTTGTTGGTCTAAACAAGTTCGGGGTGGGGGTGGGGGGGCGGTAATCAGAGGTCTGCTTTTCATCTACTCTGAGTTATTTACTTCCTAAGTCACTGTCCACAGAGGCAGAAAGCAGTGCTGTATCTGAGAAGCAAAGCAATATCAGGCCTGAGGAAGGAAGTAGGCATGTGCTCTAGGCTTGGTTCAGTGGTCTTCCAATTTGACCCCGATGCTTGATACAATGCTTCGGCAGTGAATTCTATGGAAATTTGGTGAAAAACTCTGGACAGGGGTAAATAGTATATTGATAAACTATTTTTCTTGATGTTTTAGGAAAGTTTACTTAAGTTTCTGTGAAGGAATTAAATGAAGTAACCAACAAAATGTCAGGATTCCTTCTTCAAGTCAATGGTGAGGTTTTCAGAAACCGTTTCTAAACTGTTTTGCAAATTTTAAAGATAGGTATTTTAGTCATCTTAAAGTGTCAGCAGCGTTTCCTGCGGACCATATGCTTTCTGTGGCCTCTTCAAAAATTTACTTCTAACTTGTTCTCATTTAAGATTCATATTATACAAATGTAATTCAAATTTATGTTATTCCAAAATAACAAAAGGATAAGTAGTTTGTTTTGTTTCAAATAGTGTGCTAGTTTTTAGTAACAGTTCCCAAATTATTGCCAGGTCCTGTTACCTGGCTTAAGGATCCTTAATGATTTCCTAGCATTTTTGTCATAGGCTATTATAAAAAGCAAGTGTGAAAAGTTTAGAAGCTTATTTCTGCCATCAAGACTCTACTATGTAATGTCTACTATTTAAAATCATAGAAAGTGACTATGATATTCAGTTTTTCAATAAGTAATTATGAAACTATTTGTCTTCCACTAATTGCTTGGTCAATAGCTAACCCATTTTGAAGGAAAACAGCCTTTCAGAAAACATAAAACATATTTTAAAAACCAAATTTTTGTTATTTAAGTGAGAATCCAGTAATGGATTTTATACATCTATTTATGGAATTATGTATTGATGTTACAGAAAACTAATTGATAAATGCATACATTAAAGCATTGCCAATCAATTACTTGTTGAGTCTGTTTGATGTTTCTCTAACTATGATTTGAATTTGGACTCTTCTGCACAGGCTAGTGTATTTAGATACAAAATACATAATTATCTTTATTTTTTATCACTGATGGTCTTGCTTAAAAAAATCACAAGTTTTGACAAACTTTGAATATCAAAGGAAATATTAGTCTATATCTCTTGCACCTGTCCTCTTATGTTCCATGGACCCCTAGCAGTGTCCCTATTTCCCATTGATTTACATAGAAGCTAAATCTTTTTTTGTTATATTGTTTTTGTTTTGTAGGGCTGAAATCAAACCCAGTGCCTGGAGCTTCCTAGGTTAATATTCTGTTACTGAACTACATCCCCAGCCAGAGTTCAAATATTCTTAAAAATATTTTCAAGAAGGTTTACATTAGAATAATTAATTGCAATCCATTATGAAGCAATGTTCCTCTCAGAATCAGTAAGAAGCTGTTATTTTCCACAAGAGCTCAAACAAAACAGAGTGAGCACTTGTATAGCACATACCCTCTCCCAGGTGGATTTTCAAGCACAGAGCAAACCAAACCGAACCTAACCAAACCAAACCAAACCAAATCAAACCAAACCCAAAACCAAACAAACAACAACCACAAAAGACCAGTCTTTCAAAAAAGCTATAATCACACATCAAGAAAAAAACATTTTGAAGAAATTGTTTTAGATTGTTATAGTATCACCCTTGTTTTATGTCCCTCAAATTAATAGATTATCTAAAAGGGAAAAATAAGTTTTATATACATAGAGATCCTACTTCGAGATCTATCTCTCATTCTATGTATCTTTCTATTGATCCATTGCAACTCTGGATACTAATAATCATAATAATTTGGTAGATTGTATCTAAAGTAAAAATTGTAATGTTTTCAAATATAAGAAAAATGAAGATGTAATTCATAATTTATGCAATATGTTAACATCACAAATCAACTGACAGTCTCCCACTCCAGAACCACATAGTAAAAACAAGCCATAGCCCTGCCTGTGAAGCCAATTTGACCAAGTAGTCCTTTGGTTCCCTACTATTTGCATTTTAAAGAGATATGATTGCATTATTGGATCATTGTTTTACTAAATGTTTTAATTGGATGTCTTGATAAAATCCCTGGTTTTTAGAAATTTATGGAAATCAGAGCTAAGAAAATACTTGAAAAGTGTATATCTTATACTGAGACACTATACTGGGACAAAAGGCTTTAGAAAGGGGAATAAAGATTTTAAAAAGGCCTTTCGTAATCCTTCAGATTTTGAATCGGTATGAATATGATATTATATTCAAAACTGTAAAACCCATTACACATATAAACATAGCCATATTGGTAGCACATGAAATAAATTGTGCAGTTCATTTTGCTAATGTGTAATATCATTTTTGATCATATGCAAATATGCTATGAGACTTAAAAAGATTTTTAAAAATATATCCCAACTGCAGCAGATTTGTCATTTGTACACTGCTGAGCGTGGAGGCCTAATTTTAGCTTCTTGCTATCATTTTAATTTAAGGCAGTTATCTGAAAGATCAAAACAGCTTTTACAATGGACATTTGTGAAGTTAGGCAGTGATAAGCATATGGTAATTGCTAGTGTTGTGGAGGTGCAGGGATTACAGGAAACACACCAAATTTAAAAGTACATCTCACAGTTCAGAAGGGTAGATTAGAAAATGCCCAGTGATCAGGCGGAAACTTTACAGAAAGCAAAAATAAGGCATTTGAGAAGCAAGAACAAAGACGTTTGTAGACGGTGATGTCTCCCTTCTGACAGCAGCTTTAAGTCCAGCATTTTCTATTACAAGCTTTAATGGGAGACTCCAGAATATCAGATGAAGAAAAACAGAGTTTTTTGACGAAAAAAATCAAGAAAAAGAAAAATGACTGAGAATATACAAACTTTGTCTGCAGTTGTTTGAGCACAGGCATAGGTGGAAGGGACTGTTCCCTTTACCTAATTAAGGAGGGCTACATAACAAATAGCAGACTATCCCCCAAAGAGCTGAAAGGTAAAGTTCTCAGGAAGCCCCGGTAAATACTGAAATGATTTTTACTATTCCAAATTTAATCCGACATTTTCTGAATGTGTGGATGGGGAGGGTAAAATACTCCCTTTGTGTCCCGGAAAGTGCCATGCGACACAGAAAGATCTTTCTGAGAGAAAAAGCATCTTACTTGACTAAACACTGAGTTCCTAGCATGAGAATAAACATAACGTGGTGCAAGGTGGCTGAGCAGGTCCAATACGGTGCTTTTATGCCATCTAGTGGCTATCTGAGAAGTCTCCACAAGACATATTTGAATGTAGGAGATGTCTGTCTATAAAGCAACTGGAAGAAAGGTTACCACTGAAAGTTACATACTTTGGGAAGACAAGGGTCATTTTGATTGAAAAAGTATGCAGTTTTTTCAGGACAACAGTCCTCATATTGTATAACTTGGCTTTTAAGTTTGGGGTGCTATTTTTAATTTGAGTGGAATTAGTCTTCCCCTTTCTTCTCCCTTCTCTCAACTCATTTTCTACTTTCCTTTATTTTTCTTTTATATCTTCTTAAAATTTTCTTTCTTTTTGTTTTTATTCCTACTTCTTTTTAAAATTCGTACTTAGAAAAAAAAATAAATAAAAAATAAAATTCGTACTTAGGTTTTCCGTTTTCCAAAAGCTTAAAGCATTCCTTGTGCTTTTGTGTGTGTGTGTGTGTGTGTGTGTGTGTGTGTTTGTTTGTGTATTTGTAAGGCTTTCCTTTAAAATGAACCATCTCCCAGGCACTGTAATATTGAGATATTGAGTCAATACGGTCAAAGAACCACTTTCCTGCCTTTTGGAAGCACACAACACCTAAAATAGTTATATCTTTAACGCTTCTCCTGCCGTCCCTTGGATGCGTTGTTCTGCGTATAGCACTTGGAATATCAGATTGCAAATTGTTTACAAGCTAAAGGATTTTTTTCACTTTTCAAAATAGCTTTAGAATGTCATTTATTATACACACTGTATAGACATAAGGTATGCTTTACTTTCGTCAACAAGTCATTTTCAGCTAGTTTCAGTATTTCATTTTTTTCTACTTGAGATTTATTTCACAATCATAGGAATTATCCTTTTTTATTTCACTGATTCACTCATTTTAATATCATATTTATTGTTTATAAGAATACGATTTTTTCCTAGGATAAAGTGAAAATTTTTGTCTCTAACGTTTCACTGAGATATCTTTTAATGACACAAAGAAGTTGATCTCTAATTTTTAAAAACAAACTTCTGCATAATTTTAATCAGAGACCAGTGTTAAAGCTTTATGTCACTCAAAAGAGGGGAGATGCTATTGGAAAAAAGCCACAGCATTAAATAGGGGAAATGGGAATTTTGAAGTTCTCATGATGTAAGAATCATATAGTATTTTATTGTGGTTATAGATCAATAAGAAATATAGGTTTGGATGATGCTCAAAGGCTTATACATGCTTTGAGTAAAAAACTTAAAAGGATTTATTAAATTAGCAAAGTATTTTCAAATATTTCATGATATGCAGTGGGAAAGTAATTTTATTAGGTATTTTTTCTCATTTTGGCATATATATTAGAACACTGACTTTCAATGTTTCAGTTATAAGCAGAAATTTAAAACATGAACTGAACTTTGGCTTGAAGGGCATGAAACATTTGTGTAAATTGTATTCCTTTTGAATGCATGTACTTTCACCATTTAATTTAGATAAGGCACAGTTATTTTAAAGAACACACAGTTCTTAAATGATGAACCAAACAGTTTTCTTTAATTCTCACACTTTGTACTAAATATGAAAGCATAAATATACTTAAAAATACCAAGTCTAAAATTTCACCTTTGAAACAGCTATGGAGGCAAAAAACCCCACTTCACCCAAAATTTGAATTTTTAACTGATTTTTTAGATATAACTTTCTCATATGAACTAGTAATTTTAAAATTGCATTCCTTTTATATTTTCCAATAATTGCTAGATGTATACTTCCATTTGATTTCCATATGTCAGAAGAACTTCTAAAAATCCGAGTATGGGGTTGGTAGTGGGATGGGGGTATGAACAAGACACATGAAACACATGTGTCAAAATACCGTAACGAAGCATGTTATTTTGTACACTAAAAATTAATTAAAAATTTTAAATTTCTCTGTAATTACTACTTACTTAATACAAGCAGATTCAAATAAGTTTTCTTCCTACTTCAGAGTCAATGATATTGTGAGCCATACATCATAACGGTCCTTTAATAATACTTTTTAAAACTTTGGAAAGCCAGAAACTTCTTTGCTGAGCAGAAAAATGGTGCTTTTTTGCACATCTTCTAAGTGGGTTCATAGAAACTTTAAGGAAAAACATATTTCTTAAAAATTTTGAAAATGTATCTAAGCAAATTGCTACTTTTCTGATAAAGACAAATTCAGTAAAACTATGCATATTCATTGATTAAAGAGAAAGCAAAAGATGCCGAGAGTAAGGGAGAAAGGCATGTGGGAATCACACTGCGCTGTCTGGGATCAGTGCTGAATTTTGATTAGAACAAGAAGCTATAATTGGAGTGATAATCTTTTACACTGTTTTTAATTGTAATCAGGGCAGATGTTTGTAGCTTTATGATAGGAAAAAAAAGGATTGAGAAGATGTATAGCTGATAATTTTAGGCAATAAATTTCTCAACTTGGCTTATTTTAAAAGAGGAATTTGATATAAAAAATTACTGAAAAGAAACAAAAGACATTTTATGACAAACTGAAATGTATAGGCTGTGAACTTACTAAACTATTGTAAATCATTTTCGTTTTCCCTTTTGTGTCCTTTTGTATGAAGTGAAGTGGACAAAGACTCCCAGCTATAAAAGTGGAGAACTGGACACTTTGAGCTAGGACTAAAATATTCTGATAAAGAAAATATTAAGATCATGATAATTTAATATTGCTTTTTCCACAGATAATATATTTCGATTCATTCTTTATGTGCTAGAATTAAATCCAAATGAAAACAATTCTGGGCACATTACATTTTATTACATCTCTTTCTTTTTGCCTATTTTTATCTTGGGATGAGTTTACATAAAGAAGATAGATGATAGATAGATAGATAGATAGATAGATAGATAGATAGATAGATAGATAGACAGACAGATAGATAGCTGGTAGATAGACTGAATTTTAACACAGATAAATATGTCTGAATTTTCAAGCTTTTAATCCATATTTTAAAATAATTAATTAATTTGAAATTCATATTATATACTCAAGGGAGGATCTTTCTATATTTTCTGGAGGAATGATTTGCAATCTCATAAACACAAATGAAGGTGGCTTTTTCATCGCTTTCATGTGTAGGAATATGTTTGGTGTGTAGAAATCTAATAAATGTCCTTGGTCATGAGTTCTCCTCTTAGTGCAAACATTCTGGGTTGTGGGTGGCTTTCTTTCACTTTTCCTGAGTTGTACTCCTTTTCTAGGCTGCACAGCAAAGCTACGGTTATGGTTATACCCTATTCTGTTTGCCTCTTAAGTGAAGCAGAGGGTGGAGAACCAAGCCCAACACAGAAGCATCTGCTGTAGTTAAAACAATGCATGTGTTCAAGACTCAACAAGGCATATTCAATCACAGAAGCTTAGAAATTAGCAGATTAATTTTCAGCAAGTATCCTAGGAGAAATCATCTATTTTTCATTATACCAAAACATAGTAATTAAAATTATTGCAAACATTTCCTTATAACTGGTAGTGTGATTATAGACACATTGTAGTAGCTAAGATTCTCAACTTGTAAATGCCTAAATTAAGGACTAAGAATAAAGAAATTTAAGAACTACATTTCTTCTTACAATTTTAGACCTCAAGTTCCCAACATAAGAAAAAATATTATAATATTATAATTGGCATTTATTAATTTTTACAAGGAAATTACAATTAGAGTACTGATTATGATAATTTTAAGGATAATAATAATAATAGATAATAATACTTAATGCTACCTCCTGTCATTTACCTTTTGTTATTGCTGATCTTGAGAACAAACCCACAGACTATGAACTATTTATACTTTGCATGTAAAGAAAGTGAGACTGAGAAAATTTGGACAACTTGCCCAGGATCACTCAGAAAATGTGTGGCCCTTGCCCTGACTCCAGGCTATCGAATGCATAAGGAAATCAGAATCCATGTCTGCGTTACTCATCACACACCTCTGCTTACTGCTATGAAGCAGAATCTACTCTGTGTTCTTTAGCTGTGACATTTGTTTGGTTGTAGTATATTTATAGTATATTTATAACAATATATTTATAGCATTTACTTTTTAGTATAGGAAGATCCCAAAATTTAACTAGGAATGTGGGTAAGGCACTGTTCTGGTCAAGATCAGGCTCACAGTGCTAAGAAACTACATCTAGAACAATAGTTACACAAACTCAAATGGATACATATGGTAAATTTGATTTTTGCCATATTCTACATGATTATTCCATTTTATGAATCTCTGGAATGGTCCATTTCCCTTAGTTCATATCTGCTTTCACTTGCATTGCTTATGTAGAGATTCTTGCACTATCCCTTTTTTGCTAATATTTTAAAAATTAAGCTTACTAGGATTAGTAGAGTGTATTTATCTTTGCTTTTTTTGTACTCAGATTTCCTTCAAAGCCCAGTACAACACTCATACTACCCTCTGGATGCATGGTCCTGGGCCTCACTTGATTAGACTCTTCTCTTAGCACTCACTGTTCCACATTAATTTCTACATATGGATTTGTATAGTGAACTTTTTATTTCATTTCACAGGCTAATTACATTCAAAATCTTTAAAGTGGAAACTATTTTCTTCTCTTTATATTTCTACAATATCCATCCCAGGTACTTAGAGGAATGATCTTAAGAAGAAATATTCTATTCCAGAGCTAAGACCGAGTTAGTTGGTTGGTAACTCATCAAATCTATTCCCAGTCTTAGAATAAGAATTACAACATTCCATTCTAAATCAGTGTGCAATTGCTAAACAAATGAGGTCAATACTAAACCTTAAAGATTACTATTTGTTTAATATTTTCTTGATTGGTCCAGAGTCTGACAGCCTTTCTCTAAGTACAGTTTTATAACCATGTGGGCATTCTATTACATGGCTCAAATACAAAACTATAGCTCTTTCAGACCACAGTAACAAAATGGCAATTTCTAGGCAAGATCTTATACTCTCATGTACTGTTTGACCGTATAAGCTAAAAATACATATTTTATTTAAAACCACACACTATCTTAGCTATCATCTATTTATCTTTTATCTACTCTATCAATCTATCATCTATCTATCAATCATCTATCTATCTATCTATCTATCTATATATCTATCTATCATCTATCATCTAATCTCTCTACCTACCTTGTCCTTGTCTCTTATGTAGAACGGTAGGATTATATCACACTGTATCTTCTTTCTCGCATGATAAAATTGGCTGGAACTGACCAATAACCTCTCTCATTAGACAGTGCATATTTTCTCCAATTTGTTCCAGTCCTTAGTATTTCTTAGAGAGATTTCCAGCAAGTCCACTTTAGGCATTTGTTATCTGCCTTCCATCTGTAAGCATTTAAGTGTTCTTGATTTAATCTAAACCTTGCATTTTAAACTATTAAAAGGAAAGCTGAGTCATTTATAGTGATACATCTAAGCCCTGGGTGTTATCCACTGAGTTATGAGATGCTCTGAAGTTAGCTACATTTAGATCTTTGAAAAGGGTTTTTAAGATAGTGAAAGCATTCCATTATAAATTACAGACACGTGTGCATAACATAATTATTCAAATTGTCTGCAACACAATTTATTATATCTTCCATATATTATTATATCGATTTTTTCACAAGGTTGGATAAGTAGATGGATAACATGTGTTTTCATTAGATACATAAGATACAAGGCACTGTGTGTGTGTAAGAGAAAAAAAAATGTGTGTATGTGGAAAGTTCAGCCTGACTGAGAGAACTGGTTTTCACACACGCACTTAAAATTCTTTCTCCCTTGTTGTCTTTCTGTCTGGTGGTACTGGAAGTTCTGATATGAGAGATCAGCCCCTTAGAGGTGTGCAGATGGGACAATCTTACAGTGGCTCAAACTAGAGACCTCATTGAGAATGAAAACCACAGAAAGCCCTTAGGGCTCCCATCAGGAGCCGTGGAACCTGGAGCACTGGAACTATTTTGAGCAAAGTTCTGACTGACTGAAGGAGAGATTCTTCACTAATAGCTTCTTTTCTTAAGAGTGAACTGGCACTGGGGAGAGAGCTCAGTCTATTATCTTCTATGCAAGCGCAAGGACTAGAGTTCAATCCCAGGCACCCGTATGAAAAGCCAGATTCAGGAGAGCTTGGGCTGTGATCTGGCCAGCCAATCAGTGAGCTCCAGATTCAGCAAGTGACCTTTTCTCCCAAAGTGGAGAGCAGTTGAAGAAGATACTTGCTGACTACCTCTCACCATCTTCTGTCTGTCCATCTCCTCTCTCTCTCTCTCTCTCTCTCTCTCTCTCTCTCTCTCTCTCTCTCTCACACACACACACACACACACACAAACACACGAGTGCATGCATGAACATGAGGAGATATGAGCCAAGCAGCCTAGTTGTACTGATATTCACTTAAAAGAAAAAATTGGGGCTACATTTTGATGTCTTTACAATTCCTCATAACAGTATATTTCTCAGTTGGGCACATGTGAGCACATACCCTCACTCACTTGGGGTAGTTTCTTATTATCTTTCAGATTTACCCCAGGAAAACTGGGAAAACATAGAAAACCAATTTCAGTAGGGGAACAGCATCTCATAAGCCCACCTGCCACCATCCACAGAAGCTTTTATCAAGACATAATAGGAAGCTAGAGAACTAATTATAGTATCATTTTTCAAACATGACATTCTCTAGAAGTTCATGTTAATTTATTCCCTCAATAAGTATTTTATGAATGCAAACTTGATGAAAGTCACTGATCTAGGTAGTAAAGATGAGAGAACAAAAGTAAGATCAAAGCCCTGCCCACCAGTGTCTTCCTGTCCAATTAGAGAAAAGTCATAATGCAAAATTGTGTCTGAGAAACACAAGGGATGTGACTGAATGAATGTCATGGATGTTAGGCTTCCAAGACAGAAGAGCTAATGGATGTATCAGAGAAAACACTAGATTTGAATCAGCCTTCAAGAAGGGAGAAGAACAGAGTATGTGATAAGTTTGAGATCAGAAATGTACTGTGTTCATTTCAAAGTGAGGATGTCCAGCTATCTAGAGAAGAAGGTTTATGCTGGCCAGAAATGCATTATGAAGGCAGGAGGAAGCATCTCAGCTAAAATGCAGGGTAAGTTACATGGGTCTGAGTTTTAAACTGACCCTTAGTTATAAATTTAGCTAGGTGTTCTTAACCTGAAGCCTCAAAACATACCTGGGCTATTAGAGAGCTGATCTTCCAGGGCCAATTTTTACAGTTTGTGAGTGCATCCTCCATAGCAGGTAGCTCCTGACATAGTTTCATCCTTCTGTAAATGTCAGGCACTATCAGAAGAAGTAGAAGATAATCCAGGAAGGTATATTCCAATACTAAAATGGTATATTCCTAAAGCAAAGTGAAAACCATGACTTTTTGTTGTTGCTGTTAGTGGCTTATGGGCATGCTGAAGAGTATGCTTTCATGGTTATTGTAACAATATGCTATGGAGACAAGGTTGAAGAAAGAAAGAGAAAGCAGCTGGGAGTGACAGGTAAGAAGCACTGGACATCTATCTGCATGGAAAAAATTTTAAAGGGAAACATCATTGTTACTACTTTGCTACAGAATGCTGAATCTTAACTCTTAGCAGCATGCATTTCTTAGTATATATGACAAAAGTTATAGATTACCATATATATATATTCAGTTACAGAAATAAAACCATGTATGTCATTTCAAAGGATCCTGGAAGCTTCCCTTGGAAAAAGCAGAGGACAAATATGGTAATAAAAACATATTCAGTCATAAAATGAGAATAGATAATATTACATATATAATATTGCTACTTCATTTTTATTAATTTGTAAACTGCTTTGCAATTTTAGTTTGCCTCATAGAGAACAAAATTTTCTGCATCTCAGTTTAAAGGAGTCATATCTCCTTTTATCTATAAATTTTTGCTGTGAAATCTTATTTCCTTTCTTGCTCTATCCCATACTCCTTTCCCACCCAGTTGGTAAGTCTAGGACAGCACGTGCTCTACACTGCCAGACCACACACTCCAGCCTGTTCTCAAAACTGACATCTGAGTCTCTGAACTTAAATTTAAAGTTCATGTAATGATCTTTTTTAGACACCGTGTAATTATTTTTTCAGTTTGAAAATTTAAAATAAACCGGTTTCGGAGTTTTCCTTCCTCTGTATCTCTCACTACTTAAATCTGAAGACTAGGGAGAGAGATGTGAGGTCTGCATCACACCAATCGATCACAGGATCAAGCTGCTAACTAGGAGCCTGGCACCCCAAATGGAAATTCCCACATGCAGTCCATAAAAAGCAATGAGAAAGCACAGAGCACCTGATTCTTCTAAGATCAACTGTCATTCTCAGCAGCTCTCCATATGTCTGTTCTTAGAGCCTGTGCCATTTTCTATGTGTCCAAGCAAGCTCCTTCATACTTAGTTTTGTGACAGATAGTAGGCATGTCTTATCTGTGTTCATTAACAAATATTCATGTATGAAAAATATTATGGATATAAAATTTTATTAATGCATCCATTTTCTCTGTGTTTGATTGGTTATTTAGGAAATCTTTAGTAACATTTCATGACATTTACCAATATTAGACCAATAGTCTAATACTGTCATTTAGAGTAACATACATAGCATATATAATGTAGTGCTGGATCTATCCTTTTAGAAACAAATTAGTCAAATTCTGTCATATTATATAAACTGAGGTAGAAGATAGATAACAATGAGTTCACATACTGGTTAAGTCAAAATTAATGTTTTCTGTTTGTCAGTGTGCATCAATGTCCCTTTAAAGTTGAAGCAATTTTCTCTCTCATAAAGATAAGTAGACAGGGACATCAGGAGAAGGATTGCAATGTGTTAGAGCTTCAGAAAATCCCACTCTCCTCAGTGGTGTGATTGTCTCATGACTAATGTTGACTTTATGTGATGATATTCATTATAACTGAGTTTGTCTACGATTTACATCTACACTATTGACAGTTTCACTAACTTGTGCAGAGATTATAATTGAAATATTTTAAAATATTTTTTCTCTATGTAGATTTAGTTTTGTTTCAGCAATGGTTTTAAAGATAATAACTTGAATAAAACACAATTTAGATTAAGCAACACAGTTTAAGCTTAGAAATTACAATTGAGTTCAGGATAGACCAAAGTAATAAAAAAAGCAAAATTTTTATTATGCATGTATTAATTATACATAAATAACATTTTAAAATATTTTATTTATTATTTTTATTTTATGTGTTTGAGTGTTTTACCCACATGTATTTAAGTGCCCTCTTTGTGTTCAATGCCCACAAAAGCCAGGAGAGGGTACAAGATCCCCAGGAATTGGAGTTGTTAGCCACCATGTTACCCACCATGTGGGTGCTGGGAATCAAACCCAGGTCCTCTGAAAGAAAGCCAGTGCTCTTGGTCAACCACCAAGGCATCTCTAAGAGCCTGACCTTATTTTCTATTCTGTTAAATGATAAAGCATCTTCCTAATTTTCAGGGTATATGCAAGGACCAAATGGCATAGTCAAAAAAGTATCTATAGAATAAGGAATTACTATTATTTAAGTAGCAGATTAGCACTATTTCATTTATTGACTTTTTCTTGCAATTGTTAGTTTTGCCTTTGCTTTCGCTGATATTATCACACATTCTTCTGGATAAAGCTTTGGAACTTTTTTTTTTTTTTTTGAACATTGGTAAAGTCAGAGAGACCTCTCTATCAAATAGAAGTTTTAACTATTGCATATAAAACTCCAAGAAAAATTCTTTAGGTATTTGGACTCTACCCAGGGATCTGTTTTATAGGAGGTGTTCATGGAAGTCTGTGAGCAGAAGTCTGTGAATTAATACTTACATTTGCACAACAGTAAGCAAATAAAGTGGTATTAAAGGAAGCCCACATGGCTACTCTCACTTCCACTCCTCGTGCTTACTAGGGAGGTTTACTGGCCATACTTGTACTATACTAAAATGCTAACATCACAATGTCAGCTATAGCAAACCCTGTGCACCCTTTAGCTTCCAGGCCTGGGCATGAACTTGGCTTGCTTGCCTCACCAGGAGGTGAGGAGCTAGGGAGTTGGGAAGAGAGTATGATAAGGTTTCTTCTCTGAGGGACAAGAGGGGGAGGTGGGGACTACACCACCAGATTCCTTGCCAAGTGATTCCTAGGCTGTTCTGCTTTGTTTCAGTCCTCACGTGAGCTAATTACAATGCTAATTAGCCCAGTTTACAGGGACTACTGTGCAACTTTACACTATGGTTCTCTGTTTGATCTGCTACATCATAAGCTTAGTTATCTGCCTACCAGCACGGAGGGATGGCTTGTATAATTGAACGTAGAAGAACACACCTTAATCTGTATTAACAAAGATAACTATGGCAAGCCAACAGACTAATTAAGGGACTAATTAAGGGCAATGATGAACAGTTTTGATCAGCAATTATTTTTTGATATTGAAGGTGTTTTCTAGTAAGAGTAGTGTGGGGGAAGCCATCTTCCAGCTTTCTCCGAAGGAAGACACAAAGAGGTGCCTTTTCACAGTTTTGCTTCTGTTTCTTCTCTCACAAGCTGTTTTAACATAATTGAATTGATACCTTGATTTCAAAAGAAAAAATAATTATAGAGCTTGTTGGGATCATTTTCTGCAGAGAGGACATTACATGAATGAATGCCATCAGGGGATGTGCAGGCTGCTTGGACCATTACCCATCATTGTGTCATTGTTGAAAAGTGAAGTAATTAATTTGGGCAAATACATCTAGATCTGATGAATTCACATGCACCATAACTGTGCAGCAGCAACATGCATACCTTTTACTGTGAATCAAATATCAGTGGTTGTATACACCTGTGTGCCATGTACAATGTCATTTTCCCTTTTGGTTTTACCTATTCCAGATTATGTTGTCAATCTTTATGGTTTCATTTGGAAAGAGGATGCTTATTACAAAGGAAAAAGGTTTGTAAACGATCAAGTTTGTGTGTCTGTTTATTTTTCTTAAAGGAACTAATTTTCTTCTTATCCCTTTGAGTAACTAGTTTCTAAAATAATTTAATATTTGCACTAAAATGGGTTAAATCAACATAAGGAAAGTGTCTTTTTAAAATATAAGTTCTAAGTAGCTTGCTTATGAGATAACTATGCAAGCCTTTTGATCATTTCACAATATTAATGCAAGAATTTAACTTTACATTTAAATGTTATAAATGGAAACAAAAATTAGGCTAACACTGTTCTTGGTGAAGTAATGGATAGTAAATCATCAGCCTCTTATAATAGTTCATTATAAAACATGAAAATAAAAGAACTACAACTATTGATTTGAACGTCAAAGACTAGACAAGTATTTATCATGGGAAAGTAATCATTATAGTTAATTTTAATGTAAATAATTCCAATAAAAACTAAGGAAGCTTGAATTTTAATTGAAACAGAGGCAAATTTCCCAGTACTTCTACTTCTCAAGAGGTTAAATGATTATTACTTTTTGTTCTGATAACATTTTAATCCAGATAACAGAGCTCGCTCTCCTAATTCAGACTTTCTGGTAAGACTCAGCTTGTCACAATGTACAGCTCTCTTTCTTTTGATAAGGTCAGTTTGCCAAAAAGAACAAAGGACACATGAGTGATGCCTTGCTCGGCCACTTGTGTACATACATCTATTTTTCTTACCAGGTTTCACTATTCAGAAAGGTACAGACATGGCACCATGATAAAAAGGGTCATTTAAAGACTTCGCAGAGGCTCTGTACTGTGAAGGATTGAATTTTCACTTGAATGCCTACATTTTCACATCTTTTTCTTTGCAGAAATATTCCTTTTGAATGGCAGACTGCAATTGGGCAAGGTTTTTTTTTTTTTTTTAGTCACTGACCAGGAATATATAAAATATTAGAAGGCATTTGTCCCAGAGGAAGAACACTGTTCACTGAAAGGTACTAGGTGGTTATTAAAGAAGTTGTACAACTTTTTCTGTCTTCATATTGGAGGGCTGCTTTTGACAAGAGCCTCAGCTTCAGTCAAGATAGAACCTGAAGGTGTATGACTTGTAAAGGATAGACAATTTTAGTAACTTGCAAAATCATTAGCCCCAAAGCCACCTGCTTGGCAATATTTTACAATCATTTTGCATGTGTAATGGTAGGAACACACAGTACTGGGTCCAGTTCAGTTCACCTTTCTAACACCTTCAACATTTGATCCCAATTTTTACAAATATGTTCATGGCTAGTTTTTAAAATGTCTCATTTTTCTTTAGTCATTTTGTATTTCCCCAAATATGCTTCAAAGGAGGGAGAAGACAAATACATTAATTAAATAAAGTAAAATATTTAATCTTGGTTATTGGATTCTCTGTAGAGTTAGTGCTAGTTCAATTCACTTGAATGCATCAAATATTTCTTGATTTCCTACTGTCAGTAAGGGATTATGCCAAGATTATGGGAAAATATAAAAATGAATAAAATGTCATCTTTGTCTTTAAGACCTCTATAATCTCAAGGAAAACACGAGAAGCCCAACCATAACAAAAGGTAAGAAATGATGAATTAGAATAGAAAGCTGCAATTTTTGGTCAAAATATATCAAGGAGATTTCTCCTGGTTGGCTTGAGAAAGACATCATAGAGAAGGAAACATTTAAACATCACTTTGAAGAAGATGCAGAAAGGGGTCCAATGAGTAGCTACAAAAGAGGAGTAGGAACAATCTAGCAGTAATTATTCATCCTACATAGGAAAATGTCAGGAGACAAAAACATCAATGTGGGAAAACGGAGGGGTTTTGTCTGTGATGGGGGTCGCTGGACTGGGTACCTTAGCATGCTTGAGAAAGAGATGTGGAAATCAAGAGTGAACAACTGTTTTGACACTTGATGGCTTTGCTATGTTTGGTTGTGATTCTACAGGCTACAGGGAATTTCTGAGCAAGAGAGTGTCTATCAGAATTGTGATTTGTGTGGCTTATAAAATATTGCGCCTTTCTTCTCATGTATAATTTATCTGTTTTTGCCTATACTACTTAAGATTTTTCTTGAACTTTAATTCTATTTTTTCTCTCCTGTCGGAACTAAATCAGAAGAATATAGAAGTCACTGACAATATATTCTACACACAAATATTCATGTCCATTTGGGAACCGAACTAAATTGTTAAGAAACTCCACAGTAACAATAATGATGCTGTGACTCTAAGTCTAGTGGAAATTGCATATTGTTATTTTATAAAAATGCTTAGAATTACTTCTGAGTTATATGGAATTTGAAACAATTTTGCATTCCTTTGAAAGCAGAACAAGGGTATCTTGTTCACATTCTATAGCAAAAAATGGATGGAAAGATATTTTCTTAGACTTTTAGGAAATAAATTTGCAAACCTATCTAAAGTAAAGAAACTCAATTTCTAAATGTTGACATCTGGAAATGCTATAAGGACTAAAATACTTGGATTAATACATACGTAATGGCTCTTTTTCCAATGAACATACAGTAAATTCCACTGATGATATTCAAAACTTTTCACGGATGTTCGCAGCTAACTGAAGACACCTGCATTTTACACAATTAAGCTGTGATTTATGAAAACAAAGATAAACATATCCTCTTCTAAATTTTATATTACTCTTAGTTATAGAAAATAAGATGAAAGCCCTTGTATTTTTAAAGCTGAGACTTACAAATAAAAGAAAAAGTGGTAACAATTGGGAATTTCAGCTCGAAGTAGCTTTTAGATAAAAGAGGATACTGTGCATGAGATGAACATAATTGTAAAGTGGACCAGAGCTATTCTGGAAGAGAAGCAGGTCAGTTGTGTGCAGTGCACACTAGTGAATGAAAGATCTGATGCACTGTATTCATTTAATATCACGTGGGTTTTATTCAATAAATTGCCAATTATTTAGTCATTATGACAGCTACAGCCGACAATTTGACATGAAATAATGGAACCACATCCATAGTCAATACTGAGAGTGGGCAGGCACAAAACAGAAGTGGGAAGACAACTAGATGATCAAAGAAATACTGTCCTTTCCTTTAAATCTAAGAGAAGAAATGCTTTCATATGGAAGCCTCAATATATTGCACCAGTCTTTGTAATTTGGGGGTTAGGAAACAATTTTTTTATTAAATCTGAGAATAATGCTATTAATTTAGATATTACACCTTTGCTTGAAGCTGTTGGCTTCAGTACACAACATTTTTATTCCCTCTTATAATGAAAATTGCTACAGGAAAAATACAATCTATAAGGGGCAATGTTTGAGAGCCCTGTGAATGTAGCATAATGAGTGAGACTTCAACCAACACAAAGAGACACTATCTCATTATGCTTCAATCCCATCACGTAGTTTACTATGGTATTCAACATTCTTACATCTAAGCTAAGCATTCTTTTTTGGTAAAAATTTTATTGCATTTTTGTGTACTTCAAACAGAACATCACCATTATGTCCCCTTTTCTACTGGCCCCCTCCTGTAAGCCCAACCCCCTAGAATTCATACATTCTATCATGTGTGTTAAAGTCTATCATGTCAAGTTAGTGTCCCCACATGTTCCTCAGTTCAAGTTGATCCACCAGGAATTAGTCAGCCCATGTAGAGGCCTTCCCTTTAAGAAGATCAGCTCATATGTTTGGAGGTATGTTAATCCATGAATTACATTTTTTTTCCTGTTAAATATGACAGGGTCTTACTGTGGCTTACAGCATCTCCTAACCTGTAGAGGATGTAAGCATGTGGCATCAGCCGTGGGCTATTCCTCCAAGGAGAGAGCCAATAGCCAATTAGATTTGGGATATACAGGCATATGGCTGCCTCTGCTGTGCAGTATTTCCAGGCAGGTGAGGTGTAGGTGGTGCTGATGGTGGAATCTTGCTTGACTCAAGGAAACCCATATTGTGTCTATACCAAAGTAACCTACCATAACTATTAGTGCTGTTTGAATACCTATATATCTAATTGCTTGTGCTTCATTAGTAGGACCGAAAGGTTATTCCTGGACAAACTGTCAGCCCATGAAAGGAAACAGCCAGAATTGACCAGAGTCCAAGACAACAGCTCCAGAGAAAGTACACTGTTTTGTTTCTCATCCACCTGTGCCCCTTTTCTAAGCCTAGGGACCAATCTGCGGAAGAGGGGGCATGGTAGAATGTAAGGGCTGCGATTGGAGTGAATGGTGAAACTACAGCAATATAGTCTGGACACTCATTTGATCAACTTGATTGAACATACAAGCCCCTCCCCCCTGCTGGATGGTGGGGCTGTGGGGGTTTGGGCACAACAGCCTGCAAATTGGTTTTACATGAGGGATGCTTGTACTCATAAATTATCACTTATTGCTAAAAAATGAAAAAAAAACTGAAAGACGCAGGACAGTTATGGCAGAATGCATGATCTGGGATGGGGGGTGGGATGGGGGGGAAGGGAAAGGGAAATATGCCTGAACTGAATTGGAAAATGATGTATGAAATACACAAAGCATCAATAAAATAAAAAGAAGAAAATCAGCTCTTCCTCATTCAGCAGTAATCATCTGCCGATAATTTTTGATTAAGATTTGGGCTTCACCACTCATCAAGGAGGCTTCTTTTGCACCAGACGAAGAATATTACAGAGTACCACACCTGGTCACATACCAGTGTTTGTAAATTGCCCAAGCCTAATTGGCACATCTACAATGTAACTTCCATACCCAAGGCTCACAGAACATAGAACAAGGGAGAGAATGAGACCCTAACGAAGCTTCCAATTCTCATTAATGAAACTCCCTCCTGCAACAGAGGGCCAGGAACATAAAAAAGTCACAAATGGCCAAAACCTAGAGAATAATAGTCTTTAGAGTGTGGGCCATTGAACAGGACTCCTATGTTAAACTTCACCTACTCAGGGCTCAAGGACCACTGTGCAAGAGAGAATGGAAAGATTTTAAGAGGCATGGTGGAGGTGCATAACCATACGGAAACAGAGTCCTACAAGCTCCTAGGACCTTGCTTAAGTCAACCTATAGCAATGGTGTAGGCATGCGCATGACCTATGAAAACTCAAGGAAACAAAACCCTGGCACAGAACTGTGGAAACTGGCAGTAAACTAGGCATTCTTTATGAAAGTAAGGACACCATATATGTGCAGTCCTATGGAGGCTAGAAGATGATGTCAGACCCCCTAGAGCTGGAGTTATGGATGGCTGTGAGCTGCTATGTGGGTACTGGGAATGGAACCTGGCTTCTCTTTGGGAGGAGACAGCGCCCTTAACTGATAAGCCATCTCTTGAGCCCCTAAACTAAGCATTCTTAAACCTATACAAATTCTATGTGGATTCTGCTTTCAAAAAAATACAGTTCTGCTGGAACTTTTTTTATTTACTTAAATCTCCAAAATATTTAACGATGCTAGCAGTACCTAATTTATCATTCTTCTTAAAAACGTCATGACTTCTTTGAAACATGGAATTTTCTTATCCCATAATACTATTTTAGGTTCTGTATTCCTGCAAGGCAAATGATCAACATGCCTCATACTTGCCCTGACATTTATCATCTTCTGAGGATAGCTGTAGGTCTCTATCTCCTTTTCTTTTCCTGTTTGGGTTTTGTTTTTGTTTTTGTTTTTGTTTTTTTGGGGGGTTTTTTTTAGTAGGTTATTCCTCTGGGAGGGGGCAGTGGTTGAACTCACTGGGAGTAATGGCAAAGTTGGAGTTCCATCTGATTAGGAGTTTTATTCCTTCATATTGGCTTATACTGTGTTGCCTATCCTCTCCTTTAAATATTCTTACCATCACTCTTGATCTCTGAAAATAATTGATTAGGTATCAGTTTCTTTGCTTAAAATTTATGCATGACCTTCACATTCAGGAAAAATCTTTTCTTATCTTTTCAAACTAGTTTCAAGACATTTATCTAGAATATGCAAATGTAATAAAATAATTGTTAGCGAGGTAACTGTTATGAACAATGTTCTGTGTAAAATGTGTGCAGGTTTGGATAGATGTCTCCCAGTGGGTAAAGGCTGGGTCCCCAAAAGTTTGGTTTGGGGAAGAGCTAAAATATGTATGATATGGGGTACGGTGGGAAATCTGTAAGTTGCTGGTATATGCCCTTGAAAGACATCTGGTTTCCTGGTCTCCAGCTGTAGCCCCTAGATGCCTAAAACCAGTGTGAATGGAGCCTTGAAAACCATAAGCCCAAATAAAACCTTTTTCCTTAAAAATTGTTTATCTCAAGTATTTTCTACAGTGACAGAAAGTAAACTAACACTATAAGTGAGAGGAAGGGATTTTTAGGAAGATTACTTCAGTTAGCACAGACTATCTTGGAATAAGTATAATCTTAGTAAACCAATTTTTCTCTTTTGTAAAATAATGATATCGATACTCTTAATAATGTGATTTTTATTTTAATCTTTCTTTTGTGGTGCTGGAGATCAAACCCAGGCTTTTGCTTATGCCAGGCAAGTGCTTCTCCACTGAGCTATGGTCCCAATACCCCACTTCTACTTATTTTTAAAATTTTAAGGCAATGTCTTTTTAAACAACTCAGACTGGCCTTGAACTCACTCTGTACCCCACATGGGCCACTGTCCTCCTGCTTCAGCTTTGACAGTAGGTAGGATTATAGGCCTACACCACTAGCCTATTGTATAGCATGGGGTTTCTTGAGAGACTTTATAGAAGTTAATGCCATAAATGAAATAAAACAGATCCAGAAAGATAAACATAACATGTTTTCTCTCATATGGGAAATCCAGATTTATGTCTGTGTGTTTGCGTGTGTGTACATGTGTGTGTGTGTGTGTGTGTGTGTGTGTGTGTGACATGAAAGTAGAAAAGGCTCCATGAGAGGAAAGAAAGAGGTCTTAAAGGAGGGAGAGGGGAATAGGGGTTGAAATGGAACATGTGACATGAAAGAATAAGGGGAGTTTTGGGAGAGGAAAGAGATGGAGGAGTAGGGGTAGCTGCAAGAAAAGAGGAAAATAAGAACAAAGTATAGAAAGAAATGCTTGCCATATGTAACTCATTGCTTTGTATGTTAACCTAAAACTTATAACTATTTTTTGAGTCAGGGTCTCCCTGTAGTCACAGCTGGCCTGAAACGTACTATGTGGACTAGGTTGGACCCAGTGCCACACAGATTCTCTCTCTCTCGGATTAAAGGCATGCGTTACCATGCCTGGCTTAAAAACATTCGTTTGAAAAAGAATATAATGTGTGCAAAGTACTTTTATTAAAAATTGGCTATTAAACATTAAGAAGTATTTCAAAGAACCTTGGGGAAGAGACAGATGAATGTGGAGATCAGCTGGGTATGAGTATTGACAAGGATGGCATTGGAGAAACTTCAGAACCTAAAAATAAGAGAGATAAGGAAAGCATATTTTCTCTAGCAAGAAGTCAAAGCTTCTTGCTTAGTTAGGTCTTGTGAAGAGATTAGCCCCTAATAAAAGGAGGGCTGCAAATCTTAGGCCCAGACTTGGACAGGGCAGGCTTCTCCTTTCTTCTGGCTGTTACTCTGAGGTGCAGCATAAAGGTAATATGATATAGCTTGGGGTATCCAACTTGACAACATATGCTGAAGAAATAAGTGAAACGTATCACTGAAAGGGGGAGCCAGTGTCTGGACCCTGCAGTAAAAGCTTCCCAGCTTTACCTGGAAGGGAGTCCTGTGGGGAGAAGATGAACTGCTCTGGTGAGGCTCCAGTCCCTCAAGCTGCTTTCACTAACGGAGTCCTCGATCCTCTTCCTTGGTTTAACCTCTTTGACTACAGAAAGCACCTGATACTTAAACATACAAGACTTACAAGATGGCATATAGCTTCCATTGTAAGATGTTTACTGTGAATTGAAGGATGAAACACATTGTAGAGGAAAGAACGTTTCAGTGTACTGTCACTGCTTTCCAAATTCCTCATTGAATTCAATTTTGGAAGGATAATTAGTGGAATAATTTGTACCAATCTTGTTTATATACAAATTTCTCTTTCATATATTCCACAAAACCCACCAAGGTCTCTCTTTCTGTCCTCAGTAGCTGTCAAATTTCCATGAATCCTAAAGACAATCTTCACCTATGACTTCAGTTAGGAAAACCTCAGCCTTTTAGAAATGGGAGGCTTTGTGTACTAATAAGTAGGATTGAAAGGTTATTCCTGCCGGCCATGGGCGTAGAGTGAATTCCAGGCCAGCTGGGGCTACAGGGAGACCCTGTCTTGAAAATACCAAAAAAAAAAAAAAAAAAAAGAAAAGAAAGGTTATTCCTGGACAAATTGTCAGCCCATGAAAGGAAACAGCCAGAATTGACCAGAGTCCAAGACAACAGCTCCAGAGAAAGTAGACTGTTTTGCTTCTCATCCACCTGTGCCCCTTTTCTAAGCCTAGGGAACAATCTGCGGAAGAGGGGGCGTGGTAGAATGTAAGGGCTGCGATTGGGGTGAAGGGTGAATCTACAATAATATAGACTGGACACTCATTTGATCAACTTGATTGAACATACAAGCCCCCCCCCCGCCCCCCCCAGCTGGATTGTAGGACCCTTGGGCTGCTCTTTGTGGTTTTGGGCACAACTGCTGAAATTGGTTTTACATGAAGGGATGCTTGTACTCATAATTATTGTACTTATTGTTAAAAAATGAAAAAAAAATAAAGAAAAAAAAACAAGATCCCTAAAGGAAGAGGAGGGCTGCAGATAAACCCATCAGAAAAGAAAGTGCAAGGGGTTTGGTGAGTTTGGGAGCTGTGTTAGGAAGCAAAGAGGGCTGAGAGGGCTCAGCTGTTAAGAGCACTGGCTTTTCTTCAGAAGGCTCAGGCCCAAATCCCAGCACCTATACGGTGGCTAAAAACCACCCAAAACTTGAGTTACAGGGGATCCAACTCCCTCTTCTCTCTTTCATGGGCATTGCATGGTATGGGTGCACTTACGTGCAGGCCATAGACATACCCATAAAATAAAAATAATAAATAAAACAGTTTTACAAAAGGAAATGAAGGGACTAAGGACTGTGGATTCTGTACAAGATAGATGAGAGATTTGGTGGCAACAACACCTCAGAAGCATCAGGGTGGACACAAGAATTGTGTCTTTAGTCTGGAGCAATGGAATTGCCCATCTTCAAAGAACTTTGCTACCTCGGGCAATTAGTGTATCACTATACCAGTGTGAAGACCAGACAATACTCCTGCTGACTATGTAAAGTATTTTAGATTCTGACATTCTTATACAGAATACAAAGATGTTTAAATTCACTAATGTTGATTTGCCCTCTGTCCAATTTGGAAGTAATTAAAAGCACTTTTATGTGCTTTTGAAAATAAACTTTTTAAGTTGCTATTTCTAGGCTGGCAAGATGGCTCAGTGGGTAAGGGTAAGGACACTTTCTGTCAAGCCTATCAACCTAAGGTTTAGTCCCCAAAACCCACATGTTAGAATGAGAGAGGTAACTCCAGAAAGTTGTCCCTTGGCCCTCATACACATGCTTACACACACACACACACACACACACAACACACACACACACACACTCACACACACACACACACAAATGTAAAAATGCTGGTAGTTCCTTCCATATTTGAGGTGGTATTACAGAAGATTAATGACATGATGGATGGGAATAGTGCAAAGCTATGTAGTAGACAATGGTTCCTTTATATACATATCTATATATATATATATATATTTTTTTTTTGTCTTTTTGAGACAGGGTCTCCCTGTAGCTCTGGCTGGCTGCCCTGGAACTCACTCTATAGACCAGGCTGGCCTTGAACTCACAGAGATCTGCCTGCCTCTGCCTCCCAAGTGCTAAGATTAAAGGCGTGCACCACCTCTCCTGGCCTATAGGCTTATATTTTTAAATACTTCAGTTAGATGGGCACTCCTATAATGATGTTGCAGATAAGAAAAACAAGAAAAGAGACAGAAGAGTGGAGTGCTTGGATAGAGAGACAGAGAGACGGCCTGCAAACTCAGCAGCCAGGTGAGGCAAGGTGCACAGCCTTGCTGCCTTGACGGGGGCTCGAGGACACTCAGAGACCTCCCACTTCAGGTAACAGAGAGAAGAGTGGTATAGTCAAGGATATAATCAAGGATATAGTCATAAAGACAGCCTGGTACTGGCACAAATCATTCCTGTTAACTAATGGAACAAAATTGAAGATCCAAACTTGAGCTCATATAATTTCAGCCACCTCATATTGGACAAAGGGGCCAAAAGAGCTCAGTGGAGAAAAAATAGCATCTTCAGCGAATGGTTTTGGCAAAACTGGATCACAATTTGTAGAAGAACAAAATTAAACCCCTACCTCTCACCCTGTATAAAAAGCAACAAGTGGATCAAAGATCTCAACCTGAAATCCGAAACCCTGAAGGTGATAGAAGAAAAAGTTGGCAGCAACCTACAAGACATAGGCATAGGAAAAGACTGTCTAAATCAAACAGCAGCTGCACAGGAAATAAGGTCAACAGCTGAGGAGTGGCAATTCATCAAACTGAAAAGCTTCTGTACATCAAAAGAAACAATCAAGGAAGTGAAGAGAAAACCCACAGAGTGGAAGGAAACCTTCACCAGTGATACATCTAACAGAGCATTAAAATCCAGAATATATAAATTATGTAAAAAATAAGGAAGTTGAGATTCTGAAGGTCCCAGAAAAGCAAACAGTGAATGGTATTCCTCATTTGTGGATGCTAGCACCCAGCACTGAGTTGTAAGGCAAACTGAGCAGCATCAATGTTATATACTCTTTCTCTGAAAGCAACTGTGCTCTGATAATGTAAATCCCTTACCAGGCTCTAGAATTAATCCACCACTTATTTTTAGACTTTGTAATCTTGGTATATGGATGGAGGATATGTATGCATATTTTAGAATACTATAAATTTAAAAAGAAAAAAATGTGAATCCTGAAATATGATATGGAAATTACAGTTTGTATACAGATGATATAAGTTTAATATAGTTGTGACATATATATATATATATATATATATGTACATGCACATGTTTAAGCAATACAGATTGGAGGGAACAACAAGAGAAGAGGAACTGGGACAAGAAACAAACTGAAACAGTAAAGTTCCCCAAGAACAATAATCCTCTGCTTTGAAAAACTTTCGAAAAAATCAGAAAAAGATACAGGGCAGAAACGGCAGGGTGCATGAACTCAGGTGGGGTGGGGGGCATGGAAGGGGAGATGAGTCTAGATTGGAATGAGAAACAATGTATGAAATGCACAAAACGTCAATAAAAATATTTTTTAAATGTGAAATAAAAAAAGAAGAAAACAAACAACCTACTTAAAAGGTGGAGTAAAGAGCTGAACAGGGACTTCACCAGTGAGGAAGTGAAGATGGCTGAGAAACATCTTAAAAAGTGTTCAACATTGTTAATACTTAAGGAAATGCACATTAAAACCACTCTAAGGTGTTATCTCACTTCAATAAGACTGGCCAAGATTAAGAAAACAAAAGACACCAAATGCTGGAGGCCTTGTGGGGAAAGGGGAACTCTCATCCACTGCTGGTGGGAATGTGTAGAAAGCAGTGTGAAGAATCCTTAAAAGACTCAAAATGAGCCTACCACCTGACCAGCCATACCACTCCTGGGTATATACCCACAAGACTCATCCTACCACAAAGATACATGCATAACTATGTTTATTGCAGCTCTCTTCACAATAGAGAAGAGCTGGAACCAACCCAAATGCCCCTCAACTGATGACTGGATAACAAAAATGTAGTACACATACACAATGGAATTCTATGCAGTGGTAAAGAAAGATGACATCATGAACTTTGCAAGTAAATGGATAGAACTTGAAGCCATTATGCTAAGTGAAGTAACACAGTTGGGAGGCGGGGGAGAGAATGGTTTCCCTCACTAGAGGATGCTAACACCAAATCCCCAGTTGGCAGGCAAGCTGAGCAACTTTATTATTATGTTTCTTTGTATCTGAAAGCAACTGTGCTGTTATAATGTAAATCTCTTAACGGGCTCTAGAATTGACCTACCACTTATATTCAGACATTATAATTGCCCTATATGGGTGGAAAATATGTATTCATATTCTAGAGTAATAGAAAGTTAAAGGGAAAAATTTTGAAGCCCAAACATATTTTGAAATTAACATAGTTTATTCCCGGAGGTCATAATTTTGATACATATGTGTTGTTTACATAGGCATAATTTTGAGTAATACAAAGGGGAAGGAACAACAACAACATAAGGACTGGGTCAAAGAACTGACTGATACAGTTAAATTCTGCACAAAACAACAAGACTCTGCAGAAAAAAATCATTGGAAAGACTGAGAAAGATGCAAGGCATGTATGTCAGACTGCATGAACTAGGGTGGGGGGAGGGGCAGGGAGAGGGGAATGTATCCAAATTGGACTGAAAAATGATTTATAAAATACACAAAATATCAATAAAAAAAACATACAAAAAGAAAAACAAACAAAAAAGATGTCATCTATCTTGCTTCAGGCACCATAATACATAAATCATGAAATCATGATTTAAACTTCAGTATTGAAATAATAAGGTATGCTTGAAGGCTCAAGTTCATATTAACTACACTCATTGAGCTATATTTTTAAGACAGTGATGTGTCTGATATTCATAAGAGATTTTTTTAAAAAATATTTTATTATTTTTATTTTATGTGTATGAGTATATTGCCGGCTTGCATATAAGTGCACCCATGTTGTGTCATCGAGTGCCCACAGAGGTCAAACGAGTACATCAGATTTCCTGGGACTGAAGTTACAGACAGTTGTTAGCCACCATGTGGGTGCTGAAAATCTAACCCTGGGTCCCCTGCAAAAGCAGCAGTGCTCTTAACTGCTGAGCCATCGCTCCAACCCCAATAAGAGATGGTTTTTAAAGCCATTCATTCATTCATTCATTCATTCATTCATATATTCATCCATTCATTTAACAAATGTACCTTGTGTGTCCACTATGATGACTTAGGCATTCATCAGGAGGCTGAAGAAACAGTAGCAAACAAAATGGGTCCTCACTGGTATTACATTTAAGTGGTAGTAGAGAGAAGGTTATCCATATAACTTCACTGTAGAGATGTGGGAAGAAGAAAAATAAAGTAGTGGGAGGGGTCAGAAAGTGATGTTGTGCTCTTTTACAAGGGATCAGGAAAGACACCTGTGATGGCTCACATTTAAATACAAATGCCAAGTCACTGTGGCATGAACCATGGAGGTGCAGGTAAGAAGTTGGTTTGGAAAAGCAATAGCTTCCTAGTGCAGACTGGTGTGTTGGAAGCATAGGAAAGGGAGGGAGATGTACACAGGAACCTAGAGGGAGAGGTGGGAGTGGAGTGACAGCCACATCAAGTAGGCTTCACAGGCCAGGGTGAAGGTCTGTGAGAAATATCAAGACCTCTGACTTGACCACTAGGCCTCAGGTATTAGGGAAGTGGTTTCCAGTGCTTTCAACCAATTTTAGGTTTGGATAACTGGGTACAAAGACCTTGATAGATTTTTATAATTATTTGTAGGTAGTGTCTATGAACCATATTTTCTGTTAAAGAACCAGGTACAATCACTTTACAATGATTGCTTTTAATGCCTCCATATACAATAAAATCAATGGCCCTCAGCTCAATATTTGCTTCAGGAGGTCATTATTTTACAGGAAGGAGAATTTTCATTTATGATGACTAAGCATCTTGACTAAAGGTAAATAGCAGGTAACTTGAAATATGATTTTTAAATAAAATAAATCCAAGGACACGTGACTTGGCCTCATGATTTTAAATTTGGAGATCTAATCCAGAGATTTCAAAAATGTCTTATTTTGTTATTTATTTGCTGCCAAGTTATTACACTAAAGTGTGTTTCCCCATAAGTCTACCATGTTCTATGAGGGCAGAGCAAATTTTCCAATGGGGTGAAAAAGATTTAAATAATATTCCATTCTGGCAGTATAATGTTAATTAGGAAGATGACAAATAGAAAAGTTAATTTCAATTCTGCATGACCTGCTGTGTGTGTCAGCTGTTAGTTCATTCAACTTGTATCTTTTTCTTCTCCAATGGATCAGGTACTCCACATGGGGATGCCAACTGAATAGAAATTAAATGAACTGTTCGAACACAAGTGCCTGAGGAATCGTAGAGGTAACTTTCATTAACCTTGATCTTATATGCAAAAAGCCCTTGAATGTCAATGGGGGACTAGACTCCATTCATATGTTTCTGTCTTTAATATCCCATGCTTAATCAAAAAACGGCAATAAAACATTTATCATCAGAGATTTTTTATACAGAAGAATCTTAAAACTTTGAGTGGTATAAACAAACCAGTCACTGAAAAGAGTCAGAGACGATGGTCATTGTCACCTTTAAAATTACTCGTTTTTAGAAAAGGAAATTTCAAAGTGGAAATGCTTGTGATAACTGTACTCCCATTTCACAAGCATCAAGATCATTTCCTTTTCTTTTTCAATGTTGACAGTTCTCATTTTTTGAGAATTTCATGCATGCATGAAACAATCATTTCTACCCCCCATTTTCCACCCAGTTCCCCTCATCTCTCCCTGTCACACTCATATTGTTTTGCTATTGTTTTGATAACCCAGTACATCAGGGTAGTGCTGCTTATATGTGGGTGAGCCACCTACTGGGGAATGGGAACTCTAACAGTTGCTGTGTCCTTTATGGAAGTCATCCCGAGCACTGTTTATAACTGCCTATACCTGAGTAGAGCTCTCCAATTTTGTTTCCCATTCACCATTATTTGTCTGCAAGTAACCATGGAGTTCCGTACTTTACTTCATGTTTTGGCAGTCTCTCTCTCTCTCTCTCTCTCTCTCTCTCTCTCTCTGTCTCTCCGTCTCCGTCTCCCTTTCTCCCCTTTACTCACTCGTCCACTCATTCACTCATTCTTTTACTCACTTGCTCATCCCTTCACTCATTCATTCACCCTTCCACTCATTCATTCATTCACTACCCCTTCACTCACTCCTTCATTCAGTCATTCATTCACTACCCCTTCACTCACTCTTTCATTCAGGCATTCATTCACTACCCCTTCACTCACTCCTTCATTCAGTCATTCATTCACTACCCCTTCACTCACTCCTTCATTCAATCATTCATTCACTACCCCTTCACTCACTCACTGAATCATTCATTAAACACAAGAAGTTACTGACCTCACTGACAGGAAAGTCCACCAAGATTTCCAGAATTTTGCAAATTAACTTCTGTCCCTGTGGGCTATACACCAATTTACACTTAATAAGAATTATGAAAAGGTCTTTTATAGAAACATATCAGAAAGGTAATGGGAAAATAAAAATTGTGAACTCGAAGCTCCCATTCTGACAGGAATGGATATCTGGGGGAAAGCTGGACAGGAGTGAACGAAGAAGAAAAATCCCCAGAGTTGGCCAGAGGGAGCCTTAGAATCATTGCTACATCAGGTAGCTTCAGTACACAGCAAGGAATCTGATTTGAAAGTATCAGTCAAATTCATTGCCAATATGTTTGGCCACCTTGGGTGTTGAGGAGACAAATGAGACAACACATAAGATATCAGAGTAGACAAAAGTATTCACTCAACTATCATCACTTTTTCAGTATTTGACAGAAAGCTGTGTGTTATACATATGGTCTCTAAAGGTGAACATGTGTACATATGTGTGCACATGTATGCTCATGTGAGGAGAAAGGGAGGCCCAAGGAGGTCCTCACACTGTGGAGAATCTCTGATGCAGAAAATGGGTCTGCAGTTTCCTGAAGTGCACACCCCTAACTCTAGGTTAGGATCTTTGCTCAAAAAGCACTAGGGATCAAAGGAAATTGGATTATTTCAGATCATAATGTCTTATTTTTTGAATACAGAATTTTGGTGTCTGCTATGCTTTGACATTGGCAACATTCTTTGACACACACCCTTCTCTCATGAACACACCACATTCTCCTTACTCTCAACACACATAGGCCTACACAGGCATGGGACATTATTGGATCTTTGCTTTCTATATTGCAGAGTAGCTATGGGATATATCTCAAACAATCAAAAAATCAAGGAGAAAAGTTTCCTAAGACTGGGCACCTTTTTCTTTCTCTTTTATCTCCTAATAATCCATGGGTAAGGAGCTGATGCTGACTGGCTGCTAACCTAGGAAAAACAAAGATGTCAATGTAGTCATTTGTTCTTCCAAGGCTAAAAAGAGGAGATCTTGATGATTGCTTCAAATTATAGCCATTTTTAAATCAACTAGTATCAATAATGATTTTTTAAAATATCAACAGAGATAGTGACATTAGCAAGTAATTACATTAAAGTTTTGTTATACTAATGCTGATTTATTCAAAATAATATGTAATTCAAAGTCACTGGTAGTCTTTAACTGATTAGATGTTATGAATTCTTTAACAAAATAAAGAATAATCGGGAAGAATTTAACCTCAAGTCAGTTAATTAATGTTGTTGAATTCTGGTTTGTTGTTGGTTGAATTAATAAGGTTTTCTGCAATCAATCCTAGGTTCACTTGGGCTTGAAAAGAAACCAAATATGTACTCTGGTGTCCTCCAGTGGGTGACAGGCTTCTATACAACATCCTTTTTGTCACTCTCAGTTAGTTCCCTTTTTCTTTGTGGACGATGACATATAGCAGCTTGCTGGCAGACTACATGGTTCACTGGGTGGGTAAGAACATGGATACTGGAACCAAACCACAGTCCTACCTCAGCTGCTTTCTAGCTAGGAGACTTTGGGCAAGTTATTTAAATATCCAGTGCCTCAGTTAATGTGACTGTGAAATGGAATGATGATAATCATACATCATGGGTGTTTTTGAAGATTGTTATCAGTTATCAGGGGATTAGAGCGACACCAGTCCATACAGTTTCTCCATATTAGTATTTCTAAAAATATTCTCAGCAGACACTACTATAATCAGGAAAAGTTTTTTTTTTAATTTTATTTATTTCTATGTGTATGAATGTACTGTCTGCATGCAAGTTTGTGCACCCGTGTCGTGCAATGCCGCGGAGGTCAGAAAAGGGTGTCAGATTCCCCTGGAACTGGAGTTCTCCTGGAATTGGAGTTTCAGACGGCTCTCGGCCGCCACGTGGGTGCTGGGGATTGAACCCGGTTCCTCTGCAAGAGCGTCGGCGCTCCTAACCGCTAGGCCATCTCTCCAGCCCCAGGAATTAGTTTTTTTAGACACCCATCTTCTCTGAAAGGAACCACAGCAGAGGGGATAAAGTCCAAACTTCTCTGTTTGGCTTTGTGCTGCCCCATTTCTTTCTCATTTCAACCCAAACCTATCCATACAGAGAAGGCACGTTTCCTAACATTTCTCCAAACTAGACAAAAACAGCTTCTTTTGTCATTACAAATTTTCTCTTCAATTACCACTGGAATCGCCATCTCAGAGGGTAGATGTTCTAAATTACAGGTACAAAACAAAACAAACAAAAACCACTCTGAAAAGAGTCACACCCACATTTCCCTCTTACCTCCTCATAGTACATTCTGTGAATGTCTAATGTCTAACCTGTGTCCAGGAGGAGTAAATGCCCTTTGGGCTTGAGCCTTTTTTTTTTTTTTTTGGTCTTTCCATAGCCCCAGCTGGCCTGGAACTCGCTCTGTAGACCAGGCTGGCCTTGAACTCACAGAGATCCGCCTGTCTCTGCCTCCCGAGTACTAGGATTAAAGGCGTGCACCACCACGCCCGGCTTAAGAGCCTCTTCTTTAAAATGCAATAAGGGGCTGGAGAGATGGCTCAGAAATTAAGAGCACTGGCTGCTCTTGAAGAAGACCCAGGGTTCAAATCCCAGCACCCACATGGTGGCCAACAGCTGTCCACACCGTCTTCAGTCCTGCATGGGCACTGCACAACATGGATCCATTTACATATATCAGGATAACACTCACACACAGATAATAAAAATAAATTTAAAATGCAACAACAAATGGGAAATACAATACATGTTGTTTTCCCATAGAAGAATATTAGTGTTCCTCAGTTAGTGTTTTCCTATGGAGATGACTTTACTTCCCCAGTCATAATGGCAGGTTGAGTCTGTGGAACACAGACTCGGGATTAACCTTCTTTCCACATGAAGTCATATTCCACAAACTCAGTCATATTCCTAGCACATTAATTTAATATAGTAAAATTATTGTGTAATTTCTTGCTTTAGATAAAATATCTGAGGTATAAATTATTTAATGTCTCATAATTCAAATATGTTATATAGAGAGCTATAGGGAAAATTCACTCATGGAAGCATCAACACATCTACTAATTGACAAAAAATATTCTCACTGCAAAACAATTTCTATGATATTATAATTAATTTTTCACATTTTAAGGAACTATTGTTTGAACATGGCCTCAAATAGTCTATTATTTCAAATATAATTTTATAAAAATGATCATTAGGGAATTCTGATAGAAGGAACACTTATAAAATAGAAATATTTTCCTGGAAATTCCCAGTTAAAAATGTATATTCATAGCTTGACTTTTTCAGTTTAGATTTAAATTTTAAAACTTTGAAATCTATATTTATGAAAACTAATCATGTTAGCCTTATTCTAATGAAGCCAGGCTGGTCTCTTTGACCCTTTCTGAGAGACTGTAAACAGTCAGGAAGAATCCAGGACAGCTGCATCTGGGAAGGTTATCAGACAGCTTGCTTAGCTTCCTGGAGCACTGGGAGGAAAGGAAGTGATCCCACCCCTGAGCTAGACCAAAGAGAGTTCCTCTGCCTTTTAGCACAAGAGAAGGGGGTTCGGGGCATATAAAGTTTGTGCCTCTACATTCAGTCACTTCTGTGACCAGCATGCTGATACATGTTGAATACATGCCATGTCATTGAATCTTTACAACCATCTCTCCCATTTTTCAATATAGGAACTGAGCCTACATGCAGTTAAATAATTTCCTCAAGTTCACATGAGAATGGAGATAGAAACTAAGTGAACATAACATTTGAATTTCTGAACTGCTTCTTTTTAAGCAGCAACATAAAAGGCAGACATTTATGGAACAGCTGGGTGGATCAAATTGAACCTTCAAATCCCACTTCTCCTCTAACATGCCCAAACTAAACATTTTATTGATATATCCCAGAAATGATTAAAACATAAAAATTACATTGTGCTTTTTATAACACTTGTGATTTCTAGGCTATAAAAGACAATAAATGATAATAATAACACCTCTAAGACTATTTCCAAGAATAATTTCTACTGTCATTTATTAGGCATTTACTTTAGTACTTTGTTAAGCACTTTACATATATTATTTTATTTACAAAGGATGTACCCATAAATTTTACTGTCTAGAACTCAGCCTAAATTGAAACACGTATACATATTTTTTTCAGTGAAAATACGGACATTATTTTCTATTGCTTTGATTCTACCTTTATTGAAGAAGACAGATTTCCTATTGTCCAAAGTCTGGTTCATTCAGGTCTAAATGTGAATCGGTAACAAAGAACGTGCAAATGATCTGGAAACCGGTGAGCAAGGGCTCAGAAAGGTGAGCTACACCAAAACACATCTGAGAACTAATTGAAATCAAATTTATTCCTTTAGTTTGTCTTTACCTGCCTGTACCAGGTGGCATAAGCTAGATATACTATAACTTACAGTGCTTCTAACAACACTCCCGTAAACTCACAGGCCAACCTGCTGTCACCCTGGGCTAACAGGGAGAGTAATTCTGCCATTCCCATCGGTACAACATTAAGGGAAATGAATCTCATTCTGTTCTTTTGGGGAAGTAATTTATCAGATGATTTATTTACAGTGCAGTCTGCATGACAAGTAAACAAATAAGTTATTTTTGCCCACTGTAGTTGGATTTTTAAACAAGAGAAAGAGACTGAGTGAGTGTCTTCCTAGGATATGTGAGTAGCTCTGACAACAGCTTTGAAAAATAAAGGAACTCCATTACAAGGCATTTAGCAAGAACTGATTTACATACTAGAGTAGATCTTTCATGAATTCTGCCAACATAGAGAGGAAAGGGGAGGGAAAAAGGCTCCAATTGCATGTTACCACTGTGCATGTTGATGAATCCCCAAGCACATGTTAATTAATGCCCTATTGTGTTTGGCAGACTACCAGGAACTGTGATTGTACACCGGCTGATCCTTTAAAGGGAGAGTGGTTTACTCTATATTGAAAAGAAAAAAAAATTGTATTTGTATAAGACACAGCTATTCCTTAGGAATAAGTGTTTTGCTTTTAGTGCAATTAAGAGAGAAGAACTGCCATCTATCACAATATTTTATCATTACACTTTAAAAAAAACTCTCAACCCAGTAAAGTAAGAAATCACAGAAAGGCCATTGTTTTTCTGAAAAAATATCGTTGCTTCTATTGCCATCTCCAAAGCACTGTTCAGACTTCAGTCATAAGTACTAATTATTAACACTGGTGTCCACCGTCTTATTCTGTGGCTGAAGCAGAAGCTATAATAAAGCGATTAAAAGAGAGCTTCATAATAAACACATGGCATGCCTGGGAAAAAACAGAAAGAGAAAAAGAAATGTTATCCTGGAAACAAAAGTAAATGGAATGCTGGGTTGGGGACAGAGGTACAAGTTCCCTGGGATTAAAGCATATAGGAACCCTATGTCCTACTGGAATTTAATTTTGATCATTGAAAAAAATGATTGATAATTTTTCTCAGCTCTCATTTCTTATTTGTTTTAATTTGCTTTTTACTACTTGTGCTGTAAAGAGCTGATAAATATTGGATGTGTTAAAGCATAAGTGGCCTAGAAAAATAAATTGCTTCATATTATTGCTTCTTATGAATAAAATTGACACATCTAAGAAGCTGCCTCGTTCGCATCCAAAAAGATATTGCAGCCAAACCAATTAATTAAGTGTCTCCGTCATTCTAAATAATAATAAAATTTGCTTCTAGCTGATTAAGGACCCACCTCTTTCCTGATCTACATTACTTTTGCCAAAATAGGCTGATACCTTTTTTATCTGCATTCTTTCTTAATGACTGCAGTCTTCAGGCTTCCTTCTGGGTGGAACTCTCTATAGATTTCCCATACCACATTTAAGCTTTATTTAAACTAGTGATCCTCAAAGTCAGATAGAAGGGCACCCTACCCCAGAATCATGTGGAAGTGCCTACAGTTCTCCATTTTACAGATGAAGAGAAGGTTTTTTGTGCATAGCTAGTTTACCTGACTTGGAATTCATTCAGTCTATGCTGGTCTGAGTCTTTTTGCTTTAACCAGGAGGCGAGCCTGCCCCTAATCTTAAATGGGCTCCTCTTTCTTTTCTAATCAGCTAGCCTTTGTGCCTGGAGACTTTGAAATAAAGCTTAGGCTCGATATGAGCATTCGCTTCCTTTAGGGAGAGCTTCCAGCTACTATTACTGTATTATGTATTCTTCAAGATAAGAACAAACGGACCGGGCCCCACCCGTGGGTTTCCCTGCCAGTGCTGTCAGAACCATGGTACAATAGTGACATTCTCAGGCTAAGTAAGCCAGGTCCTGCCTGCCTATTTTAGGGCTAGGAGCTCTGTCTGAAGCTTACTGTTACATTATCGTGCAACATGATTACAATAGATGAAGTCACTTTCAAGGGAAGCCAGAGCCTATACCCTGCCAGTACTTTAATGTACTTTAATGTACTTTAAGCCTATACCCTGCCAGTACTTTAAAGTACTTAATGAGCCCAAGACAAAAATAACCACATTTAATGGGCAGGGAGGCTAGGAGGATGACACAAAACAATCATAACAGAGGGCAGCATAGAAACACAACCGGAGTCAAAGACACACTGCAAATTGATCTTAAATTCTCACTTTGGCCCAAATCATCTACTTTTTTTTTTTTTTTTGGGGGGGGGTCTTTTTCCAGACAGGGTCTCCCTGTAGCCCCAGCTGTCCTGGAACTCAGTGTAGACCAGGCTGGCTTTGAACTCACAAAGATCATCCTGCCTCTGCCTCCCAAGTACTAGGATTAAAGGTGTGTGCCACCATGCCCGGCAATCATTTAGCTTTATACAGGGGATTTGCTTTCTTAACTGAATCCCAAATTTCTTCAAAAGAAAAAGGCTGTTTCCATCAGGCTTTCCCTCCTCTGCACTCCCCTCATGCCGGCCTCCAAAGCCTCCAAGACTGAACTCTGCCAGGGCCAGGGCAGTGACGGGAGAAGAGGGAAGACACGGAGTGCTGAAAGCAGCTCTGTTCACTAATTTGATAGCTTCAAGCCTTACTTGTCTCTTCCAGGTCTTGATCTGACTTTGGCTCATAACTTTGATTCCAAAAATCTTTGAATCCAGTTCTTAAACATAATGTTTTCAGATGTTACAATTCTTCCCTGGACTGCCACAGTTTGTCACTGGACTGGCCAGCTACTGCTGCTTTAGTGCCACCCTATGGTCCCTAGATTTACTTTTATCACCCAGTGTGTGACCTTTGTTATTCAAGAATTATGAAGGAACGGAAAACCTAAACCAAAATGTTGCCCTCCCGTGCCCTTAAGCAGGCCTTCTCTGAGACACACTGTCTACTATGACTATCTGTGTGCGTTTCTCTGATGAGGCATATGCTTCTTGTTAGGACCAGGTCTCATCTATTTTTTTCTATTGTCCACATGCTTTGAATTAATAATAATAATTGTAGGAATAAAAGGAAGCCCCCTGTGGCTTCTTTTGCGCTGTTACCTGCTTGTCTGTTACACTGAAGCCTGGCCTTGGGCCTCTGCATTAGCAGGCCTGGGACACCTTGAGATCAAAGGCACTCACAAGTTCTTGTGCTCCTGATGCTAGTGTTCCATGATGCTATGGAACTTGAGGCACAGGGTCTGAAACCAGACCCTAAGATATGATATCACTCTGCGTATAAAAACAGAATGCTCTGAATAAAAAGAAGAGTCTTTCTAACCATCTGACAGGGACTACTGGCCGTTATTTGTGTGTGCAAATCCTATTAGCCCTTGAGGCTTGTGTAGTTGTTAACTGGTGGGTTGGATGGCGATCGATCAGGTCACCAACTCAGGGAGCTGGCATGGGGCTGGACAGTGATCAATCAGGTGACCAGCTGTGATGTGTGGTGAGGCCCGGGTGGGAATTAGACTGTAGAGTGCCAAACAGGCAGCAGTCTGGCATTAGACTGTAGAGCGCCAAGCAGGCGACAGTCTGGAGGATCCTGGGGTGCCAGCTGGGCATTGCCTGGTGTAGTTGTTAGATTAGATAAGACTTTGGACTGTCTTGTGTCTTTCCTTTTCCCTGTAATCTGTGTGTGGCAGAGAGATACCCACAAATAATAATAATTAATAATAATAATAGATAACATTTAGTGAAACACATGTATTTCAAACACTATGCTACAAAGATTGTCATTGAGAATCTCTCTTAATCCTTACAAAAATTCTGTGAGATACTGTGTTTATTAGCACATAATCCATGAAGACACTGAGAGTTCCAGCAATTTGCCTAAATCCACATAGTTAGCATATGTGGAAACAGGATTCTAAATCAGGGATGTCTAACTTCTGAACTTCTTAATCACTACATGGAACCTTTAATAATGTGGTTGAATGACTAAGCAGATCCTCAGAAGAAAAGAGTAAAGTGCCAAAATATCAAGCCATACTAAGTATCTCAAATAAATATGCTTATATTTTTTTTATTATATTATATCAAATAAATATACCTAATATATTTTTTTTGAGGCAAGGTCTCCCTATAGCCACAGCTGGCCTCGAACTCATCATGTAGTAGGTCCATCTCATAGGGATCTGCCTGCCTCTACCTCCTGAATGCTGAGATTAAAGGTGTACACCTAAGACATCTGCAGTTATCAAGGAATTCCTCACATAAAAAAGTTCAAATTAAAGATGAAAATAAAATGAGATTCGGTCACCCAAGTTGGACAATGGAAAATATAAAAGAAATTTATGGTGCATTATACAGAGTAAATATCCAAAGTCATTGAATGAAAAAGATTGAATTAATGAACCATTCAAGCAATCAACATTGGAAGTAGCTCCTTAAGAATAACATATAACAAATCTTATATAATATTTGAAATTCATTTACTAATCAGATATATACCATTGTAAGCAAATGCACATGGAAGACAATCTTCAGCTAATAATCTTTTTGAGACCACGCTTTCCCTAAGGTCTTCAGTCTCTGTTAATAAGGCACAAACATTAGAATTCGTGTAAATGTTCCCTAGAAGTCTCTTATTCTGTCACCACAAAGAACAATGGAGTTAGAATGGAGAATTAGAATGTTTGTGGTAATTATTGCTGTATCTCTAGAGAATTCTGCACTAATCAAATGCCAGATGCAAGGTAACATATAATGAACAGACTTTTATTTAGCTAATATTTTGGAGGTTTCAGAGCATCACACTGACTAATTCAGTGCTTTCACCACAACATGAAAGCACAGCAGAAGGAAAATGGTACCTGCAGAAGCTGGCTTGGCTTCGCAAAATCCTATTCTCAAGAACTAATTCCTTCCAAGGCAATGTTTCCTTGACCTAATTACCTTCCACTAGGACTGTCCTCTTAATGGTTCCACTGCTTTACAATATTGTCACTCTGGGATCAAGCTTCCATCACATGAACCTTGAAAACACAAGTTCAAAGGATGGCAATGTGTCTGATATCTCTAGGTCAAATTCTGGGAGATAAGAAGTGAGGGGACTGTAGATTAACGCAATACTCGGAAGTCTAAATTCTACATCCAGATGTCAAGATGGAGTTCAAGACTTTGAATAGTGACCAGATCCAGGGGCCAGAGGGAGGGCTAGACACCTAGATCTCTGTCTCTCCATACGTCCTGCTTTGTTTCTATGCCCCTTTTGAATCTACCAGCCTAACCACAAGGTGTTCATTATCTTTGTCAGTCCTCAAAAGAAAAGGGATATCTGAGTAAATACATCTGATATTTTATTTTTCACAGGGCTCCTTGTTCTCAGTCTCCTTCCATTCCCCATTTATCATATGCTGCCATGTTTCCTCTGAAATTTGTGGACTGCAGTAAACACAATCTCTAACTTCTCTGAACACTCTTTCACCTCACTCTCTCAGAGAAAGTAACTCCCCTACAAGCCTTTCTCTGGTAGCCACTGGACATTATTGCTCTTTGTTTCTTCCCCTAGTCTTCTTATTTCTGGGCCTGGAGGACAGATACTTGTTCTTCTGATCTTTCATTGTCCTTTGCCCCTTCAAAGGACTCTCCCTTACTTGCCATGACCACCTTGTTGAAAAACCTTGTTAAACCCAATGGTCATTTTGATTCATGTCTTATTAACCCTAAGAAATTTTTTTTTACCTTATTCTCCACCTGACTTCCAGTATACAGTCATCTTCCTCCTTCCCTTCACGTTAGTGGTTCTATTTGCTTAGTCTTCTCTACTAGTTCCTCACACCTCTAGCAAACTAAATATCAGAGCTATCCACAGACCAGTCTCTTATTTTTATTGAAGTAATTAAGATTGATCTTTTCCAGTCTCCTGGATTTAAATGCCACCTACATTGATATCCTCCAAATTTACATCTCTAGAATTTTCTTCTCTTCTCCAGCTCCATATAGTTAAATTTTGTGTTGTTAATTAAAGACATAGTAGGCAATTAAACTGAATTCACAGCCTTCCATGTTCCAAACATGCACCCTCTCTCAATGAATCAAGCTCAAAACCTCAGAGTCATTTTGCTTTGTTGTTGTTGTTGTCATTTTCCTCTCATTCCATATCCTACACACTGCAAAATGATGTTGAGTGAACTATTAAAATATACCTAGAAGATAATTCCTCTCTATACCTCTACTGATACTATCCTGGAGCATGTTCTAGTTCTCACTGAGTTTGCTATAAGCATCTTCCATCTGGTTTCATTTTGCATACCCATTGTCATCCACACTCTATTTTAAAAACAGAAAAGTTTTCAAAATCACAAAGCATTTCACTGCTGTGTTCGAATCCTGGTATGAGCTTCACTGTTGATGTGACCTGCAGTACTCTCTTTAGCCTATTTGAAAACCCAACTTCCTTGCTGCACTTCAGTCTTTGCTCAAGTATCAACCCTCACTAAGACATCCCGAGTTAATTTTCAATCCTCTTCCCAATTGCAGCTCTTTTACCTGGCCCTTTTCATTACCTCCCTTACTTTTAGCATATTGGTGGTGGTAACATTTACTTTTACTTTTTTTGGTTTGTATTTTTGACATTATTGCTTGTTGTCCATCTCCTCTGCTGGCATGAGAGTTTCATAACAGCACAGATTATTTCTTTTTTTCCTTTTTGATTTTTCCCAGGAATCTAAAAAAAGTGCCTATGGCATCGGTTTCTGTTTGTGTGTGTGTGTGTGTGTGTGTGTGTGTGTAATATTTGTTAAATAAATGTTAGATTTGTATAGTGTTTTACAAGACATATCAGGTGTTCAGAAACTATACCCTTAGCTATTGGTAATAATTATTTTTTCCATGATTTGAATTGGAATTTGAAATCAGAGATCATTTTCATGCCCTCTGGACTCATTGTTTTTGTAACTTTATCCTGGTTACCTAGTAGGTGTTCTCAAATAATTTGCTTAAACCATAGCCTAAAACATTTATTGGATCCTCAGTGTCATGTGCTCATGATTGTACACAAACACAAAACATAGGTCAGAGTCTGGGGGACAAGTTACTTGCTAGATGAGAAGGCCATGCCCGAGTTTGTTTCATAAAAGGCAAATGTACTTTTTCCCTTTACCACCAGAGCCTCATGCCATTTGATGCTCTGATTCACAAGCCACTTGTGTCTTGCAATTGGTTTGACATGCTTAAATCAGGACTTTGATCTCAGCCTTACTCTGAGATGATACCTTGCGAGGTAACTAATATCATTTTATTAAGTTTAGATTTTGGTAATTTGCTAGCATTTACTCACTTGACTGGGAGAGCAAAGGCCTTTTGGTACTTCTGATCATGAAATTTAAATACTATGATTCTCGCTGATTGCAGTTGAAGGGGTTAAGCATATTTTAGGCACAGTTTTATAACTGGTGACCAGAGGCAATTTTGACATTAGTTGCCAATCCTACCTGAATAGAAACTCTTCCATCAGTGGTGCCCAGCCTCCTTTCTCTTGCAGTCAGAGCTTTACCTTTGGCTTCCTTCAGGAAAGCACTAATACCCCATAATGCTTCGGTACCCACTACCAAGCAGGATAGCCTCAGTTCCTTATAATGTTCACATTTTTAAGAACTGTTACTCATGTTCCATTTGGCTGTTGAATTCTCAAATTACTGTCAGCCATTGACTTAAATCTTCTTTGTTAAAGAGCTTTATTTTCTGGTCAGAGAGAGCAAATGAATTGAGCCCAGTAATCAAGATGACTTGGAAGAAGATTGCTGTAACTGTTCGCTGATGTTGGAAGGAGTATGTAAATGCCACCTGCTGACTGGGTTCTCACTACCCTTTAGGTCAGAGCTTTTCAGGTCCTAGAGCAGTTGGAATCTCAGTAGCACCTGGAGAGAACTGTGCTCAAGTACATTTTGCAGACCAAGTGACTCAGAGAGGTTAACAAATCTCTTAAGGTTATTGAGCTAGGGGGAGGCAGAGCCAGAATCTGAAACCACAAACCTGAATTGTCTCAAAAGTCTTAGGACAGATTTGTTGAGTCCATTTCTTTAGAACCTCATATAAAAAATGTAGCCACATAAAAACTCAACATAAACAAAAGTGGAAATTGCAGATGGGATCACCTCACAGATGAAAATCATGCCTATGAATGTCCTGAGTCAATCAAGGTACGACCATGGGGGTCAGGGAGATGAGTGATTACCAATCAAGAAAATAGCTTGGATTGTTAAAGTTAAAATGAATGGATACTTTGGATGTGGCCATGCAGACAGGAACACATTTTGACTGCTACTTGATCATTTCCTTGCACAGAATGCTGACTACATTTGATACTGGGTATTTGTCTTAGTTATACCTATGGTGGTAAAGGACAATATAAAGCAGACAAGTCAAAAGCAAAGTGCCTGGTCTTTTCTCTCTACCTTTCCCTTCCTCTCTTCCTTTTTCTTACTCCATCTTCTTATTTTCTGCTTTCCACTGAAGTCCTAACTACGGAGAAGTTGAACGTCTTTGAAACTGATAACTTTGTCATGGCAGATGTTTTTCTTGGAGAATTTCACTACTAGGACTAAAGATCAGCACATGACCATCAGTGTCTGAATTCCTTTTTCCTTCATGGATATCCCTCAGGAATATCAGGTATACATTTCATAGCTTCGGAGTGACTTAATTTAAATTACTGTCCATTCATTCTTGTCCATCCTCAACTACTCAAATAAGTTTTCTCTTATTTTCAATTTTTATTAACTATCCTTCTTTGATAGACAAAATATAGCTCCAAAGCTCTTGTGTGAATCTGATATCTGTATTAGTTTAGGAAAAAAATCCCACACTTTGTATTTAATTTGATTATCATGGGTTTTATTGTTTTTAATGTCAGTGAATGGTTTTAGATAAAGGACATGCTCAGCTGGGTGTGGTGGCACACGCCTTTAATCCTAGCACTTGGGAGGCAGAGGCAGGTGGATCTTTGTAAGTTCAAGGCCAGCCTGGTCTACAGAGTGAGTTCCAGGACAGCTGGGGCTACAGGGAGACCCCGTCTCGAAAAGACAAAAAAAAAAAAAAAAAGATAAAGGACATGCTCTTCTGTAAATCAGAACACTAACAGCCCTCGATTGCTTAATTTCTGACTACACATTTATGACACTTGCTTAGGCCCTGAGGGCTTTTCTGTTTGCAATCCTTATTTAAACTAAAATCAATAGTAATATGATTTAATGCTGGCTCAAGATGTCTTTAGGAATATGTACATAGGTTCATTTCAAAGTGCATTTATTTTTAAATCTTAGTCTTTATTATTGGGCAAATACACCATCTTAATCCATATACATTTGAAAAATTTGCTGCTATTTTAGCAGCAATTTTCCCTCTAAAATAGATCGGGATTTCACAGCTTCTTTTCCTGGGAGAGATTTATCTTAGCAATAGACTTGGATCTTAATCTACTGTTTATAATTTGGTGGTTTCAAATGAAGAATTAACTGCAATATTTCAAAACTGTGCCAACAACGTGATTTTTGTGTCAGTAAAGTCCAGCCATGGCAGCATAAGTATTCCTGGGTAACTCTATAATGAGGGAGTACAGATACAGCAGAATCCATGACTTACTGAAGAGATTTGTTTGTTAGAAAAAGGAAATTTAGGTAATCAATGCTTGCACATACAGTTGTCAATCAGGTTCTCATGTTATGGGAGGTATTATAACTACCAAACAAAGATCAGAGTCTAGTGGATACTTAGGAATGGAAAATAGTTTGAACTTGAGAAATATAAATTGAGATTTTTATTTTACAATACTTGAAAGATTGCCAGCTAGGGTTTGACCTTATTTATTAAAGGCTCATTTTGAATAGGAAAGGAAAATATGCTCTTATATTTTATCATTTTTAATGTTTTTTTCTTATAAAATTGAAGGACGTGGTTTTCACATGTATATCCATTTGTTTGTCCTTGAAAAATCTAAATTAATTTCAAGTACCTCGAATACAAATACTAGAAGAAAGGTTGACATATTTACCTGCAAAATCAGAGAAAAGCAAGAACCATTGTAACAAACTATTGAACTCAGTCTGGTTTACTAAAACCTTTTAGGAAAAGATATTTGTATATTAGGTGACAAAAACCCTCAACACAGTCTTCAAAGATATCAAAACTGAAAAATTAAAGATAGAATAGGAGTTAAAAATCCTCTGATTATATATGTACATCTTTTACAGATTAGGAAAGAATGACTCCACTACTTGAAAAAAGTGGACTTCAGAAGTTTCCTAAGACCCAAGCCAGTGCTTATTTATTTCATTACCTTTCACACTTACAGAGCTTAATGCAACCAAAACAGGTACCATTTTTGGGGTGTTCTTTAGGTGGCATAGAAGGTCTTGCTTGCTTTATTCCCTTAGCATCCTTTACTGTAGATATTAATATCACCATTTTGCTGATTAATTTCTCTTCTGAAAAGAAATCACTTGCCAAAATCACTATACAAAACCAGAAATCTAATATAAGTCTTTTCTCTTGGTGTTGAATTAGCTATTTAACTGGAAAAAAAAAATCACAAACAAGTTCATAGAGTCATATAGGAAACGAATTTCTACTGATTGGCTTTTACATTTACAGCTTCATTATTATGTAAATAAAATCAAATATTATGTAAAATTTATACCATGTGTGCATCATGGGAATTTTGATCCAGAAGAAACCTGAGAATAACTAATTTACCTGCTCATTTATAAATGAGGTAATTAGGACCAGAAAGGTCAGGCACTTTCACAGAGGGATAGCTGTAAACTGGAATGAAGCCAAGGTTCTACCTTGAGGTTCTCTGGTTTGTCTACTATTCCACATTTATTTTGGGGGGTAGATGTGAAGAGGGGAAAGCAAATGTTGAGAGATGGAGGGGGGCGTCCACTGTGGAGGGAGCTGAGCATTGACAAGGTCGATGTCAGCAGATTTAATATGCAACTATTTGAATGTGGCTGGTAACCTTTCTGTCTTTCCTGTGAGTCTTAGGAAAGACAAATGACCAGAATACACACTCCTCATTTGGCTCAGAAAGCTGGTACTTTTACATTCTTTGTGCCCTGTAAGTGAAATGCACATTTTATTAGACAAGATGGGGAAGAAGATCATTGTGAGTTAAAGCGTTTGTCACCAATTACTTTTATTTTTTTCCCCTCTGTAAATCTTTTCCTAAACTATTTTAAGAGAAACTGTTTAAGCAAACAGAAAGACATCTGCAGCATATTTAGTAATTTCCCCATATCCAGTTTAACTTATTTTCCTGGGGAGAAAGAGGTGGCTATAAATACCTTTACCACTTGATCCTGTAACCTCAAATGAGGCCAAAACTCCCCTTGGCACTAACAAGAATTTTGTCTACGAATAGTTACAGAATTGAGTCCATGACGATTAAGAAGTAATTTGATTCATTCCCAAGAGGTAGAAAATCCAGCACAATTTTCAGGTGGAATACACACACTAGCATCGTGTCCGTATTCCTAATAATAACAAGAATGAAAGGGGAGAAAAGCCAGGAATTCTTGCAGGCTTTAGCTGGCTTGCTTCAAAAGCCTGTCAGCTAAACAAACAAAGTGAGGTACTAGAAGGGAGAGCTAGGAAATTAACTGCTGTGGGCTATTGCTAATGAGTGGTCTGCTGAAAAGGAAGTCATGGTCATGGAAGTGTATACACAGAATAAAAAAAATTAACACTATCAAAAAGAGTTAGCCTGCACAAATTAGACTCTTATTCAATTCTGAAGTTTATTGCTTTCTTGTGGGATCTGCCTCTAACCAGCTACAGAAAGCTTTATCCTCACCCCCCAAACAAGATGAGTGAGATCAATCAAATGATGGAAACTTTGAAGCATGGTTAGGCTGCTGGGTAAAAGCATGCAAAATATTTCTGAGACTTCATTAAAAAGTGCCTACACGACACCTTGGGTAAAATCCATAGCAGCTTGGCATTGCCGTCTCATTAGTAGCAAAATGAAGTGGTCATTCCCTGAAGACTGCCCCTGCCATATTCTGACCAATCCCATGAGTGGTGGCTTGTTCAGACTCAGTGATTTAAGTAACTATAGATCCTCTCAACTCTGGCTATGCAAGGGTCCACTGGCTTTAGGCACTGTGGCTCAAACCAGGACAATATATTAATCTAAGTCTGACTTTCAAAAGAGAGGCTTAATTATAGGTTCTCTACATATTACTTCTTGCTCTTTTTCAGACAAAAATGGAAAAAATGAATTATCAACAACTTATCTAAAGAACTAAACTACTCTTTAAAACAAATGCCATGCTAGATGTGTTTAGAGATGAGAACAATCCATAGAACAGGGCATTCTTTAAGCAAATCCTTGCTTATTTCTGTACCAAACATCACTGTGAATTAAGAAACAGTAAGCCCTCAGGACGGGGCAGTAGCAAGATTTCTGTGTGTTCTTGGTAACTGTACTTGTCAGAAATGTAGACTTGGGGGCTGATCCCTACCTAACCTTCTATATCAGAATATGCATTAACAAGATCTTCCAGGTCATACTTTTGCCCATGAAAGTTTGAAAGCTGCTCTGTGACAAGTGTTCACAAAGGAGGATATCATCAAAGCAATGATTTAAAAAAAAAAAACCTTTATAAATTTCATTCTGTTGAACAATTTACCCTTAAGCCCTCTTTTGGCCATTATGGTCCTGAAGATCTAGTGATATAGAGATTTAAAAATAAGACTAAGTGGAATATAGATACTTTGAGACTCTGTAGTTCTGGACTTAGCCTAAAATTATGTGAGCAATTACTGTAGTTATAGCCTTGCTAGCTCCATTACTAGATTTCATGAAACACTTGATTTTGGACATGGAGGAAGTGCCATATAAAAAGCTTGAAGGTGCTTATTTTTGCTTGCTGTCCAAGAAATCCTTTAAAAATATTTTATCCTTGCTAAGACAGAGGGGCCCTAGACCAAAGTGCTTTAGTTTACACTATGAATTTTCAATGAAAACTTCTTAGAATCAGCACTAAGTGCTCAATGGCAAGTTCATCATCAAATCCTAGTTAGTACGGGTAGATTAGTTAAATTATATGCTGTTGTGGAATCTGCCAATTATTTCTATAAATATTATTAATGCCTGTATTTTGTATTTTAATAATTTTTTAAGTCTTTGTTGCAACTTTATAAAAAGTCCACAAAAATATTAGCCTGGGCTAAATTCCTAAGAAGGTATTTATTACTAAGTGTCATGCAAGCCAAATTAGATTGTATGGTTCATCAGCTGAATACAGTGCCAACCACATTTTTGATTGTCACCCTGTAATTTTTCATTGCCCAAACATAATCTTCACTTTTTTATTTTCAGTAGCTGCTACATTGTAGTCCTATGATTTGGTAGTTCTCAAAATTCAGTTTATTAAATGGAAGAGATATATGCTTTAAGGGTCCTATGGTTAATTACATACAGAAAAAAAAACTTAACAATTTTATATTATTCCATCTTAATTTCCTCAGGACTTTCAGCATGTTAAAATGCTTTAATACCTAATAGGAGGAATATAATCTAAAGCATTGTCAAGGTGCATACATGTCATGGTGCATTCTCTACTATCAGCGTCTTGGGTTACCTACTACTCTAGAGCACCTTGTTTTAACCTAATTTTCAATGCTGTTTGGATTTTCATTTTTCTGAGCTCCATATTACATCAATCATAGTGAAACCAGTAAACTAGCATATTTTCAGTCTGTACTATATGATTTTTGACAAATTTATAAGGTCTTCTGCATTATTCATTATTGTTTGTTGTCTGCTAATCTTGCCTCCCAACTAGATTACTCTACTTGGCTGCTATGAATTGTGGCCTAAACTTTCCTATCTGTCATATCATTTAGTACTTTGTTGAATATGCTAGGTAATAAAATAGCAGTATGCTGACCCAACCTAAAATTAACTTTTTTCACATTTAATTGTTCTATTATATCAAGATCAGATGAGATAATTGGTTTACTTTCACTACAACTTTCCCTGGTGGAATTCTATATCCAATAAAACTTTGTTTCTATGACTAATGAGTATAAATATTTCATGCATTTAACTACCATGGTTATATCAAGATTTGGATTTTTTCCAGCATTTAAAAAAATCTGTATTATCTCTGCCACATACTCTTTTTTTTTTCAGATTCAGGAAGCCAGCATGCCAGAAAATGTCCAAATGTAGATGGACCATTTATTTTTACCCATTTTATTTATTCCATACCATTGAGATCCTTAATGATACACAAAAATTAATTGTGTTTACCCTAGAAATAACACTGGAATGGGCAATCTAGAAAGTATCCAAACATCCATACATGTGGTGTTAAGACTTGGGAAGTAATTCCAGAATTTTCTCAGGATGTTAACAAAGCTGTCTGTGTTGTGTCCTGCTAGAATGCCATCCTTACAAGTGAAGTTACACACTCTTATTTGATATGTAGCTTATTTACTTTTTTCTCTTTATCTACATAACAATTGTCTATTTCAATTTACTATTTTTGCACAGATAGTTCAAAATTAAGAAAAGAAAAAATACCTTTACAAGCTTGGACATTGCGATTACTATTCCATCTTTTCAAAAAAACGATTTTATTTATTTTGATTTTATTTTGTGTGTGTGAGTGCATTGCCCACATTTGTGTAAGTGGACCCATGTTCTACCTGCAGAGGTCAGAAGAAGGTGTTGGATTCCCCTGGAACTGGAGTTATGGATGGCTGTTAGGCACCAAGTGGGTACTGGGAATCGAAACTGGGTCCTCTGCAAGAGCAGCCAGTGTTCTGAACTGCTGAGCCATCTCTCCAACCCCTCACCATTCCATCCTTGTGGTGTGAAGTGGTAAGTGGGGAAGGCTGAGATAGATATTCTTCACCCATTATTTTTAGATTTCCTAATTTTTTTTTTCGTACGGAGGTAGTATATGGCTGCAGTCCCAGTTACTCAGGAGACTGAAGCAGGAAGATCACTTGAAAGTAGCCTGGGCAACACAGCAAGACCCATATTTCAAAAGGAAAAATCACCCCCTGCCCCAAGAAAGCAACAGAAACCTCTTGGTTCTTACGTTTTGGTTCCCTGGCCCTGAAGATCTTATAGATGTCAACCAAGAAGTCTTCAGGGTGATGCAATTTTGTGTTGGATTTTAATGAACTGATGGCAACTAGTCACGTACCAAGAGAAAAAAATGGATTTTTAATAAAGTACCTTTTATTGATTATCCTGGAAGTTACCGCCACCAGTTATATAATTCATATAACCACACTAGACACCTTTAGGAAATATTCTGAACCTTAAATGGGCAGCTAAGTGAGCAGGGAGAGCAAATTGCTTCTTTCTCTACATAGATGACAAATGTCTTTGATCCTTAGAAATACTTTTCTTAGCTGACTCATCACATACCTGGTTAGGTGGAAAACAAAGCACAATTATTTGTCAATACACTTTATTATGTTTATTTAAGGGTGCTAATTTAGCTGAGTACCTTTTGAAAAATCCATATTTTTCAAAAGCTACCTTTCCCTAAAAGATTTGTGGCCATTGAGATGATTTTTTTTCTCAAACATAAAGGTTACAAAGAGTAAGAAAGTGAAATTTCAAAGTCAAGGAGAGGCCTCAAACACCTATCAAGGTTTCTATTCCCACCCTGTTCTTCTGGACACCATTAGGAGAACCATCAAAATTGAATTCAAGTGTGATGTATTATGCATGACTGCATTGTTTACAGCAGCGCATCCTCCTGTGCCATTCAGTTCACCTGAGATGAAATCAGGCAAAGGAGGTAAATTAAGTCTACCTTCAGAACACTAGACTGCTGACTCTTATAAAAATTGATTTACTAGTTTATCTAATGTTTTAAAAACTCATTCTATTAAGTTGTAAATCATATCATTCACTACTACTACATCAGAAGGTAAAATTAATGATCGAGATAAGGACATTAGAAAAACCACAGCAGGGGTACATGGCAACATGAAAAAATTGATGAATAGCAGCTCAGGAGCAGTGACACAGGGTTCAGATTTAATTTGAATGGTGAAGGGCAAAGTCCTATTGAGCAGACTGGATAAGGGTAAGTTCATATTGGCACATGGTTTGATGTCATCATCTGTGACATGGAACAGCAATACAGTAAAAAAGGACATATGGCATTTGGAAGACCAGAGTAATGAAAATTTGTGGCTAGCCCTGAAAAAAGGTTCATTTTCTTTACCACATAAGAATAATACTGCTCAGTAATTGTGAAATGTAAACTTTTTTTTTTCTCTGAGAAGTAACCAAAAAGGAAAGCAAATCTAATGGCAAGGATGTGGGGTCATGTTAATTATAGGTATTAGGTGACAAGTTTGCGACTACAAATTTAATATCAGTAAAATTTTATCACAATAAAAGAAATGTCACCATAAAGACACCAGAGCGTCAACAGGAAGTTCAGTACCTCTCGCACAGCAAATATACTTCCTGTACTTCATTATAACAATGCTCAGGCTGTCTCAAGGAAGGGGTATTAGATTTAAATACAAGACAAATGGAGCTTTAATTTCACAGAATCAGAAAGCTGAGAGATAAAGGGCAATGTTTCCTATATGAAATCCTAAACTGGAACAATGGGGCTTGCTGAAAAGATCGATCAGAACACATCATTAGCTCTCAAAACTGCTCATTGATTCCATCTAGACTTAAGCATCAACTTTCAATCAAGGTATCCTTTGGCCACTGGTCTGTCCTATACTACCTGCACCAGCAAACCAGATCCATGGAGACCAGACCAGCTGAGTACATAACCCACCTCACAGGAAGCTGCACCCAAAGAGCACAATGATTGCCTCAAATTGCGGCTGGCAACAATTTGGAAAACCTGACTTGTGTGTTTCACTCATGAAGATCAGAACATGTCATTTTATAAATAAGGAAAATCATAGAAACAAAGAAATCCACTCCTTTCCAATCACCTAATGACACATCCAGGAAATAGACTCAGGTTCATTTTTTTATAATATTTTAATAAGCCTGATGACAAGTAATAGTCTGCTGCCTTATTCCCCTTTCAAGGAAAAAAAACTGACACCTATATTTCAAAAAAGAAAATCTATATTCTCAGAGCACCAAACTCATGATGCAGTGTAAAATTTATATTTTTCTTAGCTTATTAACCTAAAGATCAAAAAGAATGTATCTTAATTGCATGAAAATCAGAAAAGATAAACAATGTGACATAATATCAAAGCCATTACCAGACTCTTAAAATAAACCAATCTGCATGTACAATGATGAAGATGCAGACATGCTAATCCTGAGAATTGTGTATGTGAGTCAGGCCTCCTGCCTGATTTGAAACGAACACATTTAAAGCCCCATGAATGTGACTATCTCCTAGTTTATGAGTGAGACTGAGGCAAGTGTACACTTGCCCAAGAAAAGTAGGCCTCTCCAGAATCCTCCTTCTGACCATGAAGAATCACACTCACAGCATGAAATAATCAGTGTCTGCTCATAAAATAGCCACACTTATATTTCTTTGCTTCTTTAGGACTAAAAATTGATTTTTAATGATGAGCAAGCATTTAAAAAAATAGAGATGTGGTTTATAAACCCTTTACTTCTATGCACAATATATACTAGCTCTTCATAACCATTTTTGTAATTATGTGTGACATGCTCACTGCTACAGCTCCTTGGCATTTAATATAAGACAAAGGAACATCTTGCAAGTGTCTCCAAGAGATTAAGGCAATGGCCAACATGCTTTGATCATTGCTGGGCTTTTCTTTAACATAGTACATTTGATATCAATTAAGAATGGAGGAATTTGACACAAATAGAAAGAGAGTGTGGAAAAGAAAAAGAGAAAAGAATTCAGGGGTCCCAGAGTGGTGGCTCAGATATGTAATTCCAGTATTTGAGGGGCTGAGACAAGCAGAAAGATCACAAGTTTGAGACTAACTTGGGCAAGATAGAGAGACCTTGTGTAGAAAGAAGGAAGAGAAGGAAGGAAGGAAGGAAGGAAGGAAGGAAGGAAGGAAGGAAGGAAGGAAGGAAGGAAGGAAGGAAGGAAGGAAGGAAGGAAGGAAGGAAATAAGAGTTCAGGGCATTCAAGAAAATGCATGTCATGTCACAATAAAATGCAAGTAAAGAGAACAACTATAGGAGAGACAAGCATGAGGACATGGTGAAGACATGCTGAGTTATCTTGAATTCTGCTTTAAGATTTGTACTCATTCTGAAATACTTGGATCATTCTGAATCTCTTTGTTTACAGTTGGACCTTGAGAATAGAGTTACATATCTGGGCAGTGTTTAAGGGTTTTAATTTATCCTTTAAAGTTAAGTAATGAAATATAAAAGTTAAAGCAGTTACTCATTTTCATTTATTTGTTCCCACCAAGAATTTTCTTAAGTCTGGTTGACCAGGCTCTGAGGGATGGATCAACAAGCGTTTATTAATGGCATCCGTGCACAACCAAAAGCGAAAACGAATCTGAGTAATAGATAAGAGCTCATCACCACAAGAAGCACAGATATAAGCAAACCAAGACAGGAATAATACACAAATAAATGCAATGCGTTTGTAGCTGGCTTTCACCTTGAAAAGGGGTCATTGGCTAGTTCTTCATAGAAATGATACTGGCATTTTAGTAAGTTGCAGGGGAAATCCGAGACCAGTCCTGGGACTTTGGGTGGTGGGAGCACAAATTCTTAACAGAAGCTGAGCCTCTGGTTTGCCTTATATCATACAGATGAAGGAACACAAATGAGTAGTAGTTTCATCGTTTTACGATTAATAATATATTTTCAGCAAAAAATGTGAAATAAAGGAAAATTATATAATATCAAGGTAAAATTCCATCATTTTTTTTTCTTTTCTCCTTTAGGACAGAGTGTCCCTCTGTAGACAAGCTTGGTTCAAATTCGTGATCCTCCTGCATCAGTCTCCTGATAAAGTGAGAGATGGATATTTTAACTGTCCTTTCAGCTACATATTTTATTAAATTCACACAAATAGACTTAATTGTCATTATGATTCAGAATTTGGCTCTATGAACAGCAAAGACAGTCATTATTTTACAAGCAGCAGGCAAGGAGATGCTTCAGAAAGCATCCTGGGATTACAGAATAGACACTGTTTACTACTCTTTCCTCATTTTCCAGTGATCTCGTAGTAGACAGACAATTTACAAAAATGTCAGGGCGCTCAACATTCCTCCACAGGCTAGAAGGGGCTGAGAGGCAATCCACAAGGTCATAAGAAATTGTCCATTGGAATTCAAGTCCCCCTAGTATGGCTGTGTGCAAAGCTGCCCATTAACACAGACAAAGGTCCTCGGTTCTCACCCTGCAGGACTGGGCGGCTGAGGGGCCTTCAAACCCTTCTTACTTAATATGTTAGTGAATGAATTCTTAAAGACAAAAGACATTCCTACAATCTTTTTTAATAAAGGCAAGTGTATGAAAACAAGGCACTGAATGAGCCTTTAGAAAAAGAAAATTAAACACCTTCAGCTCTTCTGAAATGCAGCATAAATAGGCTGTTTGGGTTTATCCTATGCTAAATGGTGTGCTAGGTCCTACAAAGAAAATAAGAACTCCTTTGTTTTCTCATGGATGAACACCATTTGCCTGGTTACATCACAGCAATACTGTGACTAGAAGGGTCAGATAATCAGAGACTGGGCTGCAGGGACAAGCCACGCCTCTTCCCTTTCATTGTTTGCCTTATCCACAGAAGCATACTGTGCAATTCTCTTTCCTTAAGTGAAATAATTCAGTTCATATTTACATTGTTTATCTTATTTAAGAAATCCCAATATCTAGGGATTTCCCAAACTAATATTAAGTAGAAAAGAGTGACAAAGAGTAAATATTTTTTCTCCTGAATTTAATATTTTATTAATCTGCATACATGTTATTCCAAATATATACATGTGGATTACCACATATATATGTGCATAGAATGTATAAATACATATATATTATGCATGAATGATTTATTACAGAAATATCAGTGTTTCTAGATTACACTGCATACTTGATGAGCTGTCATTAGTGCAGAAAGGATACATAGCTTTTCAACAAAAGAAAAGAATGAGGCTGCCAGAATGTTGCAGTGGTTTAAGCTTTTTTTTTTTTTCCAGCATCCATCCCTGCCAATCTCTGCACTGCCAGTAGGGAAAACCATATCCATGGCAACCAACCGTACCATTCCAACCCACATCAATGACGCCTCCAATCTAAACTGTCAAATATTCTATGCACATCATGTAAAATAGGTCTCTTTCCCCTTATACCTCTGTGCATCTCGTTTCCGTGGCTACATGTTTATGCAAATGAGAATTGTCCTTTCTCTCTCAGGTTGATTGAACACTGAATTTGTTTTGCACCTTGGCAATGCAAAGCCATGCTGTCTTGCCACCTGGTCTACCACATAATTGCAAAAAATTACATTATAATGATAACTGTCACCAAATTAGCCTGATAACACCATCTACCTGCCTTGTGAAGGAAAGAAACAGTGTGCAATAAAGAAGGATGTTAAAACAGAGTCGAGATAGGGGAATAATGTTTAATTGGCTCTCCAGAGTCTACTAATTTTCAGAATTGGAAACCTAGTGTTTGATTTGTTCTTTTTAGTCAGTGAGAAGAAAAAAATATCCTTCATAAATTCTGAATGACAAATTTGCCCATCCTTTTTTTGCATGTGGCTCCAGCATCCCTGGGAATCTAAAGTGTCATTTCCTCTCCAGAAGAAAAGAAGCACAAAACATGCTAGCTATGTACTCTAAATTTTCACTCAGAATCAGTTCCAGCTATAAATTTCTCCCAATTCCAGTATCTATCTCTCTTATTCTTTCTCCCCAAACCCCATCTAAGTCTTGCATCAATACCTCTCTTTTAAAGTTAAGATATAGGATTTTTACAGGATGACACATATTAAAATAAAATAAAACTGAGAATATAAAAAGACCTTCCCCCAATTTTCTTTCACCTATTGCTTCCTAACATGTTATTTCTATTAAATGACTGTTTGGGTGGCGGGAGTGGTGTTTAGTTTCTTTTTTAGAAACTCACATTTTACAAATAATGAAAACAATAAATTGCTTTTGATTTAGTTAACTTCAATTATAGTTTACAACAGTATGGTAACTAATCAAGAACTATTTTCATGTTAATATTTTTATAAGAAAGAAAAGAAGAAATAGGTAAAAATGTAGAACATAGTATATTTTTCTCAAGTGTAAGTGACAAAATAAAAGATACAAGATTCTGTTATTACAAATGTTGAGGAAACACTTAAATGTCCATATGTACTGCCTCTCTTCTTGAAAAAAATCAAAACTTCAATATTGCAAAAAAATGAAATATTTTATAAAAATTCGTGAAATATTTGTCTTAAACTGGTCTTCTGAAGTTTGTTTACAAAGAATTAGAGCAATGCACTATTGAGCAGATTAGGGAGAAACAAAACTTACGAATGTAGCTAAGATCGTTGTCTAGTGTCAGAGGATCTGTGATTTCATAATGCCCCACCCCTCACACTCACCCCCAAAGAAATTTTCAGACCAAGACTCTTCTTTATCTATTTTCCCATGTCCCTTTCTAAACTCTATAGATCTTGCTGTGTTCATCTGAGAGCACACTCTTCCTCCCTATTTCCAATCAAAGAGGTTTCGATGTCCCTCTTCCTATTTGGTCCTGGGCCAGCTCAGTGACTGCAGGATTCCATCCCATGACACTTCCTGTTTATATTACTTGCTTTGACAAAAACTGCAAACCTCAGGCAGAGCTGAGGGAAGATCATATCATGTCACTCTTTTGCGTTTTCTATCCTTAAACTAAATACTTTCCTGAGTTATTTTGAACACCAAGGCTTGATTGCTCTTGAAATTGGGCTGAAACATTTAGAAAGAGAACAGACTGGGGTCATCATAAAAGAGAAACCAACTTTAGTTACGTGTTCATTATGTTGAAAAAATCATGCCAAATAGTTTACATTGGAAACAGTAATATTTTCCTTGTTAAAGTTTGCTTTTAAAAAAACAGATCATACTTTAGAACAAGCAGTATTTGAAAATAGACATGACATTTTGAATAATCCTGACAGTTGTGACTCCACATACAAAAATCCAACCAAACAAAACAAAACAAAGGTTTGTTGAGCACTGTTCTTAGCTCTTCAGGGAATTACTAAAGAGTGGAAGACTTAATTTTATGAAGATTATAATGAAATAAGATAATAAAGTCAGCATGTACAAGTGACAACAATAGTTTAAGGCTGTATGTGCCTTGATGTTAGTCATCACAACAATATTATTCCATTGGTCTTAACAAATGTAATATGAAAATACCTGAATATCTTAGAAGACAAAAAAAAAATCACCCAAATCTGCTGTTCTGTTATTAAGAAAAAGGTGGGGATAGAATTTGAAACAGCTTTATTCCAGGCAGACAAGCATTTAAGGACTTGACTTTCTGACTAACTTAACATTTTCCAAACCACGGGTTTGTACAGTTGTGCTGTCCTTCAGCCTCAGATATAGACTTGATCCTCTAGACAGGTTTGCCTTGGTCATTAGAAATTTGCTTTTAGAAATGTGTTCACTTTAGGGATCCTATGTTTTATTTGCCCCCATTTAATTTTGCTTTTTTGCATAAAATTAAATACAGAAATGAAATGCTGGGCTAGAGAGATGGCTGAGCACTTTTGCAGATAACTGTGGTTCAATTACCAGCACCCATATGGTAGCTAACAACTGTCCATAAATGCCTTCTTCTGACCTCCGTGGGCATTACACAACACAGGTGTGCTTACAAATGAAGGCAATACAATTATACACATAAAATTAAAAAAAAATTAAAAAGTGAAAAAAAATGTTAACTTGCAAAAAACCTAAAGGGCAGAAAATCCTTGTCTGAAGTCCAGAAGTGAAGAAATGAGATTTCATGTGAATGATTAGACTTTGTCTCAATTATCTACTTTAAGAAGGATATTTAATATTACGTGTGGGTAAGTACCTGTGTGCCAAGGCCAAGCACCTAGGACACAGTGGAGCTGAAACCCAACACCCAAAGCCCTTAGAGCGTTGTGGTATAGTCTCCATAATATTAATCTTTCCATTTCTGTCCCTCATCTTCTTTCCTTTCAATAAATGTTTATATTCTCAGTACAAAAGGTATTGTAACAATAAAAACTGAACTTTAAAATTTTGAAATCTTGGGGCTGGAGAGATGGCCTAGCGGTTAAGAGTGCCAACTGCTCTTGCAGAGGACCCAGGTTTGATCCCCAGCACCCACATGGTGGCTGAGAACCATCTTTAACTCCAGTTCCAGGGGAATCTGATACCCTCTTCTGACCTCCTTGGCATTGCATGACATGGGTGCACAAACCTACATGCAGACAGTACATTCATACATGTAAAAATAAATAAAATAAAAAAAATAAAATTTTGAAATCCAAAATTCTGTCTTTAGAACTCAACGTCTTTACTTTCATTTTAATTGTTCAAAGAATTAAATCCTATCTTGAAAAGGGCCTTTTATAAAACATTTTTAAATTACAAATATTACCAGCTGATAATGCCAACAAAGATGTAGAAGACACATGGCAATTTTTTTCACATTCAGGTGGCATACATCTATTCATTCATTCATTCATTCATTCATTCATTCATTCAATTAAGACCTATTTTTCCAGGGCTGGAGAACTGCCTCAACGATTAAAAGCACTGGCCACTATGCAGAGGACCTGGGTTCAGTTCCCAGTACCCACGTTGTGGCTAATAATCTTTCTTAATAATCCCATGCCCTTTTCTGGCCTATGTGGGTTTGTATATACATGGTACAGTACACATACACTCATGCAGCTGAAACATTATACACAAAAATAAAAATAAGTTAAAAATTTTAATTAATATTATTGTGGACATAATAAATGCCAGGCACTATTTAGAGCTCTGGGACTTCAGTCGTGTTACAATTTGAATATGGAATGTACCTATAGGCTCAGATATTGAATTTTTGGTCCCCAGCTGGTAGTGTTATTTTGGAGATAACTCTTCATCTATGTCTATTGTTCCTCTTTTCATAATGGCCAGAAAATGGAAACATGTTCATCATCTGGTGAATGAATAATGAAGGTGTGGTCCATATACACACACAATAGTATTCAACTGTTTAGAAAAACCAAATTATGAAATTCTCAGGTAAATGTATTGAACTAGAAACAATTATCCCGAGTAATGTAACAAAGACCCAGAAAGCAAATGCCACATGATCTCTCTCATAGCTTGCTACTAGCTTTGAAATTCTAATTATTCTTGTTCCAATTTGAAAACCCAGAGAAGTCAGGAAATTAATAAATGGCCATGGAGGGGGAGGCTTCCTGGTAGGGGTGATAGAATGTAAGGCTATAAAGAATGGAAGGGGAATAATAAGTAGAAGGGGATCCATTGGGTAGGGAATGTCAAAAAGAGATTAAAAGTAGTTACCTTTTTAAAAAAATTTTTTTAATTAATTTTATTTATTTCTGTATGTGTATGAATGTACTGTCTGCATGCAACTCTGTGCACCCGTGTCGTGCAATGCCGCGGAGGTCAGAAGAGGTTGTCAGATTCCCCTGGAACTGGAGTTCTCCTGTAATTGGAGTTTTAGATGGTTCTCGGCCACCATGTGGGTGCTGGAGATCGAACCCGGGTCCTCTGTAAGAGCAGTCAGCGCTCTAAACCGCTAGGCCATCTCTCCAGCCCCGGTAGTTACCTTTTAATAAGGGGACTTTGCCCATACTAGACACCAGAAGCTAACAAGATAAAACCCAATGCCAGGTATGGGCCCCACCTTGCAGCTATTGACCAGAGGTCCCATGGACCCTCAACAAGACTGATCATTGTCCCTGCTCTTGGTCACCCACTAGAACTTTTTGATAAGACTGTATGGTTTGATGAAGAAACTACATACATGAGCTGTAGAACAAGCAAGGAAAAATCAAGCCAGTGATGACTTTAAAGCTTCATCTTTATTGGCCAACTTTAATAGTGCTGGAAGGTGTTATGTACACTACCACATATGAAAATTAGCAGCTTTACTCAGATGAAAATCCTGAGTTACGGCAACTCTATTGTGGATAAACACAAATGGAGTTTTTCAGACAGCTGTTCAGTTACTAATATTAACTAGCAACATACTAGTATGTTAGCAACAGTGACAGAATACACTAGTCCCATGCAAGCTCAGACCAGAAAAAATCCCAACATAAATGTAACGAAGTAGGTAAAACCCAACCCTACTTGTGGAACTATTCACAGTTGATGACTGTTGGGAAGGGTAGAGTGAGTACCATTTAATTGTGTGACTCGATAGGTTAACCAGGCTCCAGTGGAGGAACATTTGGGAATACAAATTAGACTTTAAAACCTCATTGTATAAAGAAAGTACATTAAATTGGACACAGGGAAGTAGGGAGGTTTGGTTAAGGGAAGGGATCTAAATATATATAAAAATACAGTGTATTCAGATTGCAAAACTTCCATAAAAATGATTGTAAAAATTAAAAGAAATAGTATTGCAGACATAAAAAGTGCCAGGCACTTATTTTTTTGAGCCCTGGGACTTCACTCGTGTTACAATTTGAATATGAAATGTTCCTGGGCTCAGATATTGAATTCTTGGCCCCCAAAAGGTAGTGCTATTTTGGAAAACTCAGGAGGTGGGAGATAGCTTGAGAAAGTAAGTCTTTGGGGGATCTTGTCTCTAGCTCCTTCCTGTCCCTATATATGCTTCCTGTCTGCGATGAGGGAAGCTGCTCCTGACATGCTCCTGACATCATGATGTTCTGCTCAAGCACCTAGGCCCAAGCATCCAGGAACTGAAGTATCTGAAACTCTGAGCTGAAATAAGTCTTTACTTCCTTAAGATTTATGTATAGTACAGACTACTAGAGAAAACACTGAGTTATAGGAATATATATTCCTATATGTGTAGGAATATATGCATATATATACACTATAACATGCTACAAAGGATATTGCTCAAGTATATCTACTATTCAGTAAATGTCATATCCTATGACTTGTATTTTAGAAGCTACAAAGGTGGGAAACATTCTGAAGTTTTTGTAAATTAAGGTTTTTCAGGTCAATCTTTAATAAAATCTAATTTGTTGTAACATTTTATTAATTCTGATTTCTCTTCTTAGAGCACTGCTATCCAAACATGCAAAGGGGCCTCTGTGAGCATCATTGTTGAACTGCTCAGTCAGCTAGCATCTATGATGATGATGCCCTATTCTTACTGGCTCAACTAATTGACTGAAAGTCCATTCTATGTGTGTTAATCTACACTTCCTCATACAGCTTTTGCAAAAAGAACTGAACAGCACACCATCTTGGCCATACTGCTTCCCCACCTGGGTCAATGTCAAGCAACTTCTCTAGTAGGTAATATAAGTTCTCATTACTAATTGGATCTGGCAATTGCTCTCACAAATTACCACATCACCTTTTTCTTGATGGATTCTTAAATGAGTTGTCAATGAAAGGTTAATCAGGACTCCCCTCCTGTCTTCCAGCTATAGGGATTGGTCAAGAACTTTCTGAAAGCCTAATCAGTTTTACTTTGTTTAATTTATTGTCTTCATGCTTATAGAAATTCATTGGCATATGGATCCCTGTTTCTCCATAATAATTTTTAATAAGTTATAAATATTAGTTTTTATTAAATTAAAATGGCCTAGAAAACTTCGAAGAAACAAGAAAAAGAACAGTTACCATGGAAATATAACATTCTATTCATGTTTTCTATAATTTAGTGTTTATAGATGAGTTTCTTAAATATAATTTATATTTGAAGACTGTGTTATCTCTTTCTCTCCTTTGAACTTTAGGTATCCGTAAATGTGGAAATCAAAATATTTGGTTCCCAACAGACCCCACTTACTACTCATGCAAGACCTTATTTGTTTTGCATTTACTTACTTGGAAAGCTGTAAAATAACTTCTGATTCATCAGCATCTCCTCAAAAAGTTAGGAGATTAACATTTGGAGACAGTATACATAGTAAAGGAATGATAAAACAAGGATTATGAATGGCTGTCACTGTCTCTCATATTCACCCATTGCCTTCCCTTACTGGAAGTGACAACCATTCATGATCCTTGTTTTAGCATTCCTTTACTACATATATATATATATATATATATATATATATATATATATACACATTATATATGTATTATATGCATAAATATAATGACAACTGAATATATCTGTCATTTATATGAGTTCCTAAAAATCACAGAATTTATGTGTGGATTTATTAAAGTTGAATTTTATAAAAACTATGACTTTATGAAGGTGGTATTTTTTTGGTATGTATTTTTCATTTACTAGTCTTATTACTAATATTTAATCATGGTATTATTTACCATTTTATGACATGGCTATCACTCAGTAATCCCATGTGAGTATACCATGCTTTGTTAATTTCTTTGTGTTTTCTGGGGATTTGAACTGCCTTCATTGTATTCCGTATGATTTTTCAGTTGTAGTAGTTTCATTAAGTCCCTTAATAATTTTTCCATTTGTAAAATTTAGTTCCATTTAATACTTTGTTATAGCGATCAAAGGTTGAACGAGCAATTTTATACTAATATTATATCTTAGACAGCTTGAAATGAAATTATTGATTTGAAAGATATGACTATGATATTCTGTTTACATCTGAAGGTTAACAACTGTATCATAAGTATTCTCATCTAATTTTATTGCTCTCAATCTTAAAAATAACTATATTTGGTTTTTGTAGGTCTCACTCATTTCAACCAAATCAATTAATATTGACATTTTATTACAGAACATTTGATATGGAGCCTTATCTTTTGGTCTGGTAATTTTTCATTTAGTAGTCACAAAAGTAAGGTATTCAGAGATAGAGCAATAATAACTCAGTGGTTTAGAGCATTGGTTGCTCTTGCAGAGGACCCAGGTTCAGTTCCCAGTACCCACATGGCACATGGTAGATAATAACCATCCATAACTTCAGTTCAAGGAGATCCAACACCCTCTTCTAACCTCCACGGGCACTGTACAACCCCTGTGCAATTACACTCATGCAGGCAATACACTCATACACATAAATAAAAATAATAAATGCAATATTTAAAAAGTAAGGTTCAAAAGTAAAATAATGGCTAACAGTTTGAAAGCACTGAAATTCTAAACAGTGAGCATTGCTTACTTGAGTAATTCTCAATTCACAAACCAAATGCTTAAGATCAAAGACAGGTAGTTTTCCTGATATTGCAATTAATATTCCATCACACTATTGGTTTCAAAATGATCAAATATAAAATAGACAAACAAAACTTTTCATTTCATTTTGAAGAACCTCTCTAAATTCCTTTAGGATTTACAATCCAGGTCTACTATAGTATTAAAGTTAAATATCCATTTATTATTATTTTGACTTTTGTTTTGTGGATAATGATCTCTTCCTTGTTAGTCATATTCCTTGGACTTATCCATCATAACGGATTGTAGCCTAGACTTAGAGTCCTTTGTAAATACAGATACACTGAGCAGAACTGCTGGAATTCATGTTCTGTATTGACACCATTTCCTTAACCATTTTTGTAAATCTAAGTCTTATTAATTAGGTAGTTATAAAAATATTTTATTTATTGTTTTTATTTTATGGGTATGAGTATATTGCTTGTATGTGTGTAAGTGCACCCATGTTGTGCAATCCCCACGGAGACAGAGGGTGTTGGATTCCCCTGGAACTGGAGTTACAGGTGGTAGTTAGCTGCCATGTGGGTGCTAGGAGGACTCAAACCCAGGTCCTCTGCAGTAGTAACTGTGCTCTTAACTGCTGAGCCATCTCTGCAGCCTCTTAATTAGGTAGTTTTGATACCTCATTTTCAATATCATCTATTTTCATTTTCCCGTGTTCAAACAAATTGCTGTTTGTATCATATAATCGAATAATGTACATTATTATGCTATAATGTTTACGTAAATTTCTGTCACAATGTTCATACCCAGGAATGATCCTGTTACTTGGCCATTGAACACATAAATAGTAAAAACACTTGCCAGGCACTCACAATCTATGGCCACTCTTCTCCATTACCACAACTATGTAGATAATTGTTCACATTGATTTATCCCTAACTAAACACACACACAACCCACACACCCACACACACACAATAACACACCTGATAACACACACGTTTTAGGTTAGAATACAAAGTAATGAGTTTCATCATGGCTTCTTCAATAAATATGTCATTACACTTGGCTTCCATGACTAATGTCAGTGATTTCACCCATCACAACCACGAGATCCCTCCTCTTCCTACACACTCCAATCTGCACCTTAGTTGTCTAATGATTACTCTACTAGGGTAATTCTGCCCATTTTTATAAACAGTTATTTTTGTAGTTTTGTGGGAAATAGACCAACAAATAAGTCATTTATTATAAATCTAAACAACAGTGAAGTTTTTAAAAATGATTCATATTTTTACTTTTGCCTTGTTTGTTTCTAACTTTACCTGGAACAGGTATAAGTATATCCTTATAACCTGCTCTTGTTTCTCATTCTGAAAAAAATGATTTCTTTGGCTACAAAAAAAGATTCTTACTCTTTTTCCTCACTGACTGAACTGTATTTAGTTAGTAAAACAGTTGCTTTATTAAACATATTCATTCTTTACAGCACTGACAGTATATACATTTCCAGGAACATGGATTGGTTTATGAGCACAAAAGATGGAAGATGAGTTCTTTAACACATTCTTCCTTCTCAGTGATAAGCCCACTTTGCACTGTAACACACAATGCATTTTCTCAAGGACTTTTCTGTATTTTACAAACAAAACCGGAGAGCATTTGGTAGACAAGGAATTTGACTCACAGAAACCTAACTAACAGCCCTGAGGACTAATGGGTAGTCTGGAGCTGTCTTTGCTCAGAACCTTGACCTTCTTCTAACTACCTTGTGCTCTGACAATAGAGAGTTTTTTAATCCAGCCAGAAAGAAGAGTTGTCAGGCATTTGATAATAAACTGGTACATCTTACACATCTTGGCATACAAACTCTTGACTGTCAATACTAAGGAAATGAATACAGGGAAGGAATTCAGTTCTATTGAAATGCTACCCACAAACAACACAAGAAATGCAGATAACTTTAAACTGTTAAATTCTGAACTTTTAACTGGAATGCATGAAGTAAAATATTAATTTCAAAATTAGTTGTTTGGGTGTTCGACATATTTTTCCATTGAAATCTACTGGTTATGCACTTGGAAAATAATTTATATAAAAGAGAAAAGCTTACTTAATACACAATATGCTTAAACAATGCCAAAGATTGCATTTCTTCAACTATATCTTAGATTGTTTCCGCGGAAGAAAATATTTCACGCTTCTGAGTTTCCCACCAGGATCACTTCAAAAGCAGATGTGACAGATTCTGATAGTGCAGAAGATAGCTGACCAGGTGATATGATAGTCAGAGGTAAGAACAGATTTCCAAACATGTTCCTAATGCTGAGTCTCTACAAGATAAATGACTCTAATAACAGTTTAGCAGATGTTATGCAACTCCTACTATTCTCTGAGATTCAAGAAAGAATTCTGGATGCTGACCAACTCTCATTCTATATATTTCGTGTAAGAGAAGTTTTTCTGATGTGGAACAAGACAGCACAAAGTAAGGAAATGTAAGTGAGGAGGGAGGACCTGTATGGCAAATCCAATCTGTATGATAAGTGAGGAGAATGTTTTTTGTTTGTTTGTTTGTTTGTTTGTTTTAAAGCATGTTTATTTGTAGAAAGTATTCTACGAAGCAGACCTGAGCTTGGGTCTGGCTCGCTCAGGTGGCTGAATCAGCCATAGAAGGGTGGTGTGTTTGGACTCCAGGTCCGGACCTGTTAGGAACACTTGGAGTCATCCAACACGGCTCTAGCCAGGTAAAGGCTTAGGGCAGAGTGACTTCTGTGGTGCTGGACAATTGATTTCAGGTCGGTGGCGGAAGGCCAGGTGGCTGGCGGGGGCTAGGTTCAGGTCCTCAGCCCGCTGGGACGCCCTTCCCCCCTCACAGCCAGAAGCAGACCTGAGCTTGGGTCTGGCTCGCTCGGGTGGCTGAATCAGCCGTAGAAGGCCGGTGTGTCTGGACTCCAGGTCCAGACCTGTTAGGAACACTTGGAGCCGTCCGACATGGCTCTAGCCAGGTAAAGGCTTAGGGCAGAGTGACTTTTGTGGTTTTGGACAACTGATTTCTGGTCGGTGGCGGAGGGCCAGGTGGCTGGCGGGGCCTAGGTTCGGGTCCTCAGCCCGCCGGGACGCCCTTCCCCCCTCACAGCCGGAAGCAGACCT
>VZQC01011357.1:597033-621345 GCA_009823505.1 Rhizomys pruinosus
GGAGTCCAAAATGACAACTCCAAAGAAATTAGACTGTTTTCTTCTCACCCACTTGTGCCCCTTTCCCAAAGCCCAGGGAACAAACTGCGGAAGAGGAGGCGTGGTAGATTGTAAGGGCTGTGGAGAGATAGGGGTGAATCATGAGACTACAGGAATATAGTCTGGACACCTGATTGATCAACATGCCTGTGCATACAAGCTTCTCCAACTGGACTATGGGAACCTTGGGTTGTTCAAAATTTGGACATAGATACTTGCAAAATGCACCAATTAATTGTATGACATACTGAGTAACATCAATGTTATCTGCAAACAACTGTGTCATTGTATTGTAGAATCCCTTAAAAATAAAAATTAAAAAAAGAAAAAAGAAAGTATTCTACTAGCCATCATGGTAAGAAGAAAAAGTACAATTGAATGATGGAACTTAAGCCATACCTTTAATACTCAATTAGGAAAATCTGCTTTGGCCCCTGCTTTCCATACCGGTGAAAGGAAGATACTGAAATCAATGCCTTTTTGGTTTTAATAGCTATGCTGTGCTAAGTGCATGCAAAAAACGTGCACTGGAAGGGAAGAGGTTAGCCTGACTATAACAGACAGGAAAAATGAATGGCTGGTAGGGATGGGGGTGCTGCACACCTTTAATCTTACTATTTATTCAAAGGCAGAGGGAGGGTGATCTCTATGAGCTGCATTCTGGCTTGGTCTACATAGTGAGACCCCATCCAAAAAAATTTAAAAAACTAAAAAAGGGGGACTGAGGTAGTGAGCTGGAGAGACAGTTCAGTAGGTAAGAGCACTGGTTGTTCTTGCAGAGTTGCAGAGCACCCCATTTCAGTTCCCATCACCCACACAGTGGCTAACTCCAGTTTCAGGGATCCAATGCCCTCTTCCATCCTCCCTGGGCATTGCACAAACATTATGCTCTTACACATATGCAGGCAAAACTAAAATTCTAAAAAAGAAGAAAAGGTAGGTCTGATCCCAAATTAGGCAAGTAACAGGGTAAGTGTCCAGCCAAACAGAATGGAGACAAAAATAAGTACCGGGATTGGAAACAACTTAGAGGCCACACTTGCTGACAACCTTGCCTTAAACTGCTCCCAAGATAGCTGTGGAGAGATATGGCACCATTACCAGAGAATTGAAATCACTTTAAGCACCTTGCTTCAAATCAGAATTTATATTGGAGAGGATGGTAGAAACGAATTCAGAAGTGCAAAGCAAGTATCAACAGATTGTTTGCATAGTGGGAATGATTTCTAAACTATTGTTCTGAATTCGTCCTCTACTGGATTGATCCACTTTGGGCTTGGATTTTCCCCCTTTTGCACTTTTATTTTTCCAATTTTATTTTTCCAATAAAATTTTATTTTTCCAATAAAAATATAAACCATTGTCTTTGGTATGGTGTGTACAGTGACATGGGGTCACAGTTGGAGAAGAGAGGACATACCATGACTGAGATTAAACAAACTCACTATATATATAGAACTTTGAAATTTTTTTGATATTAAACTTTTAAAAAATATTTTTATTGATGATTTATATATTTCATACATTATCTTTCAGTACAGTTTAGACACATTCCCCTCTCCCTGCCCCCCATCCCATCCCTGTTCATGCCTTCTGCCATACATGTCTTGCATCTTTCTCTCAGTCTTTCCAAAGTTTTTCACTGCAGCGGTTTGTTGTTTGGGGCAGACTTTAACTGTTATCAGTCAGTTCTGTGACCCAGTCTTTATGTTGTTGTTTTTCCCTCCACGTTGTATTGCTCCAACATATGCCTATATAACCATCAGATATGTATCAAAATTATGACCTCTGAGAATAAACTGTTTGCTAATTTCAAAATATGTTTAGGAATTCATTTTCCCCTTTAATTTTATAGTACTCTAAATATGAATATGCACCTTCCACCCATATACAGTAATTACAGAGTCTGAAAATAAGTGGTAGGTCGATTCTAGAGCCTGCTAAGAGATGTACATTATAACAACACAGTTGCTTTCAGATAAAAAGAAATATGCCAATAATGTTTTTCAGCTTGCCTTTCAACTGGGGATTTGGTGTTAGCATCCACAAATGAGGGAAACCATTCCTTGTTTGTTTTTCTGGGGACTGTGTTACATCCCTTAGCATAATGGCTTCAAGGTCCATCCGTTTACCTGCAAAATTAATGATGTCATCATTCTTTTATGCTTTTTAAAAATATTTTTATTTATTATTTTTATTTCATGAGTATGAGTGTGTTGCCTGCACATGTGTAAGTGCACCTGTGTCATGCACTGCCCAAGGAGGTCAGAAGAGGGTGTCCGATCCCTGGAACTGGAGTTACAGACAGTTGTTAGTCACCATGTGGGTGCTGGGAATAGAACCCGGATCTTCTGGAATGCCAGTTAGTGTTCTTAACCACTGAGGCATCTCTCCAGCCCCAAAGTTCAGCATTAAAATACAATGAATACAAATTTCCAGGTATTATTACAACATAATATTGTCTTCCTTTTCTTAAAAAAATTAAAGTTTACCTATTTTACAGGATATATAAATGTGCTCAATAACATATTCACACAATCCATTAGAATATCATACTAAAAATTGGCATTATTTATCATTACTAAAATATTCTTTCAAGAAAGTCTCTTAGGGTGGGCACTCAGGAGGCAGGCAGATTTCTATGAGTTCAAGGCCAGCCTGGACTATGTAATGAGTTCCAGGCCAGCTGGGGCTAAAAGGTGCACTAATTGATTCAACACCAGTGGCTTCAAAGAAAGGTCCTGGTGGCTCACGCCTTTAATCCTAGCACTTGGGAGTCAGAGGCAGGCAGGTCTTTGTGAGTTCAAGGCAAGCCTGGTCCACAGGGTGAGTTCCAGGACAGCTGGGGCTACAGGGAGACCCTGTCTCAAAAAGACCAAAAAAAAGAAAAAAAAAAAAAAAAAAAAGAAAAGTCCTTCAAGTTTTCAACTCAACTGGACTAAAGGAGACACTGATAGACCTTGTTTCCATGGACATAGCCTCCAGAGACTCCTGATAAAGAAAGGCCAGTCACTGATAATCAAGAACTCATTGTATTTGGCTCAGTACCTGGAAATTCTGTAAAAGCTATTGTAAACATGTGACAACCTATGAAGAATAAAATTTTTCTCTGAGTTACCAGTTTATATCTTCTCCTTCTTACTACGATGTCCTTTCTTTACTGCTGCATAGAACTCCATCGTGCAGATGTAGCATATTTTCTCTATCATCTCCTCAGTTGAGGAGCACTTGGGTTGGTTCCAGCTCTTTGCTATTGTGAAGAGAGCTGCAATAAACATGTATGTGCATGTCTCTGCAGTAGGATGAATCTTCTGGGTATATATGCAGGAGCTGTATGACTGGGTCAGGTGGTTGGCTCATTTTGAGTCTTTTAAGGGTTCTCCACACTGCTTCCCATAGTGGTTGTATGAGTTTACATTCCTACCAGAAGTGGATGAGTGTTCCTCTTTCCCCACAACCTCTCCAGCATTTTGTGTCTTTTGTTTTCTTGATCTTAGCTAGTCTTATTGGAGTGAGATGATATCTTAAATTGGTTTTAATTTGCATTTCCTTAATTATTAATGATGTTGAACACTTTTTAAGATGTTTCACAGCCATCTTTACTTCCTCACTGGTGAAGTCTCTGTTCAGCTCATTACTCCTTCTTTTGAGTAGGTCATTTGTTTTCTTACTTCTTTGTTTTTTGAGTAGTCAATATATTCTGGATGTTAATGCCCTGTCATATTTATCACTGGTGAAGGTTTTCTCCCACTTTGTGGGTTCTCTCTTCACTTCATTGATTGTTTATTTTGCTGTACAGAGGCTTTTTGGTTTGATGAGGACCCATTTCTCAACTGTTGACCTTATTTCCTGCACAGCTTCTGTCTGATGTAAAAAGTCTTTTCCTATGCCTAGGTCTTGTACGTTGTTACCAACTTTTTTGTTCTATCACCATCAGGGTTTCAGGTTTCTTGTTGAGATTTTTGATCCACTTGGAGTTGATTTTTGTACAGGGTGAGAGGTAGGGGTTTAATTTTGTTCTTCTACAAATGACGATCCAATTTTGCCAGCATCATTTGCTGAAGATGCTAGTCTTCCTCCATTGAGCTTTTGTTTGCCCCTTTGACAAACATGAGGTGGCTGAAATTGTATGAGCTCAATTTTGGATATTCAATTTTGTTCCATTGGTCAATGGGTCTGTTTTTTTTTTTTTTTTTGCCAGTACCAGGCTGTCTTTATGACTATAGCCCTGTAATATAGCTTGAAGTCTGGAAAAGCAATTGCCCCTGTATCGCACTTTTTGCTTAGGGTTGCTTTAGCTATTCAGGGTCTTTTGTTTTTCCATATGAATTTAAGGATTTTTTTCCCCAAGTCTGTGAAGAAACTCATGGGGATTTTGATTAGGGTTGCACTGAATCTGTATATCAATTTGGGTAAAATGGACATTTTTACTATATTAATTTTTCCAATCCATGAGCATGGGAGATCTTTCCATCTTTTGATGTCATATGCAATCTCCTTCTTTAGGGGTTTAAATTTTCTGTTGTAGAGATCTTTGGTGGCTTTGGTTAGGTTTGTTCCCAGGTATTTTATTTTTATTTTTTGAGTCTATTGTGAGTGGGCAGGTCTTCTTATAATCCTTCTCCAATTGTTTGTTGTTGGTGTAAAGAAAGGGTACTGATTTTTCTAGGTTAATTTTGTATCCTGCCACTTTAATGAAGCTCTTAATTGCTTCTAGGAGTTTTCTGATGGAGTTTTTAGTACCCCTTAGGTGAACTTTTTAAAAAAGTCAAATATACAATTGGGTTGTGCAACCTACTTGCGTGCAGTTATCATTACATCTCTTTAGCTTTTAAGTGACAACTCATACTAATATTTGAAGGATTTTAAGTAGTTATTATAATTATTACTTGTAATAGCTTAACTATTTTTTTGAGACAAGGTTTTATTAAGTTTCACCCTTAGCTGTCCTGAAACTCTCTATATAGACCAGACTGGTTTTAAACTCCTGGAGATCCACCTGGTTTTGCCTCCTGAGTGCTGAGATTAAAGGCGCTCTGCTCAGCTAATTTATTAATCTTAACTATGGCCTTAAAAACATTCTTTGGCAATTTCACACACGTACCCAAGCTACTTTGCTCATTTTCATAGTCCATTTCCCTCTCCCATACCTCTTCCAAACCCACTGAACTCCTTCTCATGTCTTCCTTTTCATGCCTTTTTGTTTTGGTTTGGTTTTTGTGACTCACTCACTGGGTTTAATTAGAGTTGCTTTTCTGAGCATGGGTGGTGGGGTTATTCCTGGAGCATGGGTAACTCATCAGTGGGTAGACCACTGAAGAAAATGAATCCTGCTGCCCCAACAGCCATGTCTGCCCTTAGCACCTCAGGGAGGAGTGATGCTTCAGGAGTCCCTCCCCTATCCATGAACCTCAGTGTGTTCAGTCTTGTCCAGGTAATCACAGCTGCTAAAAACATTTGCATGCAACAACAGTCATTTATCCATAGGCTTCCCCATTGCATTTCATAATTCTATTGCTTGAAAACCTGGTACCTACAACCCAAGAATAACTTTAAGAAGGCCAACACAATGCAAAACAAAAATCTTAATATCTTAGCAAAGGCAATTTAGTAGTAAATTTCATTGTGTTAAAAAACCATTGATTTTTATAACAGATAAAACTGTTATATAACAGATTATATCACAATTATATTGTCAAGCACTGTATTATCACAAGTAAATGAAGAAAATCACGTTAGAAATAAATTTATTGAAATACGTTGGCATTTATGTTAGGCAGTGTTTCACCTGTTTATGTTAGTTTTCAAAGCACAGCTTTAGGAAATATTTTGTACATCTTTAAGATAAAGAAGATAATTACTATTGGAACCTCACTCTGTGTTATTCTCCCTCTAATATTCTTCAATAGGTAGTTGGTTATCTCCTAGTCAAGTTCAAGAGATAAGAGACTTGGCAAAAAGGCACAATTTGTGACAACACTCTTGGTCAGAATAATCATATTACAAAGAATCAGAAACCATCAATCAATGTAGAAAATCATTTAAATACAGAAAAACATATTTATTTTGAATCTAAGTATTTGGAGAGCTTTCCATTGCTTTTTCGGTTTCATTTGATTAACATAAAAGGCAGAGAAGCTTGTTTAGTATGTTTGTGGACAGTCACACTTACATTCTGGGAAGCCAATCCTCAAACCTTAAATTTTTTAAAACACATATTTTACAGCTGCTATAACAGGTGAAATTTTCAGTAATAACTGAAATATAGATGGGCACAGGCCTTGGTCTGACAATCACCTCTAATACATAAGAGTAGGAAAGATGTTCAATAGGGACAAAAGTAATTTTTCTCCCAAGTTAGCCATTGAGACTTTGAGCTGCTATGGAATAGGAGAGAAGCTGAAGCATGAAGGGAAATTGGGGGTAGATAAGGGGAGTATGAAATTAAAGTAGGGAATTGGGTTGACTTATAAAATGTTATACATAAAAATACCTAGTTTAAAGAAAAATTACAATGAGTTATATATGAATTCATAGCATAGGTCAAGGCAAAAATATGATGTAATTGTATATTTGGTAACATGACTGAAAAAATTAAAATAACATTTATAACAATCTAACTTCGGTCTGGTATCATTAGGTTCTTACATGTTTGTTAGCTTAATTATTGTACACAAACAATATTGACAGTATATCAAATAACCAAACTGATGTTCTAAGAAGCCAATTTGGTTAAAATTATGAAATTGTTTTTTCTAGCTACATGAAATGATGCTCTGGGTTTTTGTTTTTTTTTTTTTAGGAACAAGACAATCCTAATTTTTTAAATGTTCTATTAAGCATCAGAGTAATTGCACTACTGAAGAAAGTTGACATTACAAAAGCTACAAATTTATTATATAGGCTCTGTAGTCAAAACATATGTGTTTTGCCATTTGGTCTTGGAAAAGTTGCATTATGAATGCAACACTCTACCTCAGTATCCTCATCTATAAAATGGGCACAATAGTAGAATTGGTTTATAGGGTTATTATGACACTAAAGTAAGTTTAAGATGTATCAGGTACCATGAAAAAGTACTGAAGTAATTATTTACACAACTGATTACTATCTCATTGTTTAAGTTTTTCATATTACAGAAAAAAGTTTAAATGAGACACATACTAGTCACTCTTGAAAGAAATTGAAAAATTTTTGAGAGAAAGAGAGAGAGAGAGAGGAAAATAAAAGGACTCTTACTCAAAGTGCCAGATACAGATCAGAGAAGGTGCTCTGGAAAGACAAAGGAAGCCTTCCACTTCAGCTACTCACTAGCTAGCAGAGATAATAAATACTTTTTGAAAGACTTCAAATAAAATTAGTAAACTATGAGATACAGTGCAATTAATTATATATCCAGGAATGGTAAGATGGTTACCCACTTCCCTAGAAGTTTTTGCAAATGATTTTGCACCCCTTTACTCTAGTCCCCTTCTTTCCTAATCTGGATACATATGGCAACATTACTCTCACAAAAAGAAAGTTCCTTTTTGTGTGTGTGAAAGCTGTTTCAAATGTTGAAACTAATGTACTGGCATGAGAAAATGTATACTAGAAAGTGATGGGCTTCCCTGCAGCATAAATGCTGAATGCCAAAACCTCATGACAAGTCACATGGGAGGTTCCTGACATTGGTTCTCAGAACCTCGTTGTAGAGGAAGCTTCAAATAAGATCTTCAGTGCATTTCTGGAATATTCTTACAAGTGAAGACATTTTAGGACACCTAAGAATAATGAAGCAACAGTTGTTCATGAGCACACATCTGATTTTTCTTTTATACACAGAGTAGACCATTGATCCTTATCTTTAATCTTTCAATTTGAACATGTTATTTTCATTCACCTATGCAAAAAGAAGGGAACACAATGGAGTTCAAGCAATTCATCAGTATACCATGAGGTGATTTTTGTGTATTGTTTTTAAAAATTAACAAAAATTGTGATATGTTGTAGCTTTTTAAAAAATTATGCTTTTAGCCTTTATCAGAGAGCTAGTAGCCTTATTATTAAGACAACTTAATGGAAGCAGGAATTAAGAGAATGGAGAATTTTAAATAAAATAATTCATTTTCTATTATCATGGAATGAAGGCCATCAGAGGTTGAATGTATGACCACTATCAAGATTGATTAACTATAACTTTAAGTCTAGTCATGTTATTAATGAATACATTTGGAAATATTGGAGCTATACATCTTGAAAAGAAATACTAAGTTCATGTTTATTGGAGTTAACAATTTAAACATATATTGAGCCGGGCATGGTGGTGCACGCCTTTAATCCTAGCACTTGGGAGGGAGGCAGGCAGATCTTTGTGAGTTCAAGGCCAGCCTGGTCTACAATGTGAGTTCCAGGACATCTGGGGCTACAGGGAGACCCTGTCTCGAAAAGACCAAAAAACAAAAAAAAAGAAAAACATTCTTAACAAATTATAAGATTTGAAGTAATGAACCATTATTTTTAGCAACTGTTTCCATGAAAAAGAAAGTCAACATTAAAGAAATAATAAAAGCAATAAAATGCAAATTCCTGCCATCACAGTTCTTTATTAGAGGCAAACAGGTTTGTTCATAGAAATTGTGCCATAGTCTCTCTCTCTCTCTCTCTCTCTCTCTCTCTCTCTCTCTCTCTGCTATCCTTTAACTTTTTAGAAGAAAAGAAGACTTTATAAACCAAGCAGTTCATAAATAGTATTATCAGCCTTTCTAGAATGTTTTCATTAATTACTAAAGATAAAGTATCTCCCAATGCTGTGGAGATGGCTTAGTGGGTATAATGCTTGCTATCAAACATGAGCACCTGAGTTTGGATCTCTAGGAAAAATGACACCGGTCTGAAACCTCGGGGCTTGGCAGGTTAGGGACTGAGATGGGCATATTGTACCCTGCCAGTATAACTGAATTAAAAAGCTCCAGGTTCAGCAAGAGTTAGTTAGACACCCAATGATGACCTCTGGGCTCTACATGCATGCCCAGGCAAGTGTGAATACACACATACATGGCCACACACACATGTATACACATACAACATATATAAACTATCTATCTCATTTCATGGAAGAAATCGTCCTTTGCTCAGTCCAGTGGATAGGTACAGAGACTTGTAAGGTCATAGCCCACCTCAGTTAGGGATTCTAGGAAGCCAACTGAGGCAGAAGTTTCGAGAAAGCTGCTGCAAAATCCTCCAATCATGTGATAGCAGTCACAAACCTCAGTTTATCTCAAGATGCTCCTTCTGATACCAACCATAGGCCCACCTACTCCTTATCCCCCATCTCCCCGCCCCCACTTCCTTGTAAATTCACTTCCTTGTGTGTTTGGGTATAAAACTGCCATATTGGGGAAGCTCTAATGCTGGTCATCCTATCCCAACACAGGGAGGCCAGCCACCATGCCTAAAATAAACCCAACTTCCACACCCCCGGTCTCCCTTCAACATGATCCTAACAAGACTGAGGAGTATATTTGGCTGTTACTGCGTTAACAAGTTACTGCATTTTATAATTCAGGACAATGAAGTGAATTTCTTTTCACCTCATCCCTGTTGATAGCATTGTTTGCATCAATTGAAAAGATTGAAAATAATGACATCTGAATGGCATTCCTTGTAAGAAAAGAGATTGATTTGGGCAGTCTGGTTACAATAGAACAACAGCCGATAGAAATATCACTAGTAGGCTTGAAAACAATCTAGCACATATTGGGTATCTACAATCTAAAAACCTAAAATACCAAGTAAATCAAAATCTTAAACTTTCTGAGTGTTAATACAATGCCCCAAGTAGAATTCTGTGGACCTAACCTCATGGGACAGGTTGTAGTAAAACAAACAAACAAACAAACAAACAAAACAAAAAAACAAGTGCACTAAAAGCAGGGTGCAAATTACCAGCAGCCTATGAAAGTGTATATAAGGTTTTCATGAAACAGAAATGAATTTTGTTTGGACTTTGGTCCTATCCACAAGATATTTCACTATGCAAATATTCCCAAATCTAAAATTCATGTCACTTCTGCTCTCAAGCATTTTGGAAATTCAAGCTATCATGGTAATTTTGTTGGATATGCAACTTAAAAGTCTATTAAGCCAGGTGTGGCGGCACATGCCTTTAATCCTAGCACTTGTGAGGCAGAGGCAGGCGGATCTTTGTGAGTTCAAGGCAAGCCTGGTCTACAGAGTGAGTTCCAAAACAGTTGGGACTACAGGGAAACCCTGTCTTGAAAAGACCAAAAAAAAAAAAAAATCCTATTGAAATGGTAGTTAAGGTCACAACATTTATTCTGAAATTAATTACAGATAATTCAACACATTAATCAATACATGCTCTATTTACAATTTTAAATTCATTTTTCCCTCAATACTTGTATTTTGCTTAATTCCCAGTTATGCATATCTTCTAACAGTTTCTCTTATGACTAAACTAGTGAGTCTTCTCCATTGCTTTGAGGCTTCAAGTGTAGGTGTCTCCCCATTATCCATCATTAAATTCTCATATTTTTATTCCTATCAGTTATGTAAAATTATGTTTCAATATCCTCATAAATAAAATGAGGGGATTCATTCTTGTTACTGTATTGGAATCAAACATGTATCTAATGTCCTACAAGAGTGTGTGTCCATTTTATTTTCATATTGGAAGCTATCAACTTAAAGTTCCAAAAGAATACATTCATCCACTCAAAATTTAAAATCTGTCTACTATGTGTAGGAAGCAGTTGCTAGATATGAGGCCAGGAACTAAAGTGAAGTCTATGTCATAAAGCTTGCATCTTGCTGCAGATGAGTTGAATAATAAAGAAAATAAACAAGTAAAATAAAAGCATGCAACCTAATTGACAAAGATTATAGAGGAAATTAAGCCAGGAAGGAATAGAGAGGACCCTGGAGAAAGCAGGAATAGTTGCCGAAAAGAAGAGACCTTGAAGATGCACTCAGGAGGCAGAGGCAGAGGCAGAGGCAGGTAGATCTCTGGGAGTTCAAGGCCAGCCTGGTCTATGAAGTGAGTTACAGGACAGCTGTGGCTACAAGGAGACCCTGCCTCAAAAAAAAAAAAATGCCATCTTGAGGAAATTTGCAAAGAAGGTAAGCAAGGAAGTCTTTATACTGAGGAGGAGCCTGGAGTGGCACAAAGGAAGGCAGGGCTTCTTCCTGTCTTGATGGAAGAACTAATGTGGCCATAACTGAGGAATGAAAGAAGTATGCCCTTCTTAGAAGGGGAGATATGAAAATTGGAAGTGGGGATTTGGAGGGGACCAGTTGTTTGGTACCACATAGACCTACTGAATGTCAGTCTTTCACTCAGTGAACTAGAAGTCACTAAAATAAAATCTGAATTTTAGTACCCCCTGTATCAATTATGTTGGTTTGAGAAATTTCTGGAATTATAATTAATTTTTGCAAGCATGTTAAAATCTTCTAGATGCTCAATTATATAGCATAAATATATGTTTTAGAAGATAGGTTCCATAAGCCCTACTGCCCACAAAAACACATGGAGACTGAACAATACACTCTTGAATAATGAATGGGTCAAGGAAGAGATAAAGAAAGAAACAAAAGCATTCCTGGAACTGAATGACAATGACAATACAACACAACAAAACCTATGGGATACCTTAAAAGCAGTACTAAGAGGGAAGCTTATAGCTCTGGGTGCCTACATTAGAAAAACAGAAAGAGCACAAGTGAACGATCTAACACTGTAGCTAAAAGCACTTGAGAGGCAACAACAGATGAACCCTAACACAACAGACAGGAAGAAATAACAAAAATCAGAGCAGAAATTAATGAAATAGAAACAAATAAAACAATACAAAAAACAATGAATCCAAAAGTTGGTTCTTTGAAGAATAAACAAGATAGACAGACCTCTAGCCCAGTTAATCAAAAGAAAGAAGGAACAACTCCAAATTAATACAATCCATGATGAAAGGTAAATATCACAACAGGCAAGGAAAAGATCCAGAAAATCATACGGGAATATTTCAAAAACCTATACTCTACCAAGTTTGAAAACCTAGAAGAAATGGATGAATATCTGAAATCCTGGGAATCATCAAAGCTCAACCAAGAAGAGATCAACAGCTTAAACAGACCCATAATATATGAAGAAATTGAAGATGTAATAAGAAAACTCCTAACTAAAAAAAGCCCAGGCCCAGATGGTTTCACATCAGAATTCTAGAAAACATTTCAAAAAGACCTACAACCATTATTACTGAAATTGTTTAGAAGGATACAAACAGAGGGAATTCTATCAAATTCCTTCTATGAAGCCAGCATCACTCCATTACCAAAACCAGGCAAAGATACAACCAAAAAAGAGAACTATAGACCCATCTCCCTAATGAACACAGATGACAAAATTCTAAACAGGATACTGGCAAATCGCATACAGACTCACATCAAGAAGATCATCCATCATGACCAAGTTGGATTCATACCAGAGATGCAGGGATGGTTCAACATATGAAAATCAATAAGCATCATCAAACATATAAATGGACTGAAAGACAAAAACCACACCATCATCTCAATTGACGCAGAAAAAGCCTTTGACAAAATCCAGCATCCCTTCATGCTTAAAGCCCTAGAGGGAATTGGATTGGAGTGATCATTCCTCAATGTAATCAAAGTCATATACAGGAAACCCACAGCCAATATCATCCTAAATGGGGAAACAGCAGAAACATTCCCTTTAAAGGTAGGAACTCAGCAAGACTGCCCCCTGTCACTGCTCCTCTTCAATATAGTGCTTCAATATATTGACTTGCTAGAGCAATAAGGCAAGAAAAGGAAATTAAAGGAGTACTAATTGGAAAAGAGGAAGTCAAGCTACCCCTATTTGCTGATGATATGATTGTTAACTTAAGGGATGCTAAAAGCTCCACCAGAAAACTCCTAGAATGATTAACAGCTTCAGCAAAGTGTCAGGATGCAAAATTTTTACTTAAAAAAATCAGTGACCTTTCTTTACACCAACAACAAGCAACTGGAGAAGGAATTCAAGGAGACTTTCACACTCACAATAGACTCAAAAACAATAAAATACCTAGGAACCAACCTAACCAAAGACACCAAAGATCTCTATAACAAAAATTTTAAACCCTTAAAGAAAGAAATTGAAGAAGACATCAGAAGATGGAAAAACCTCCCATGCGCATGGATTGAGAAAATTAACATTGTAAAAATGTCCATTCTACACAAACTCTTATACAGATTTAACACAATCCCAATTAAAAACATGAAACCCCAAACTCCGAAGGCGATAGAAGAAAAATTTGGCAGCAGACTACAAGGCGTAGGAAAAGACTTCCTAAATCAGACAGCAGCTGCGCAAGAATTAAGGTCGACAATTGACAAATGGGACCTCATTAAACTCAAAAGCTTCTGTACATCAAAGGAAACAATCAAGGAAGTGAAGAGAAATCCCACAGAGTGGGAGGAAATCTTCACTGCAGAAACATCTGACAAAGCACTGATTTCCAGAATATATAAACTACTCAAAAAACAAAGAAGAAAGAAAACAAATGAGTCACTCAATAGATGGAGCAAAAAGCTGAACAGAGACTTCACCAGTGAGGAATTAGAGATGGCTGAAAATCTTAAGAAGTGTTCAACATCACTAATCATTAAGGAAATGCAAATCAAAACCACTTTAAGATATCATCTTACTCCAATAAGACTGGCTAGGATCAATAAAACAAATGATACCAAGTGCTGGAGAGGCTGTGGGGAAAGGGGAACACTCATCCACTGCTGGTGGGAATGTAAACTCGTACAGCCACTATGGAAAGCAGTGTGGAGAACCCTTGGAAGACTTGGAATGAACTTGCCACCCACCAGACCCAGCCATACCACTCCTAGGCATGTACCCTCAAGACTCACCCCACCACAGAGATACATGCACGGCCATGTTTATTTCAGCTCTCTTCACAATAGCAAGGAGCTGGAACCAACCCAAATGCCCCTCAACTGATGAGTGGATAGAGAAAATGTGGTACATCTACACAATGGAGTTCTATGAAGCAGTAAAGAAAGATGACATCATTAGCTTTGCAGGACAATGGCTGGAGCTAGAAGACATCATGCTGAGTGAAGTAACATAGTCCCAGAAAAACAATCGAGGAATGGTATCCCTTATCTGTGGATGCTAGTGCCAATTACCTAGTTGTAAGTATTTCTTGTGCACGGCCCCTTGAGCTTTTGTCCAAAGATGCATATTGGAAACAACAACAACAACAACAACAACAACAGAAAGGACTGCATCAAAGAACTGACTGAAACAGTGAACTTCTGCTCAAAACATTCAACTTCCACATGGAGAATTTTGAGAAAGACTGAGAAAAAGATGAAAAGCATGTTTGGCAGAATACATGAGCTCTGGTGGGGTGGGGGGATAGGGTGGGAGACACAGGTCTAGATTTGAAAATCTTGTACAATATATATATAAAAAACAGTAAAAATAAAAAATGAAAAAAGATAGGTTCCTTTTAGTTAAATCTTTCTGGACATGAACAATATTTTTTTCTTTCTGAAAGCCAGAAGTTGAATTAGTTTCACTCATCCCAAAACATCTAGAAGCAAAACATGAAAGGTCTGTATTACTGTCTAGCTCAGATACTGTACACAGAAATTCAGCTAAGAATCCAACTCAATGAGACACTTCAGAACTATAGCAGGAGTGCATAAATTCCTACAAGACTTAAAGAATGTATATTTATATGTGACAAGAAATATTTTATTACCAGTAAAGTTTTTGGATTCTTGATAACAAATATGAGCAGATATTTATTGCTTGTAAATTTTAGATATTAAGTAAACTCTTTACAGTCTTATGTCATTACATTTTTGTGACTATTGCCTACTGCTTGTGGGTCATTTCTATTGTCTGATGTTCCTTTAATCATGTTTGGCCACAATCCACATGATATTCTTCCCTCCTAGAACCAGGCTGGCAGTTCTACAAGACTGTGAGCTTTGGAGGCTGTCTCCTGCTTGCAGAGGGAATGGGACCACTAGAAAGTTACCTGAAGGGAATAAGAGAAAGAAAGACTGACACAGACTCAGAGAAAGTCTGGGAGATAGACTATCTCGTTTACTCACGCCAGCAGTGTGTTTATATACCAAAAGTTACTGTGCTCTGGGCAAGGAAGTGGGGGGCAGGCAGAAGGGAGGGGTGAGCCACCTTGGCTCCTACGAGGGGGAGGCACTGCAGAGCTCCTGTTTGTGCAACTGGTAAACTAAAGGTGTGACATTTTGCTTAATACCTCAAGGGAAGGGGCCATCCAGTTCTGGTACTTTGCAGAGATAGGCGAGGCAAGAAAACACTGCAATATCCCAGACCTTTTGGAGCTATAGATAACTCAGAGACAACTGAATTCCTACAGAAATATCAGATAACTCTAGGAGGTTTTGCAGGACAGGTCTTACAGGTCTTTGCTTCAAGCCAGGCAAAGTTTCATTCCTACAACTGCTAACATATGATAGCATATTAATATAATTATCACTTCTGTTAGTACTATCCCTCCTATTCTAAAGAAATAAAAATATAAGTTTATGCTTAGCAAGGTCAAATTACTTTTACAGTGTATAAAAACCAGAATTAGGTTCCAAATCTATTTTACTGACTCTAGATTCTATACAGTCTGAAATACTGCTCTTCATAAAATTAACAAGTAAACTTATAAATTGGCTTGAAAAGAAAAAGAAATCATGAGTAAAGGTATTTATTTATTTATTTTGAGTAAAGGTATTTAATGCTGTGTTTATTATGTACTATTTCAGAGTAGAAGCCTGTAAAATACTCTTACTTTAATCAATTCCCCTATAGTTGGTTAAAAAGATGCATACTTTTTCGAAAGCAACATATGTCTGCAGAAAGAGTGCACTTTGTATGTGTAAACCTGTTCATAGCATTAAATAGCATTTCATGGGGGAGACATGCTCCACTTACTGATACTTGTGGTAATTTTCTCCATGAAACAGCACACACTATACACGCAGAGTGGTAATTTTAGAGTAGAAACATATCAATCACAATTTATACATATAATTTGGAAGACATGATATGCTACACTGTGTCTCAATGGAATGTATATTTTGCAAGGAAATAAAATACAGCTCCACATTAAACCTGCCAAATACATCACCACTGTGTTCCAACTTGCATTCAAAGTTCTTGCAAAACTGGACTTTGATGTGCATAAATTTGACAACTCTTAATGTAATCCAGGAGATTCCACTTATATATAACAGAACCTAAGCTTTTGTTTTAGTACAACTTCATCTTATTTTCTACTCCAGAGTTTCAACTCTGGTCTCATCAGTTCAGGGTAAGAATTTTATCCCCTATCACCTTATTCAAACACTTAAAAGTTACATAAATTATATATAACCTGTGCTTAAAACCATCCTGAATCTATATCATGGAACTAAGTAAATGAGACCCTTTATGCCTCTGCAGCAAAACTATATCTTCTTGGATAATACCCAAGATATGCCTATCTTATATCAGATTCTGCTCTAGAGAATGTGGTGATGTGAATTAGAAAATAATAAATACATCTTTGGCTCCAGTGAAACAATAACTTTAATAAAGGTTAATTTGTTGCTCTAATACTTCCCAGTTTTTAAGGGGATTCCAAATACAGGCTCCAGTGAATGAACTCACACCAAGAAACATCTAGGGACACAAATTTGAGTTGATGGGCCTGATCACAGATGACAGAATGCATTATATCATTCTTCATAGTACTCTATATGATAGGGAGAATGGAAATTATACCCATATTTTCTCATGAAGAATCTAACACACTAAGACAAAAAGCAACCTGTCTAAGGGTAGATATATGAGAAGCATTGTAGTTGGTTTTAAGTTGAAGATACCTGACTCAATTGCATGGCTTTTCACCTACACATTAGGTAGAAGTCAGGAACCTGAAATATCATGACTCATAATTTGGGAGATAAAAAATAATGAAAATATTTTCTTTGGGGCCAGATACACAAAAAAGGAGCTATGATTTGTTTTGCAATAAAGGTATTTTCTGCAATTGTCTAAGTTCTATTCCACTGAGCACACACTCTGCAAACTTTCAGGAACACTTTTTTGTGAATACTAAACACACTTTAAAATCCACTGATAATACAGTATATGCACATATATTTAACAAACAAGGAAAACAATATTTTTAAATTGGCAATAAATTACATAATACCATTTTGACACAAGATTATAATGCAACAGTTTAAAAGGTTCTAAATATTTATTTATTTAATTAATATTTTAGTTATTGATTGATTAATTGATTGATTTAGTTTGGAGTGTGGTTCAGTCAGGGTCTCTGTATAGACCAGACTGGCCTACATCTCACAAAGATCCACTTTTCTCTACCTCCAGTAATTTTTTTGAGAATTTCAAATATGACTATTGTATTTGCACCCCTCCCAGGCCCTCCAGCTCTCCCCATGTCTAACCCTCTCCCTCACAATTTCTTGTCCTTTTCTTTCTTTGGTTATTCTTGTTATGTATACAGGGTGGGGGCACATGCTCTGGGTCTCTTTAGTGGTGCTTGTGTGTATGTCTGTTTAGGGATGCCCACATGGGGTAAGAAAACCTCTCAATGAGCTAGTCCCTGGAGAAAATTGATTCTCCCTCCCTCAGAGTCCACTGTTTGCCTGTGGCTCTTCATCTTATGGTGAAAATTTCCATATGCAAATTGTCATGTCAGCTGTTTTTTCTTTTTTCATTATGCAGATCCTGTTAGGCTACCATACTGTGGAGATTTCATGGGTGTAGCTTCTTTATCATATCTAGAATGCATTTGCTAGCAGCAGGTATCTTGTCCCTCTGGCTCTGACAATCTTTCTGCACATCCTCTACGATGTGACTTTGAGACTTCGGTACAGACGTTGCATTGTAGACGTCTCACTTAGGGGTGGCCACTAACAGTCACATATTTTCTGCATGTGACCAGTTATGAAACTTTGTAATGGTCTCCATCTGAAAAGAAGCTTCTTTGATGAACAGTGAGAGCTCTGCTTGTTTGTGGATACAAGGATATGAATTTAGAATATAGTGAGAAATTAGAATGGTCTAGGGATGTCGCAAAAGTAGATGCTTCTCTAGGGTCTATGACCTCGCTGACCATTTGTACTTGGCTGGTTTACAGTGTCCTGACTAGATTATCTCCCATTGAGTGAGCTTTAGTCCAATTAGACAGCTATATCTCACCTCCAAGATAAACGTGCTACTGTGCAAGTGTTAGGATATACTCTCACATCTAAGGATTTGGAGCTAAGAGTCACAAATGAGAGAAAATATGTGCTGCTTGCTTTTCTGAGTCTGTGTTACTTCACTTACTATAATAGTTTCTACTTCCATCTGCAGATTGCATGATTTGGTCTTCCTTTACTGCTGAGTAGAACTCCATTGTGTAAATGTAGCACATTTTCATTATCCATTCATTGATTGAAGGACATTTAGCTGGTTTTCATTTTTTAACTGAGTCATTTGCTTTCTTAATTCTTTGTCTTAATTCTGAATTTATTGAACAGTCTGGAAATCAGTCCTCTATAGCCCTGTAGGCTTCCTCTTCACTCAGATGATTATCTCCTTTGGTGTACAGAAGCTTTTTAGTTAATGAGGGATCATTTGTCAATTGTTGGTCCTAATTCCTGAGCACATGAAGTACAACTTAGAAAGTCACTTCCAATACCTGTTTGTAGGGTACTCCCCTTATTTTCTTCCAAAAGTTTCAGTTTTCACATTTGGGCATTTGATCCATTTGTAAATTTTTTTAATTTTATTTATTTTTGTATGTGTATGAATGTACTGTCTGCATGTAGGTCTATGCACCCGTGTCATGCAATGCCGCAGAGGTCAGAAGAGGGAATCAGATTCCCCTGGAACTGGAGTTCTCCTGGAATTGGAGTTACAGACGGTTCTTAGCCACCATGTGGGTGCTGGGGATCGAACCTGGGTCCTCTGCAAGAGCAGTCGGTGCTCTTAACCACTAGGCTATCTCTCCAGCCCGCCTTTGATCCATTTGGAGTTGATTTTTGTTCAGGGTGGCAGATATGGGTCTAATTTCATCCTTCTACATTTGGAATCCAGTTTTGCCAGCACCGTTTGTTGAAGATGCTGCTTTTCCTCCAGTGTACACTTTTGGTATATTTGTCAAGTATGACTGATATTTGGGTCTCCTATTTGTTCTGTTGATCTACACATCTGTTTTTTTTTTTTTTTTTTGCAAGTGCAATGTTGTTTTTAGTACGATAGCTCTGAAATATAATTTGAAATTTGGTATGGTAATCTCTTCAGCATCATTGTTCTTTTGTCTCAGGATCACTTTGGCTATCTGGGGTCTTTTGTGATTACATGTGAATTTTAGTATTTTTTCCTATTTCTGTGAAGAATGCCATGGGATTTTTATTGAGATTGCATTGAATATATAAGTTGCTTTGGTAGAATGGTCATTTTCACAATTTTAATTCTACCAATCCATTGGCATGGAAATCTTTCCATTTTTCCAGTGTCTTCCTAAATCTTTCTTCAGTTATTTAATGTTTTCATTGCAAAGATCTTTGATATCTTTGGTTATGTTTCTTCTTAGTTTTTCTTTAAGTGTATTGTGAATTGGAGTGTTTCTATGATCTCTTTCTCTGAGTGCTTGCTGTTGGAACATAAAAAAGCTAGTGATAATGCTGGGCGTGGTGATGCATGCCTTTAATCCCAGTATTCTGGAGGCAGAGACAGGCAGATCTCTGTGAGTTCAAGGCCAGCCTAGTCTACATAGTAAGCTCCAGGCCAGATGGGACTAAAGGAAGACCCTGTCTCAAAAAGACATCCCCAAAAGCTAGTGATATTCATAAATTGAGTTTGTGTCCTGCCACTTTGCTGAAAGTGTTGATCATTTTCTTGAGGGTTTCTGATAGGATTTTCGGATTCTGTGATGCATAATATCATCTGCAAACAGGGTTAATATTACTTTTTCTTTTCTAATTAATAACCCTTTAATTTCCTTCTCCTGTTTCATTGTTCCAACTGATATTTCAAGCACTATATTGAAAAAAGAATGAGGATGTGGACAGCATTGTATGATCCCCGATTTTAATGGGAATTCTTTGAGTTTTTCTCTATTTAGAATGATGTTGACTATGAGTTTTCATATGAAGCCTTAATTATGTTGAGATATGTTTCCTCCAGTCAATTCCCTCTAGGACTTTTATCATGAAGACATGTTGGTTTTTGTCAAAGGGCTTTTCTGTATTTACTGAGACAATCACATGATTTTTGTCTTTAAGTCCATTTACATGACTTACTGCATTTATTGACTTACATATAATGAACCATCCCTGAATCTCTTGAATAAAGCCCAATGTTATTATGGTAGATGATCTTCTTGGTATTTGCCTGTAAGCAGTTTGCAAATATTTTGTTGAGAAATTTTGCATCTATGTTTATTCAGGATGTTAGCTTATAATTTTCTTTTGTGTTATGTATTTTTTTGGATTTTAAAATACCTTGTAGAAGGAGTTTAGGAATTATCTTTCCATTTCTCTTTTTTAATAATTAAAAATAATGTGGAGAATAATTAGGGTAGAGGAGTTTTGCTAGTAAAACAGTGTTAGAAAAATAATAATAATTAGCAGATAAAGATACTGGTATTAGAATAAATAATAAATTTACGAACACTTAGAACAGAGTGCAGTACTCCAAGTTTCAAAGTGTACATGTAATTGTGCACCCTCTTGGGTATACAATATTAGCATCATGTAACTGACTTGTTGGGAATGGATTTTTTAATGGAAATTAACATAATTTATAGATTTGAACATATAAACATACTGCCCATCAAATATAATACAATTAAAATACAAGTACCTGGTAAAAAACATTTGGAAATGATGCTTGTACTCATGGATTATCACTTATAGCTAAAAAATGGGGAAAAAAAACTGAGAGAGATATGCAGGACAGTCATGGCAGAATGCATGATCTCGGTTGGGGTGGGGGTGGGGGGGAAGGGAAGGGGAGATATGCCTGAACTGAATTGGAAAATGATGTATGAAATGCACAAAGCATCAATAAAAAAATGTAAAAAAATAAAAAGAGAAAAAGAGAAAAAAAAAACATTTGGAAAATAAATAATTACATAGGACTTGTACTGAATACATTTGTATACATAATGACATCAAATTTAACATTATCAGACCAGAAACCTTGGAATACCATTCATTACTTGCATGAGTTAAGGTGATACCTTACAGAAATATGTAAAATTCTTCAAATATAATTTAAACAAACATTTATAAACATTTGTACAAGGGCCACTTTGATGAACCTTGGGATGGGAATTCTTTACATTGTAACATTTTTAATTACATATATTAAAATTTCAAAAGTTTTAACAGAAGGCAATTACATTAAAATTCAGTCATAAAATATCAAAATGGGAGCTAGGCAGATGGCTCAGTAGGTGAAATGCTTCCTATTCAAGTATAAGAGTCTGAATTAAGATCCATAACAACCCAAGAAAGAAAGAAAGAAAGAAAGAAAGAAAGAAAGAAAGAAAGAAAGAAAGAAAGAAAGTCAGAGAAAGAAAGAAAGGGAGATACAGTATTGGGCCCTTGGAATGGGATGGGAGGAAACAAGTGGATCCCAGGGGCTTTCTGGCCAGCCAGGAAAGACAAACCATCCAGCTGTAAATTCACATAGAGATCCTATCTCAGAAAATGAGGCCAGACAACAATAAATATACATAAACTCCTTAACACAAATCCACCCACTCTCCAAATAAAATAACTTTTAAAATAATGTGTGACTAAAAAAGATGCCTATGAATTAAAACATGAAATAACAAACCATGGCAACAGATTACTTATTACCATATTTTAAAATCTTTATGAGTATGAATAAAATTTCAGGTACTCTTTAAAACTGTAGTGTGATACAAAACAACCAGTCTCTCATGCAGCTAGACCTTCAGTTTGCTGTCTGAATGAAAATCAGCCTGACAAATGACAGAGGGAACTGACCATCCACCCACCCTGCATCTCTATTCCCGGAGGGAGATACATCTATTTGAGAACAGAAGACCACTAGCTTAGACCTCAGGTTCCTTATCAAAAGACATTTGGTTCCTTATCAGCTTCCTTGCAAAACTGGTTCCTTACCAACTACCTCACAGAAGATACCTGGTTCCCCTTTCAGAACTCCCATCTCTCCTTGCAAGATCCCAGGAAGGAGCAGGACACCATCCAAGAAGACACTACCCACATTCTGGAATTCTGAGAAGGCTGGAGCCCAATTTTCTGGGCCCATTTACAAATCCTAGACCTCCCCCAACCCAGGTGCACAACTTCCATTCCATGGTAAGGTTGCTTGCCATTAATACCTAATAAAGCTCTCTGCATCTGTAAAGGTCCTATTTTATTTTCTACTTCTTTATTCTCCTCTTGCCTTCTCATCCCAAATTCTAACACAGTTTAAGACTTTTTCCTATTCTGCTTTCACAGACACCTGGATTCAAGGTAGAGATCTGTGGGTTTCAATTTAAGAATTACTGTAAACTAGAAAAGTCAGTAGCCTTTCTTTACACCAACAACAAGCAACTGGAGAAGGAATATAAAAAGACCTTCCAATTCACAATAGCCTCAAAAAATACCTAGGAACAAACTTAACCAAAGACACCAAAGATCTATACAAGAAAAAATTTAAACCCCTGAAGAAGGAGATTGAAGAAGACATCAGAAGATGGAAAGACCTCCCATGCTCATGGATTGGAAAAACTAATATAGTAAAAATGTCCATTCTACCCAAATTAATATACAGATCCCCATTAAAATCCCCAGGAATTTCTTCATAGACTTGGGAAAAAAATCCTTAAATTCATATGGAAAAAAGAGCCCTAATACCCAAAGCAACCCTGAGTGAAAAGTGCAATTCAGGGGGGGATCACTATACCAGACTTCAAACTATTTTACAGGGCTATAGTCATAAAAACAGCCTGGTATTAACAACAACAACAACAACAACAACAAAAAAGACCTAGAGACCAATGGCACAAAACTAAACATCCAAACTTGAGCTTATAAAACCTCAGTCACCTCATATTTGACAAAGGGGCCAAACAGATTCAATGGAGGAAAGACAGCATCTTCAGCAAATGGTGCTGGCAAAACTGGATCACCATTTGTAGAAGAATAAAATTAAACCCTACCTCTCACCCTGTACAAAAAAAAAAACAACTCCAAATATATCAAAGACCTCTACATGAAGCCCGAAACTCTGAAGGTGTTAGAAGAAAATATTGGCAGCAACCTACAAGATATAGGCATAGGAAAAGACTTTCTAAATCAAACAGCAGCTACACAGGAAATAAGGTCAACAATTGACAAGTCAGACCTCATCAAACTCAAAAGCTTCTGTACAGTGAAAGAAACAATCAATGAAGAGAAAACGGACAGAGTAGGAGGAAAGCTTCATCGCAGATACATCTGACAGAGCATTAACTTCCAGAATATAAAAACTACTCATAAAACAAAGAAGAAATGACTCACTCAAAAGACAAAGTAAAGAGCTGAACAGAGACTTCACAAGTGAGGAAGTAAAAATGGCTGAGAAACATCTTAAAAATCATTCAACATCAATAATTAAGGAAATGCAAATTAAAACTAATTTAAGATATTATCTCACTCCAGTAAGACTGGCTAAGATCAAGGAAACAAAAGACATCAAATGCTGGAGAGGTTGTGGGGAAAAGGTAACACTCATCCACTTCTGGTGGGAATATAAACTCGTACAACCACTATGGAATAAACCCTATAAGACTCAAAATGAGCCTACCACCTGACCCAGTCATACCACTTCTGGGTATATACCCACAAGACTCATCCTACCACAGAGATGCATGCACATCTATGTTTATTGCAGCTCTCCTCACAATAGCAAAGAGCTGGAAGAACACAAATGCCCCTCAACCAATGAGTGGAAAAAGAAAACGTGGTACATCTACGCAATGAAGTTCTATACAGCAGTAAAGAAAGATGACATCATGAAATTTGCAGATAATGGATGAACTTGAAGCCATCATGTTAAGTGAAGTAACACAGTCCCCAGAAAAACAAAGAATACTATCCCTCATTTGTGGCTGCCAGCACCAAATACCTAGTAGTAAGGCAAACTGGGCAAATATATATATATTATATATATAATATATAATATATATA
>VZQC01011357.1:622051-755246 GCA_009823505.1 Rhizomys pruinosus
CTGAAAAAAATATGTAAAACATGTTTGGCAAAATTCATGAATTCGGTTGGGGTGGGTGGCATGGAAAGAGGAATGAGTCTAAATTGAACTGAGATATATTATGTGAATTGCACAAAACTTCAATAAAAAAAGAATTACACCTGGGCGTGGTAGTGCAAGCCTTTAATCCCGGCACTTGGAAGGCAGAGGCAGGTGGATCTCTGGGAGTTCAAGGCCAGCCTGGTCTACAAAGTAAGTTCCAAGCCAGCTAGGGCTGCAGGGATACCCTGTCTCAAACACACACACACACACACACACACACACACACACACACACACGCACGCACACACACACACACACAAAAATTGCTGTAATAAAAGCTTGTTTTTAGCTTCTGTTATTTAACATTTAAAAAATTCTTTTAAAATAAAATGATTTTATTCATTCTTTGACATTTTCATACATGTATAAACTGTATCTTGATAATATCTACCCTCCATTCACCTGCCCAATAAAAAGAAACAGAGGAGTGATATTCAGTCATTAAGTGAACTTTGTATCAGAGGATACTTCAGGATTCAACACTATTCAACATGCATTTTCCAAAGTATCCAACACTGTGCCCATTTCATTCAGTCAAAAGAGAAGAACGTGGAGAGGTAAATATGATGTCGTTTGAAAATCCAGGCCTAGAAATGGTACTCATTATGTCTACCCATAATCTGCTCACCAGAACTCAGTCACACAATCCCATCTATCCACAAGGGAGGGTGGGAAATAGGTAAGCTCTTTGCTCAAGAAGAGAATTTATACATAAAGTATTTGGAGGAGTTGGTGGCCCTATATGCAGAGCATATAACATGCTTGAGGTATTTATTTTTTTATTTTGATGAGAACAGGCAGTTTCTGCAACATCAAATCAAATTAGTAATTGCATTTTCAATGATTACATGTAGTAAGGTAAAGGTTATGAGTAAGAAGTTGAACTATTGTGGAATTAAACCATTTAAAGATTATTAAAAGAGAAAGTCATCAGGTTGAATCAAGTATGTATAATCATTCAAAGTCCTTGGCCCATTAATTTCACATCCGTGAACTTTTCTTAGGAATACAATTAATGTTTACACAAATTCTTTCTAGTACCTTCAGTTTAAATAAAAATACAATTATTTGTTCTTTATCTTAAAAGGTATATAGCAACTAAAAATTCAATTAATGTCAATGAGTACTATCTATATGAAAGTCTAAGAGTTTCAATAAATACCCCAAATTCTTGACTTCTTACTATGTTTTGAGAATTGTGGCATTTGTTTTACAAACTCTAATCTTCACAACAATCCTGTCAAGACACTTTCTTAAACCAATTTGAATGTGAAAAAAATGAATCTCAGTAAAGCTTAGTGTTTTGCTAAGGGGTATCCAGTTACGTCTAGTCTCTGCCTACCAAGCATTCACTCATTCTCTTTTTACATTTATTTATTTATTTATTTATTTATTTATTTATTTATTTATTTATTTTATGTGTGTGAGTATTATGGTTGCATGTATGTAAGTGTACCCATGTACAGTGCCCACAGAGGACAGAAGAGGGCTTCAAATCCCCTGGAACTGGAACTACAGACGGTTGTTTGCCTAATGTGGGTGCTGGGATTTGAATCCAGGTCTGCAAGAACAGCAAGTGTTCCTTAACCACTGAGCCACCTCTCCAGCCCCTCTTTTTACAATTTTTAAATTATTAATTCCTTAAGAATTACATACATAAATAATTTGATCCTATCTACCCCTTACTCCCCTCCTTAAATTCCTCTCAGTCCCCCATCTCCTCTCAACTGCATGGGCTATTCTTTTCATATATAAATATGTATACATCAGGCTGGTATAACTTAGCCCTTCTGGGTGCTTAATGACCATAATAACACCCATACCAATTTGGCCAAGGGACCTAAGGGATAACTTTTTTCCTTGCCCTCAGAGGTCAACTAAGTCCCAGGGGACTATGCATAGGGGCATCTCTTGAAATGTCCTGCAAATGTGCATCACCAGTCTTCCTGAGTAGGGGAGTCTTGGAGATCCACTAATGGGAATTCAGCCAGTGTCCAGTCCATAAAGAGAAAAGTCTGCTCATGCTTCAAAACTGACTTTGTCATTGAGTGGTCCCCCCCCCCAAAAAAAAAACCCTGAGTGACCATTGAGAACCAACTCCTCAACTGACCTTGAGAAAACAAAATCCTTGGTTAATCTGGACTGTATGGCCTTAAGTATCTAAAAGGAAAGTATAACCAGAAATATTCAGTAAGGCCTGAGAAATTGTACTTCAGATATAAAACTTGAGATAGTAAAAAGCACGAAAAAAAAAAAAAAGAAAAAAAAAAAAAGAACACCGTTGTATTTTTTTCTTCATAATCAAATATTCTTAGCTGGTAAGTGCATCTTACTCTGTGGTGTGCCACTGCTTTGCCAGTCCTTCAAAGTATGAAACACATGCTTGTTTTTTTTTTTTTTTTGTTTTTTAAATTTTTTTTTTTTTTATTTAATTCCGTATGTGTGAGGGTATTGTCTAGCTGCAAGTCTGTGCACCCGTCGACGTGCAATGGCCGCGGAGGTCAGAAGAAAGGGCGTCGGACTTTTCCCCTGGAACTGAGCCTCTCCTGGGAATTGGAGTTTTTCAAGACGGCTTCTCCGCCGCCATGTGGGTGCTTGGTGATCGAATCCCGGGTCCTCTGCAAGAGCGGTCGGCGCTCTTAAACCGCTAGGCCATGCCGCTCCAGGCCCGAACACAGCTTTTTTAAAAACCCGCCAATAATGACTAATGACTCTTGTACCATCCAAGAATCCTCAAACCTTTCAGTGCCAGAATGGGGACTGCTGAGACATCCATCTTGTGGACTGAGCAGCCTTGGGGTTTCAGCCTCTTCAGAGTATAGAATGCCATTGTAGACCATCCCAGGCTGTATCATGGAGGCCAAAGTCAAGGATCAAGACAGACAAACGTATACTGGACATCATTGGGTGACCATTGAGGGAAATATCCCAGTGTGGAGGGCACAAGGGCAAGTATTGACGTGGTTTTGGTTCCAGAGGACCCTCGAAGACACATTACCATGTAAGAGGATAGTTTGACATCTTTATTTAAGCCTAAAAAAAAAAGAAAATGAAAATCCAATCCCAATTCAGGGCTGATATATATATAATAGTAGTCATATACTGATATATAATAGTATTATATATATATTAATATAGAATATGGATAAATGGAATCCAACAACGAAACTGACAAACCCAAAAAACAAACCCACACTCCGACAGTGAAGTTTCTCCTCCCCAAAACATAAGCCTCTGCTTTGAAAAAAGAAAAAGAAAAAAAAATTTTTTTTTTCAATTAGATATATAAATATATGCATATATATATTAGTATATATATTATATTATATATATCATATATAGTATGCATATCAACGTTGGAAGAGAACAACAAAAAGAACTCTGGCAAAAAAATGACTGAACACAGTGAGAGTTTTCACCCAAAACAATAAAGCCTCTGCTTTGAAGTAAACTCGGAAAGCCAGAAAAATATGCAAATTTATGTATGCAGAGTGCATGAACTATGGTGGGGTGGGGGCATGGAAAGGGAAATGACTCTAAAATTGGATTATGAAAAATGACATATGATGTATGAAAAAGTTTAATACAATAAAATATATGAGAAAAATAAAATATGTTATAATATATGGATAATAACTCTCTGATCCCCATGTTAGTGCTTTCCCTATGCACATGGGTATAGGGCTGGCCACTGATCGTGGGGAGCCCTACTACTCTAACTAGGGGTACAACACTCCTGAAACAGAATTGAACTTCCTTAGTATTCTCACTTTTTTATATTCTTACTCTGTCTTCTCTTTCCGATTTCTCTCAATTTAGTCAACCCCATTCTTGCTTGTATGTACATAGTAGCATTACATCTTTGTTGAGGTAAAATGGTTTGGAACTAGACAGATTTTGCACCTATATCTGCCAATTAATGCCCAAATTAACTCAAACAGTAGAAAACCATCTCTGCTAGAAAATAGGAGATAATACTGTTCCTTATTTCATAACACCGTGGTTGAAGTAAATTAGCTCATAAAATTGTTTTAAGAATGGAGAGCTCATAATTGTGTATATAGTGTAATCACACTTTTGTCTAAAAGCATATTCAGTGCTTTTTGTATGAATGTTTATAAGTACAATGAAAACAATGGAAGAATAAAACAAATTTGGCTGTGGTTTTGGTTTTCAAGAAGGACAATGGAAAAGGAGAAAAAATAGAACAAAGATCTCCACATTATTATCTTTGATTTTAGAATGTTATATAAGGAACTATAATTAATTAATATTTATGTGCCAAATATTAAAAGTAAAATTCTTTCGAACATACTCTTAAGAATAATCCTAGGATGTAGGTACAATAATTGCTTCACTTTCTGAATGAGAAATAAATATTAGAATGCCACTATTTTGTAAATCGATCTTAGCGTGTAACTAAGACTGGCTATTATTTGAAGATCTACTCTATAAAATGAAAGATTGTGGAAACTTTTTTTACACAATACATCCATTAAAATAAAAAAAGCAGTTAATATAAAATAAGGTTGAGCAACTAGAGCACTAAACCAATGCAAGCCACTTTTAAGCCAGGCATGGGGCAACTGCACAGGGTTTACACACCATGGAGGCAAACCGGGCGGCCCTTAAGTTTGTGCAGTTAAATCTTATAAAAAATTGATCTCGTCTCTCTTGAGTAAGTTATTAAATCGGTGAGGTTCCTAGGGGATGCCCAGAGTTCTGTCAAGTGGTTTCAATGGACCCTGAATACTTCTTTTCATACCTGGGCGAGATATAAACTTTTCTCACAGCCAAGGATCTGGGTGTTTAATCCCACCTTGATCACACAGCGTTGCTCAGTGTAATTTCAAAGTAATTAGAGGATTTGAGAACTCCCTTCCTGCAGTTCCTTCTGAAAATAGTAAATGGCCTGGACACAAAGAGGTCCTTACAAGTACACAGAGGAACTGCAGCTAAACAACTAAGCCTGCATCCTGCAGCCCCTTTCCTTGCAATAGTCTAACAGACAGGGATTAATACAATGTGATTAAAATTGAGCTTGGGTGAGCATCAGTGTATCCCGTCAAATGAACAAGAGAATATTGGAAATCTACACCAAACCATGGGTTTTGTTGTTGTGTGGTTTGGTTTGGTTTACTTTTGGCAGTAAATCAGAAAGATACACGATAATACTGAAGCTGCTACCAGGAGAAGGGAACGCGGCAAGCAAATAAACATGCTTCTTCACATCAAGGCACAGTAATTATGAGCACAGCTGAAGAGCATGAAATGAAGACATTTTCTGGAGTACAGTTCCATTATTCCCCAGAGGAGACTACTATACAGAGCGACTATTACTATCACTGTATGATACATGATTGGGACTTGTGTAACATTTCATTATAAACAGCAATGCAGAGTAGCCGATTCAGATTTCATTACAAAGAAGGTTAGCTTCCATTATAAAAATCCACTCTGCTCTTTGTTAGAGTTGGAACCAAAATGAAGCTAAGCACAGGCCATCTAGGATATCCATAGTGAATGGGGGAACATTATGCATGAGATTCTTTTCGTTTAAAGACCAACTCTTTGAAAATACACCTATGAATTGCATAGCTAGAAATCTGTCAGAGGAGACAGACCAGAGGATGTCATCAGGGTAGCACATATTTGCTAACTATTGTTTGCTATTTTGTGTCGTGTCATTTTAAATAACTGACTTTTTTTTCAGCTATCAACGAAATGATAAACTTCTTAAATATAACTGTGATTCTGAATTTAGTATAAATATTTTTCTGGTAAACTTAACAAGAAAATGGCCTTTGGACAACAACTTAGGACAATAAAGGTATACATTTTAGGTAGGCGTACTCCAAATTTTGCCACATCTTGTTTTGCCTATGCACACATCTCTCACTCGTGACGACTATCGCCCACTCCTTCACCATTTCCCTTCTTCGTCCTTCATTTCTTTTTGCTAACTCTTACCTTTACCCCTACCCCCACGCTCCTCCTCATTTCTTCCTGCCCGCGTGTGCGTCGGTTTAGGTTGTTTCCGCCTTTATCTCCGTCCCCTCCGGCATATGACCCTCAATTTTTTTCTTCCGCTCATACATTGTGCTTTGTCCCCCTTTTAGTATATCAATAATTCTGTTTTATTGATAAATAATATTTGAGTACAACACTCTCAGTTGAAACATTTCATTATTCCTCTATCATCTTGTCGAACCCGTAAATGCGCCTGCTGTTTCTATAATAATGATTGTAGAAACAGTGTTCACCGTGATGTTTCTATATAACCTTGTAGAAGCAGTGTTTCAAGTGAGGATTTCTCTATAAAGATTGTCGACCAAGTCAGTTCCACCGCGATGTTTCTATCTAAAGATTGGTCGCCAGCCGTGTCTCACAGCGATGTTTTCTATATAACACACGAATTGTAGATGCCGTGGTTCCAGTGATGTTTCGATCTCAAGCTTGTCGCCCGCAGTGGTCACAGGGGGTTTTCTATGTCTCATACCAGTGCCCATTGATCCTAGGCCCCCACCTGCTTGTCTCACTCCTCCCCCATCCTTGCCCCCCTTTTTCAGCTTCTTGGTAATGCTTTGCCTATTTTCCAGGGATGACGTGTGTTCCTCCACTAACGCGCCGCGCCCTCTGGCTTCGTGGTCTGGCCTTTTCCGATTAACGGGATTCTTTCGTTCTCCATTCATTTTGGCCAATCCCCCGCTAGTGCTTTCCCTCCTCATATCCATCTAACTCCTACTCCCCCTAGTTGCATTCTCTCTCCCCCCGCTTTTTTTTGCTCATTTTCCCTGTCAGTGGGGAACTTCCCTTTGGGTGGTATTTCTTTCATCTTCGTTCTACACGTGAAAAACTCTTCACATCCACTTGCGGCTGCTATAACCTTGTAATACGCTTTCACTTTCTATTGGCTCCTGGCTAGGAGTGTCATCACTGGATCATGGAGTTTCTAGCTTTTAAAGAGACCTCCATACTATTTCCCACAGTGTGGCACTAATTTATATTCCTAGCCAACAATTTATGAGTTCCTTTTATTCCATATTCTTGTCAGTATAATTTTTAATTAATTTTATTTATTTTTAGGGGTAATAGCTATCCTAATTGGGTGAAGATGGTGTTTAATTATAGTCCTCATTAACATGTCCATTATAGGGGAAAAAACTAATGATATTTTGGTCTTTAGATTTTAATTTTCATTTTTAAATAATTTGTATTTATTGTTCGTTTGGTGTAGGAACGTTTATGCTGCATGTAAAGATGCCAACGTGTGGTCATACAATGCCCCACAAGGGGCCATAAGAGGGATGTAAACTGGGAAGGGTTTTCAGATGATTGTTAACTGCCAGCTGGGAATCGAATCAAGTCCTCTGGAAGAACACATGTATAAACCAACCACTGAGCTGTCTCGCCAGCCCTGTATTTAGCATATTTGAATTTTATTTATTGGCTATTCATATTCGTTACTTTGAAAACTGTCTATTCAAGTAAATTGTCTACTTTTTAAGTGGATTACTTATATTTGTTGTTAAATATTCAGTGCTCCTGTCCTCTGGATATTAATCATCTGTTGAATAATCTGGTAAATATTTTCAATTATTCTGTAAGAGGAGTTTGCCTCTTACAAAAACAAAAACACACACTGCTGATTTTTTTGTTTTTTTTTGTTCAGGTGGAACTTTTTTAGTTTATGTAATCTCATTTCACTTGTTAATTTTGCTTTCTGATTCTGAAAATTATTGAACTGTAACCGATATCCAGAAATGGTATTCTCCTCTTTTTTTCCTCCAGCAGCTCTTTCAGAGTCTTTAGGCATCGCATTAAGTCCCATGGCCTCACATTGATTTTATTTCCTGTAAAGGTGAGAGTTAAAGTGCCAAGTTTCAATGATCCAGATTTTTTACACACCACGAGCTGAAGAATTGTCCTTTCAAATGTATGTTTTAGGTTGGCGCTTTGTTTGTCCGTAAATTTAGATTGCCTAAAGATATGTGGGAGTTATTTCTGGGCCCTTCTGTCTGGATTTATATGTCTATTTTTTTTCTGGTTACCAAGCTTTTTGGCTGTCTTGTAAAATGACCTGAACTCAGATATTTTCATGCCTCTAAGCTTTGCTGGTTTTGCTCAAGAATGCTTTGGCCATCAGAGGCTTCCATGTGAATTTTTAGGATTACAATTCTACTTCCATGATGAATGTTATTGGTCTTATTGGATAGCAATGCAATATGAAATCTGTACATTAATTTTATTGGTAGGTGGGGTTTTGTATCTACTTCATTTCCTCCCGGATCCATCTGACCCCCCCGCAGGTCACCCCATGTCGTCCCGTGTCTTCTTCAGTGTTTTTACTTCCTTTTTTTCTGGACTTTTCAATATGTTCCTACAAACAAGCTCCAAGTGGGTGGTCTAATAGCGCCCTCCCCTTTCCCCACCTCCCCGTCCCTCCGGCCCACCCCCAACCTTTCCTATTTTTCATCCTTTCAACCTTGCCGCACTTCTTTTCCCCACCTCGTTACACTGTTCTTCATTCTCTCGAAGGCGTCGGGGTGCATTAGCCTGGACTGAGCCTGTTTCAGCTGCTTTCGTTTTGCTCCCCCCGTTCCTTCTTACCTCTCCCGCCTCGCCCCCCGCATTTTCCTCCCTGTTCCGTTTGTCTCCCTGACTCCGTTGTTGCCACCGTTTTGTCCCTCTGTTTGTTGTTAAGTCTTTAGACTTTTTTTATGTATTTAAAGAATAGATTACCAGTATGTATCAAACCTGGGTAATAATTTTTTTCCCTCTTTCCTATTACCATCATACCATAATTCAATTTTCGTAAACAAGCTTACTTTGGCTAAATTTCTTGTACTGAGATTGGGTAAGCAGGCTTAAGAAGAATGAAACCTTGGGGACTGGAGAGATGCCTAGTGGTGTTAAAAGAGGCACAGACTGCTCTTGACAGAGGACCCGGGGTGATCCCCAAGCACCCACATGGCAGCTAAGAACCTATCTGTAACTCCATTCCAGGAGAACTCCAGTTCCAGTGGGGGAATCCAATACCCTCTTCTGACCTCCGCGGCATTGCAAAATCAACACAGGGGCACAAACCATTCGTGTAGACAGTAACATCTACCACCATACAAAAATAATTCTGATAAAAAACAAAAAAAGAAATGAACCTTTTGGTCGAAGACCTGATTAAAACTGGAAGATTGTATTAGAGACCGAGACTAAGCAAAGCAGACAGTTTGGTCTCTGGAATACCAGAGAGTGTTAGCCACTAAACCAATAAACCACGAAAGCCAATATCGGGTTCCATCCCTTGAGATCCAGCAAGCCTCCCTTCTGTCAGCCACCAGCATGGACCTCCCTGCCTGGAAATACGGTGGCAGAGCAGTGGCAGCCATAATTCTGTATAAAATTCCAAAATCTAATTGGCTAGTAGCTCGGCTCCTTGGAGGAATAACCCATGGCTGAATGCCCACAAGCTTACATCCTCTAGTGGTTAAGAGATGTTATAAGCCCACAGTAAGACCCTGTCTATTTTACAGAAAAAAAATGTAATTCATGATTAACATACCATCCAACATCTGTGTCTATAACCAAAGTAACCTACCATAACAATTAGTACTGTTTAAATAACCTATATATCTAATTGCTTGTGCTCATTAATAGGATTGAAAAGGTTATTCCTGGACAAACTGTCAGATCATGAAAGGAAACAGCCAGAATTGACCAAAATCCCAAAACGACAGCTCCAGAGAAAGTAGACGGCTTTGCTTTCTCATCCACCTGTGCCCCCTTTCTAAGCCTAGGAACAATCTGCAGAAAGGGGGCGTGGTAGAATATAAGGACTAGGGATGGGGGCTGAATGGTGAACTACAGCAATATAGACTTGGCACTTATTTGATCAACTTGAATTTGAACCCAAATAAAACAACCTCCCCAGCTGGTGTTTGATTCCCACTTGAAGGCTGTGTGGGTTTGGGGCACAACTGCTTGTCAATTGGTTTTACATGAAGGCTGCTTGTACTCATAAATTGTGACTTATTGTATAAAAAATGAAAAAATAAATAACAGTCATAAAATATAATAATAAATTTAAAAATTTAAAAAAGAATACATTTTAAAAAAAAAGCTATTCCAAAATAATCATGTTGGCTTTGTTTCTGAGATTCTGGGATGATTCAATATATGTAGGTACACATTAGTATCTTCGTGTTCATCTCATAATAATCACAATAATGAAAATGCAAGGCACAGACTGTTAGAAAAGATGGAGGCAGAAGCAAATACCTTCATATTAAAGGCATACTTAGAAAGCTATTGATGTTCTGTCAATTGTCTGTGTCATTAGCAGTCACAAACATTAATCACTTTAAAACTTGATTAGGACTTAAAATTTTAGAAATGGTAACATGTTTAAACTAATTATATATTATTTAATTCTAGAATAATGGATGTTCTTTTTCAAGGCTATAGATGTTAAAAATAAGTCCCGAGCACTCTATGTAACTGCCCGGAAATTGAAATAAATTCGCAAGAATAAGAATATAATTAGTATGATTAAAATCATCAGCTGACAGTGGGTGTGGTAGCCCATGCCTTTAGTCCCTGTACTCAAGAGACAGAGGCAGTGGGATCTCTATGAAATCGAAGTCAGGGGCAACCTGGTCTATTTAAGTGGGGCTTTTCCAGGGCACATGGTACTACAGAAAGAACTTGTCTCAACAAACGAAACAAACAAAAGATGTTAAAAAATAAATTATAAAACAAAACTATCTGGTGAAGGTAAAACAGGAAATAAATTAAAGACCACTTCTTAGGAAATAAGAATATAATTAATGTGATTTTAAAATCATCAGCCAAGTGCCTGACATAGTAGTGCATGCATCCTAGCACACCAGATGGCAGAGGTAGGTGGATCTACTCTGTGAGATTGAGGCCAGAGCTTTTCTACAGAGTGAATTTCCAGGCCAGCTGGGGCCTACGAGAGAAATCTGTCAAGAAACCAAAACCAAGCCAAAACCAAACAAAATCATCAGCTGAGACATATCTGTGAAGTAAGAGCATCTGTGCTCAGTTCAGGACTGCATTTTTATCCATTCATTGGAATGCATAATTTTCATCAAAATTTTTTTTGTCCTTTTTTGTTTGAAGGCAGGGGGTCTCCGTTAAGAGTCCCAAGGTGGCCTGGAACTCACTAGGTTATAACAGGCGAGCTGAGTCAAAGCCAATCGATAAAATTTGGTTTGGTTTCCATGAGGAAACAGAAGGTCCTTTAGTCCAGATGCAATATAGATATTGTGCCTCTGTTGAAAGTTTGAAAGGGATGAGGGTAACCTTTTTACCGATTGAGAAGTAAGGATTCGATCCCCATGGACAGTACTCATAGTACAACCCATTTCAGCTCTTACTGGTCTGCAAAGCAACTGATGTTAAATGGTGATTATCCCGCTGTTTCTGTTCAGAGGTAAGGCGATTAGGGGTTTATATATCTTTGTCTTCTCTTAGTGTCATTAGCAATTATATATTCTACTTCAATTCCTTTTTGTATTAAGTTGAATTACATAATTAAAATTTCATTCCTAGTTATTAATTTCATGATGAGCATAGAAGATAATTTTTTACTCAAATGATTCTTACAAGTGGGAGAGATCTCGCCAGATGTGGTGGCTCACGCCTTAATCCCAGCAATTGGGGGCAGAGATAGGTGGATCCTGTGGGTTCCAAGGGCAGCCTGGTCTCAGAGCGAGCTCCAGGCCACCTGGGGCTTCAGGAAGACCCTGTTTGAATAAAAGGAAGAAAAATACCAAGAAAAGTTTAAAACCAAAAAGAAAAATAAAAACACAAAAGTGGGAGAAGATCTCAACACATCTTGAGGCAAGTTTACTAGTGTTGTAGTTCTTAAACAGGTAAGAAGTGACTTCCTTTCATAAACTAAAGAGGTGGCTGCCTGGCCACTTTTGTAAGTAATGACAAGTCCCATCCTACAGCTAACAAAGAGAGACTTACTGAGGGAAGAGTGTGGTATGCCATGAAGAAAGTTGAGTCTGATTTGCAGTTCTATGTTTTGCTTTAGTTGTCCAAGATAATATTCAAATTTTCCTTACCTTGAGAAATAGAGAGTGGTGATGGATACATTTTAGAGCTGATCAAACACTAAGTTATTCTAATGTACAGTCCCCAATTGATAACCACTAGTTACAACTTTGATTTACATTGTTCTCTCTGCTGAGCCCGAGATCCTAGCTTGAGGTAAGTGATGCAAACCTAATCTCAGCTGATACTATTTTATAATGCTCCATCTTCAGAAGCTTCCTATACAGGTATTTTTTTATGGGGAATTGAGAATTAAAATGTGAATATTTCTAAACCATATCCGTTAATTCATTTTATTCACCAGTTCCTTTTGGGGTCCTTAATTTCTAAAACTGCAAAGAATGCTGAGAGCTGTTGTGCAAAAAATAAGTCAAGAAGTTTGCAAAGCTAACAGTCTCCCTCCACAGTTGTTTCTGTGTCTGTCTGCATCATACACTGACTCACATTTTTCTATAACCTTTCACAGATTAGTCATATTCCAGGTAGATGTTCCCAGTTAAATTAACAATAAATACGATTATATCCTCACCTTGCTGATTATGGAAGGGCTGGGGCTAACACATCAAACCCTATGGGGAAATTGGAAGATGTGTGTTTATCTGTCTAGCACAATAATGTCTGTATATAAGATACCCGAGCTGTCATTCCATGCCTACTGTCAGACTCTATTGACAACACGCTTAATCACTGAGTTTTTGCATTTGAGGAGCTTCACTCCTTTTACAAAGTACTTGTATTTTAAAAAAATTAATAAATCTACTCCTAGCTTTCCAAGCCAATTCCACAAAAGCTGTCCAATTTCTGATATTTTCTTCGTTCTATCTTTCTCTGAATTTCTGCATTTGTGATGGCCTCCTTATAAATTCAAATTCAGAATAAAGTAGCTAAGAGCTAGCCATTCTTAAATCTAATAGACTACTTTCAACAAACCTAATCAGGTTTAAGAATTTTCTTTAAATTAGAATTTTTTGTTTCACTATAATTATAAAATTGCAGTTGCAGAAGAAAACATATAGACACAAGAAAGTCTGACGTCAAAGATAAAACAAATAAATTCAGGCAGATTTTATTTGGTATTAAATCTCTTTGTTGTTTTAAAAAAAAGCAAATTATTCACACAAAATTATTCTTTTATTTGTTCTGTTTTGCTGTCTGCCTATTGATTAACCACTTACAAGCAGTATTAGTCACTACTAAAATTTCTTTCTAGAGGAAACTACGGCTCCCTTTATCCTCTGACAAGTCATCTAGGTGGAAGGCAAACTGCTTTCAGGAAGGTCATGTTTTCTCAGGCTTAAATAAAATCGCACTGTTCAGTACTTCAATATGTCAAGGGGTCACTCTGGGACTCCATCTGTTCTGTGTATCAGCTCTGGACTAAACAGTATCCACTACTCCCTCCCCCCATCAAACTCAACACTGATCACAACTACATCATCAAGTCCTGCCAATTCTAGCTGCTAAATATTTTTCTGAATTTTGTCCCTTTTACTCCTCACTGCCCCCCCCCGTAATCAAATACACACCATTTCTAATATGCATTTTCATTACCCGGATTTGGCATCCCTCACATGCTCTCCTAGTTTCTTCGTCTAAGATACTTATGCTTTTTTTTTATAGAAAAAGCCTGTAGCCAGACAACTCAAATTCGCCATCCTTGAATGCATTGTTTTGATTACACTTTCTGGTAGCTTACTATTACCATTAAAATAACATACAAGTCTTCCTTTCACCTCCAGGGTCTTCTCTACCTTCCCCCAGGCATTCTTCCCCTACCACTCTGCCCAGCTCACAAGCCCTTCAGCCGCACTGGCCTTCTGACTCCCTGAAATAAGCTCAGTTCATTTCTCTCACAGGACTTGGTATCTCTTTTCCCAGGTCTTTGTGTTACTGACTCTATTAGTCACTTTTCCATTCCTGCAATAAACACTTGTACAAATTCGCTTAAAGGAGAGAGGATTTATTTGGGTTTACCGTTCAAGAGGGGTTCAGTCCATTTCCTGTGGGGAAGACATGGCAGCAACAGAGACAGGAAAGGCATGGTAGGAAAAGCAGGAGACTGACTAGTCACATCATAGCCACACTCAGGGCATAGAATAACAAGTCAGGGCTGACCCCAGCTCAACGCCTTTCCCAAGTGATAGACTTCCTGTCCCACAACCTTCCCAAAAAAAACAGCGCCAACCATGCTGGGGAACTACGTGGCTCAAACCTGTAAGCTATGGGGACCTTCCCATTCAGACCACAACATTGACTCAAAACAGCCCTTATCCCAGTCATCCTCTCCGTTCATCCCTTCTTAATTTATTTTGAGAAACTTCCATTCCTTTTTTCCTAAAATTGTTTTAATCATATGCACACTTATGTCAAGGCCAGTTTCTCATCACAATGTAAGCTCTATGTGGGGTAGTCATTTGCTTCTCCCTATTCTCCTGCAGAGTTGCCACCACACGTTCCTTTCCATTTAAAAATTATATTCTTGTTACAAAAATAGATTACAAAAAGAATGGATTGATCTGTCAATGAAAGGAGGAACAGCAGCACACTGGGCACCGTTACTGAGCATATCATTGAGAGCACCTAATAAAGACTCTTCTAAAAATGTTCTTGTAAATTGCAACAAGTAGTCAACTCTTGCACATGGTTCAAGGATCTATTTGCCACATAAGACGAACTCAGGAAAACATATATAAAAATAACTAAATACCTCATATAAATTGTAACCAGCACTGTTTAGAACTGAACAGGGATCCCTGATCAGTGTAAAGCTTAGTTAATGAATGGTTAATTGAGTATCCCACCTTAGAACACGTTGGCTTAGAAGACAGGAAGAGAAGGAGTGCTGATTTATATCGCGGGTAATTCACTGAAGAGAGAAGGACCAACTCTTGAACAATGGGAAGATAGTAAAGGTGGTTTAATAATTCAAAACAGGAAATTTTGGTGCTGCAAGAGGGTGTAATAAAACGGTACCGAGAGTAGGGGAAGCCGAACGGAAAAAGCGCCACAGTCAAGCAGCCAATGTGGGAAACTAGCAGCAATGCCGTGACAGTCACTGAGAAAAGGAAAAGTTGTGGCCGATCAACACTTGCTACCCCAACACCAGAAACCTGTAGAATCCTCAACCGAGTATCTCTCATATATACAAATTTTTAAAATATCTGAGTCCTTTCAAAAAATTTTTTAATAGAGATCTTTGGTAAAAAGAGTAGGTCAATATGGAAGATTAGTTGAAAAATAATCAAGTCTATATTTGAACATTTCAACATATATACTTCATATTTGTATTAGAATTCTTATTTTTCTCTGCATATATAAACGTTTGCCAAAACTATAAAGACCTTCATATTTTACAAACACTTAGCTCGGTCAGATTACTAAGTGATTTTGCTTTTCATGCAGAAGAAATTTAGAGACAAAATTTCCTAGGAGATTTCATCATACAATCAAATTCCTTTCTTTTCATTTTCTTTTCTAGTTTCTTTTCTGCTATAATTATTCAGGGTGTTGTTTATAACTTCAAATTATTGCATAGACTCAGAATAGCATTTTCAGCCTTCAGCATTAGATATATATTCTGGGCATCAGAAAGAGGACAGAGCTAATGAAGAAATAGTTACCTCAAAGCTGAAGAAGTTTTCTGGGAAACTTATTCATTAACTACTGCTTATATTTTACTGAATAACTCTGTGTGTACATGAAGATAAGAAGCAGGTTTATATGAGCACTCTGACACGCATGCTTCTATTAAGCATCATTTTATTTCAGTCAAAATTTTATTTATTTACTTAGTTTTATTTTATGTGTATTTTCCCTGCATGTATGTAATTGCACTTGTGTTGTGCAATGCAGAGGAGGTTGTCTGATTTCCCTGGAACTGAGGTTACAGATGTGTTTTTTTCGTTTTCTTACCCAACCACGTGGGGGAGCTGGGAACCACAGGTCCTCTCACAAGAAGAGCAAAAAAGCCAATGCTCTTAACCACTGCGCTTTATTTCCAGCCCCTAGAGCTACCTTTGATTAGGAACCGGGACTTCAGCGGACTCACTGCGTAGCATTGTACCAATATTAACAAACTAACAAAAGATGAAGGAATAACAAAAGTGTTAATTTCATGAGAAATAGATAGCATTTTTTTCTTTAACTGTTTGAGTCCCCAGCACCTGATCCTAATAAATGCTCAATAGAAGATTGTGATACACATATAGCACAAAATAAATATTCATAAATAAAAAATGAATGGTTCAATAATTGGTCTGAACAAATTCATAAATAAATGAATGCTCATAATTGGTTTGAAATTTAATTAACAGGTCGAAGAAGCAGAATGCGAACAAAAAAAGTTTTTATATCTGGCACGGAGCATTTCTCCCTCCTTCATCTTTGATGGTAGCCACACCCCCATGAACTCAATCATCTGCACCCCCTTAGCAGAGCGGATCCACTCTAATAATTTATGCAGTTTTTCGGCTTTCTCATGTAAAGAAATAAAAAACAGGCTAATAACAGATTGGCGCAAATGGTTTATTTTAAAAGATCAGAGTACTTATCAATTGCAATTCTATATATTAAAAAACTTTTGTTTCTCTTTCCTAATGGATCTTATATACAGGAAAATTCCATCATTTCAACAGGCTATGGTTTCAAGCTCTGTGTGCAACCCACTACTTGTGGAAATTATTAAAGGACTACTTTTTGATTTAGTGATATTTGAATAGTAAAGAACATTCCACCATTTCTAGCCATTTTCCTTCTTCCTACCCAGAAAAANCAGATTCTATATATTCTCATTTTTAATCCTTGAATTGAATATTCAGACATGTGTGTTTGATTTTGATTATATGTGGAAGTGGAAAAAAGCCAAAAGGGGTCATTGGAATGACAGCAGACGAGGGAAAAGTTAAGGCTCCAATGGTTTGGAGGGTGCAGGAAGTGGGGGGAATGAGTTAAATTGTGAATAAAAAGGATAATTTATAAGGACACAGAGAGACAAACAGGGAGAGAGAGAGAGAGAGAGAGAGAGAGAGAGAGAGAGAGAGAGAGACCCTGCAGGGTCATATTATGCTGCTCCCAGAAGCCATAAAATATTAAATAAAATTCCCAGTGCCAGGTGAAGGGTGCCCCCTTATGAATTCTTGGTCCAGGAAAACCCAGAGCCCCCAGCACACTACATGTCCTTCCTATCCCCTTGACATGCACCACAACTAATAGATCAGTCACAGATGCTGAAGACACCACACATTTTGATAGCAAGGTGCAGAGGAATCAAGCTGAGGTGAGCTGGAGATTTACTCTCTACTAGCTTTCCCAGTGCAGATGGTGGTTGGTGGAAGGAGAAGACATCAACAGTCTACTGAACTATGAACACACAAATGAAATTCCAGCCTATGCTGCCAGACATGGCAGCAGTGGCACCATGGCTGTGGGGCAACCAATCACTTACAATGTTATTTTACTGTTGTTTACCTTTTGAATTTTACTTTTAAGAATTTCATACATGATTATGGTCTTTGCATTATTTCTACCCCTCCCAGTCCTCCTCCCACTGTCCCTATATCACCTTCTTTTGTCCTCAACTTCTTGTCTTCTTCTTTGATTATTACTGTTTTATACATATATATGTATGCATATATATATATATATATATGTATGCAATTCAAGTTGGAGAGAACAACAAAAGAACTGGAAAAAAAATGACTGAAACAGTGAAGTTATCCCCAAAACAATAAGCCTCTGCTTTGAAAATAACTCTGGAAAGACTCAGAAAAAGATGCAAATTATGTATGGCAGAGTGCATGAACTCAGGTGGGGTGGGGGCATGGAAAGGGAAATGACTCTAAATTGGATTGAAAAATGACATATGATGTATGAAAAAGTTTAATAACAATAAAATATATGAGAAAAATAAATATGTATACATATATGTATAGACCTCTCTGAGTCCAGTTAGTGCTTTCCCTATGCACATGGGTATAGGGCTGGCCACTGAGTCGTGGGTAGCCTACTACTACTACTAGGGGTCAACACTCCTGAACAGAATTGAACTTCCTTAGTATTCTCAGCTTTTTTATTTCTTACTCTTTTCCTGATTTTCTCAATTTAGTCAACCCCATTCTTGCTTGTATGTACATAGTAGCATTACATCTTTGTTGAGGTAAAATGGTTTGGAACTAGACAGATTTTGCACCTATATCTGCCAATTAATGCCCAAATTAACTCAAACAGTAGAAAACCATCTCTGCTAGAAAATAGGAGATAATACTGTTCCTTATTTCATAACACCGTGGTTGAAGTAAATTAGCTCATAAAATTGTTTTAAGAATGGAGAGCTCATAATTGTGTATATAGTGTAATCACACTTTTGTCTAAAAGCATATTCAGTGCTTTTTGTATGAATGTTTATAAGTACAATGAAAACAATGGAAGAATAAAACCAAATTTGGCTGTGGTTGGTTTTCAGAAGGACAATGGAAAAGGAGAAAAATATGTAGAAAAGGATCTTCACATTTTATCTTTGATTTTAGGAATGTTATATAAGGAACTTATATTACTTAATATTTATGATCTGCCAAATATTAAGTAAAATTCTTTCTAACATACTCTTAAGAATAATCCTAGGATGTAGGTACAATAATTGTCTTCACTTTCTGAATGATGAAATAGAATATTAGAATGCCACATATTTTGTAAATCATCTTAGCTGTAACTAAGACTGGCTATTATTTGTAAGATCTACTCTAAAATGAAAATGTGGAACCTTTTTTTCACATACTATTAAGGTTTTGAAGACAACAGAGCACTAAACCCAATGCAAGCCACTTTTAAGCACAGGGCACTGGGCAACTGCACAGGTTACACACCATGGAGGCAACTCTGCCTGCCCTTAAGTTTGTGCATTAAATCTTTAAAATATATTTGTCTCTCTTGAGTAAGTTATTAAATGGTGAGGTTCCTAGGGGATGCCCAGAGTTCTTAAGTGGTTATCAATTGACCTGAAATACTTCTTTTCATACCTGGGAGATATAAGCTTTCTCACAGACAGGATCTGGGTGTTTAATCCCACCTGTATCACACAGCTTCTCAGTGAGATTTCAAAGTATTATGAGGATTTGAAACTCCCTACTGAGTTCCTGTCTGAAAATAGTAAATGCCTGGAACAAAAGAGGTCCTTACAATACACAGAGGAACTGCAGCTAAACACTAGCCTGCATCCTGCAGCCCCTTTCCTTGCAATAGTCTAACAGCAGGGATTAATACATGTGATTAAAATTGAGCTTGGGTGACATAGTGTAATCCTCAAATGACAAGGAATATTGGAAATATAAACCAACACAATGGGTTTTGTTTTGTGTGGTTTGGTTTGGTTTACTTTTGCAGTAAATGGAAAGATACACGATAATACTGAAGCTGCTACCAGGAGAAGGGAACGCGGCAAGCAAATAAACATGCTTCTTCACATCAAGGCACAGTAATTATGAGCACAGCTGAAGAGCATGAAATGAAGACATTTTCTGGAGTACAGTTCCATTATTCCCCAGAGGAGACTACTATACAGAGCGACTATTACTATCACTGTATGATACATGATTGGGACTTGTGTAACATTTCATTATAAACAGCAATGCAGAGTAGCCGATTCAGATTTCATTACAAAGAAGGTTAGCTTCCATTATAAAAATCCACTCTGCTCTTTGTTAGAGTTGGAACCAAAATGAAGCTAAGCACAGGCCATCTAGGATATCCATAGTGAATGGGGGAACATTATGCATGAGATTCTTTTCGTTTAAAGACCAACTCTTTGAAAATACACCTATGAATTGCATAGCTAGAAATCTGTCAGAGGAGACAGACCAGAGGATGTCATCAGGGTAGCACATATTTGCTAACTATTGTTTGCTATTTTGTGTCGTGTCATTTTAAATAACTGACTTTTTTTTCAGCTATCAACAAAATGATAAACTTCTTAAATATAACTGTGATTCTGAATTTAGTATAAATATTTTCTGTAAATACAAGAAATGTCCTTTAGGACAACTTAGGACATAAAGTATACATTTTAGGTATTCGTAACTCAAATTTTGAAAAATATTTTTTGCCTATGAAAACATTATCTCAATAGTGAAGATATCTACCACTCTTCAAAATTTCTTCTTGCTTTTTGATAACTCTTCCTTTACCCATACCCAATACTATCCTACTACATTTCCTGCCGCTTAGATTAGTTTAGGTTGTTTTAGAATTTTATATAAGTAAAATCATGCATTATGAACTCATTTTATTCAGCATAATAATTTTGAAATTTGTCACATTTAGTATATCAATAATTCTGTTTTATTGATAAATAATATTTGAGTACACTCTAGTTTGAAACATTTTATTATTAATATATAAATATTGTAGAAACAGTATTCGCAGTGATGTTTCTATATAAAGATTGTAGAAACAGTGTTCACCGTGATGTTTCTATATAAAGATTGTAGAAGCAGTGTTCACAGTGATGTTTCTATATAAAGATTGTAGAAGCAGTGTTCACAGCGATGTTTCTATATAAAGATTGTAGAAGCAGTGTTCACAGCGATGTTTCTATATAAAGATTGTAGATGCAGTGTTCACAGTGATGTTTCTATATAAAGATTGTAGAAGCAGTGTTCACAGTGATGTTTCTATGTATGCATACAGTGCACATTGATCATAGGCACCCACCCTGCTTCTCACTCTCCCCCTCCTTGCCACCCTTTTCAGCTCTTTGTAATGATTTTACTATTTTAGGATGACGTGTTGTTTCTACATAAGAGAGAGGAAATATGATTCTTGTGTCTGGCCTTTTCAATTAACGTGATGTCCTTTAGTTCTATTCATTTTGCCTCCAACGATAGTATTTCATCCTCATTACATCTAAATAATACTCCACTTTGATTATATACCATATTTTTTATCCATTTTACTGTTAGTGGGGACTTAAATTTGTTTTTCATCTTAGTTACAGTGAAAAATATCACATAACTTGAGGATGCATATAACTCTTGTATGCTGACTTCATTTCTCTTGGATATATGGCTAGGAGTGTCATCACTGGATCATGGAGTTTCTAGCTTTTAAAGAGACCTCCATACTATTTCCCACAGTGTGGCACTAATTTATATTCCTAGCCAACAATTTATGAGTTCCTTTTATTCCATATTCTTGTCAGTATAATTTTAATTAATTTATTTATTTTTAGGGGTAATAGCTATCCTAATTGGGTGAAGATGGTGTTTAATTATAGTCCTCATTAACATGTCCATTATAACTAATGATATTTGGCATTTGATTTATTTTCTTTTTAAATATTTTATTTATTTTTATTTTGTGTATGAACGTTTTGCCTGCATGTAAGTGCACTTGTGTCATACAATGCCCACAAGGGGCCAGAAGAGGGTGTAAACTGGAGTTTCAGATGATTGTTAACTGCCATGCTGGGAATCGAACTCAAGTCCTCTGGAAGAACAGCAAGTGTTATTAACCACTGAGCTGTCTCTCCAGCCCTGGTATTTAGCATTTTGAATTTATTTATTGGCTATTCATATTCGTTACTTTGAAAACTGTCTATTCAAGTAAATTGTCTACTTTTTAAGTGGATTACTTATATTTGTTGTTAAATATTCAGTGCTCCTGTCCTCTGGATATTAATCATCTGTTGAATATCTGGTAAATATTTTCAATTATTCTGTAGGTTGCCTCATTACACTGCTGATTTTTTTTTTTTTTTCAGTGTGGAAGCTTTTTAGTTTAATGTAATCTCACTTGTTAATTTTGCTTCTGATTCCTGAAAATTATTGACTGTACCGATATCCAGAAATGTTTCTCCTCTTTTTTTCCTCCAGCAGCTTCAGAGCTTTAGGCATCGCATTAAGGTCCTGGCCTCACATTGATTTATTTCTGTAAGGTGAGAGTTAAGTGCCAAGTTTCAATTATCCAGATTTTTTACCACCACTAGCTGAAGAAGTTGTCCATTTTCAAATGTATGTTTTTGGCGCTTGTGTCAGTAATTAGTTGCCTAAAGATATGTGGAGTTATTTCTGGGCCTTCTGTCTGATTTATATGTCTATTTTTTTTCTGGTTACCAAGCTTTTTGGCTGTCTTGTAAAATGACCTGAACTCAGATATTTTCATGCCTCTAAGCTTTGCTGGTTTTGCTCAAGAATGCTTTGGCCATCAGAGGCTTCCATGTGAATTTTTAGGATTACAATTCTACTTCCATGATGAATGTTATTGGTATTTTGATAGCAATGCATTGAATCTGTACATTATTTTTGGTAGGGTGGGTGTTTTGTTAATATTAATTCCTCCAGTCTATGAACACAGAAGGTCACCCCTGTCTTCCATTGTCTTCTTCAGTGTTTTTATTCATTTTTATTGAAATTTTCAATTGTTCATACAATATAAGTTTGATGGTATATAGATGCCCTCCCCTTTCCACACCTCCCTCACGGCCCACCACCAAATTTAATATTTTATAATTTAAATTGAGAATTCTTCCAAAGCCTTAGTTACATTTCTTCCTAGAGGATTAGGGGGCATTAGAATGGAATGGATTTTAAGACTTCTTTCTCAAAACTTTCATTATTCATATACAGAATAGCAACCGATTTTTACATGTTAATTTTGTATCCTGCTACTTTGTTGAAAATTTTTGTCAATCTGTTTGTTGTTGAAGTCTTTAGACTTTTATGTATATAGAATTATACCATATTTATCAAACTGTAATAATTTTATTCCCTCTTTCCTATTAGCCATATACCATAAATTCATTTTCTTAAACACTTTGGCTAAAATTTCTTGTACTATATTGGGTAAGCATGCTTAAGAATGGAAACCTTGGGGCTGGAGAGATAGCCTAGTGGTTAAGAGCACAGACTGCTCTTGCAGAGGACCCGGGTTCGATCCCCAGCACCCACATGGCAGCTAAGAACCGTCTGTAACTCCAATTCCAGGAGAACTCCAGTTCCAGTGGAATCCAAGACCCTCTTCTGACCTCCGCGGCATTGCACAACACAGGTGCACAAACCTACGTGTAGACAGTACATTCATACACATACAAAAATAAATTCAATAAAAAACAAAAAAGAATGGAAACCTTTTGTCGAAGACCTGATGTAAACATGGGAAAGATGTATTGAGACCGCACTTGCAAGCATACAGTTGGTCTCTGGAATACCAGAGAGTGTTACCAAAAGCCACTAAACCAATAAAGCAAATATAGGTCTCCTTGAGTCAAGCAAGACTCCTCTGTCAGCACCAGCTATGCCTCACCTGCCTGGAAATACTGTGCAGCAGTGGCAGCCATATGTCTGTATATTCCAAATCTAATTGGCTAGTAGCTCTCTCCTTGGAGGAATAACCCATGGCTGATGCCACAAGCTTACATCCTCTAGTGGTTAAGAGATGTTATAAGCCACAGTAAGACCCTGTCATATTTTACAGAAAAAAACGTAATTCATGGATTAACATACCATCCAAACATCTGTGTCTATACCAAAGTAACCTACCATAACAATTAGTACTGTTTAAATACCTATATATCTAATTGCTTGTGCTTCATTAATAGGATTGAAAGGTTATTCCTGGACAAACTGTCAGTCCATGAAAGGAAACAGCCAGAATTGACCAGAGTCCAAAACGACAGCTCCAGAGAAAGTAGACTGCTTTGCTTCTCATCCACCTGTGCCCCTTTTCTAAGCCTAGGGAACAATCTGCAGAAGAGGGGGCGTGGTAGAATATAAGGACTGGGATGGGGATGAATGGTGAAACTACAGCAATATAGACTGGACACCTATTTGATCAACTTGATTGAACATACAAGCCCCCCCAGCTGGATGGTGGGTCACTTGGGCTGTGTGGGTTTGGGCACAACTGCTTGTAAATTGGTTTTACATGAAGGATGCTTGTACTCATAAATTGTTACTTATTGTTAAAAAATGAAAAAAATAATAAAGTAATAAAAATAATAATAATAAATTAAAAAAAATGGAAACCTTTACCTTGCAGTCCACAAGAAGCTTCTCAGAATATATGCCTGCCACTGAGCTACTCATGATTCAATATATGTAGGTACACATTAGTATCTTCGTGTTCATCTCATAATAATCACAATAATGAAAATGCAAGGCACAGACTGTTAGAAAAGATGGAGGCAGAAGCAAATACCTTCATATTAAAGGCATACTTAGAAAGCTATTGATGTTCTGTCAATTGTCTGTGTCATTAGCAGTCACAAACATTAATCACTTTAAAACTTGATTAGGACTTAAAATTTTAGAAATGGTAACATGTTTAAACTAATTATATATTATTTAATTCTAGAATAATGGATGTTCTTTTTCAAGGCTATAGATGTTAAAAATAAGTCCAGAGAACTATATGTGAAGGCAGAAAGGAAATAACTTCTCAAGAAATAAGAATATAATTAGTATGATTAAAATCATCAGCTGACAGTGGGTGTGGTAGCCCAGGCCTTTAGTCCCTGTACTCAAGAGACAGAGGCAGGTGAATCTCTGTGAGAAGTAGGGCAACCTGGTCTATGTAGTGAGTTCCAGGGCACATGGTACTACAGAAAGAACTTGTCTCAAACAAACGAACAAACAAAAAGATGTTAAAAATAAATTCATAAAACTATCTGTGAAGGTAAAACAGGAAATAAATTAAAGACCACTTCTTAGGAAATAAGAATATAATTAATGTGATTTTAAAATCATCAGCCAAGTGCCTGACATAGTAGTGCATGCATCCTAGCACTCAGATGGCAGAGGTAGGTGGATCTATCTCTGTGAGATTGAGGCCAGCTTTTTCTGCAGAGTGAATTCCAGGCCAGCTGGGTCTACAGAGAAATCTGTCAAGAAACCAAAACCAAGCCAAAACCAAACAAAATCATCAGCTGAGACATATCTGTGAAGTAAGAGCATCTGTGCTCAGTTCAGGACTGCATTTTTATCCATTCAGTGGAATTGCATAAGTTTCAAACATTTTTTTGTCTTTTTGAGGCAGGGTCTCCCTTTAGTCCCAGGTGGCCTGGAACTCACTATGTAGAACAGGCTAGCTGAGTCACCAGCCACATCGATAACTTTGGTTTGGTTTCCATGAGGAAACAGAAGGTCCTTTAGTCCAGATGCAATATAGATATTGTGCCTCTGTTGAAAGTTTGAAAGGGATGAGGGTAACCTTTTTACCGATTGAGAAGTAAGGATTCGATCCCCATGGACAGTACTCATAGTACAACCCATTTCAGCTCTTACTGGTCTGCAAAGCAACTGATGTTAAATGGTGATTATCCCGCTGTTTCTGTTCAGAGGTAAGGCGATTAGGGGTTTATATATCTTTGTCTTCTCTTAGTGTCATTAGCAATTATATATTCTACTTCAATTCCTTTTTGTATTAAGTTGAATTACATAATTAAAATTTCATTCCTAGTTATTAATTTCATGATGAGCATAGAAGATAATTTTTTACTCAAATGATTCTTACAAGTGGGAGAGATCTCGCCAGATGTGGTGGCTCACGCCTTTAATCCCAGCAATTGGGAGGCAGAGATAGGTGGATCTCTGTGGGTTCAAGGCCAGCCTGGTCTACAGAGCGAGCTCCAGGACACCTGGTACTAAAAGGGAGACCCTGTCTCAAAAATACCAAAAAACGTGTAAAACCAAAAAGAAAAATAAAACAACAAACAAGTGGGAGAGATCTCAACACATCTTGAGCAAGTTTACTGTGCTTGTATGTTCTTAACAGGTAGAAAGTTCTTCCTTTCATGAACTAAGGTTGGCTGCCTGGCCACTTTTTGCTAAGTAATGACAAGTCCCATCCTACAGCTAACAAAGAGAGACTTACTGAGGGAAGAGTGTGGTATGCCATGAAGAAAGTTGAGTCTGATTTGCAGTTCTATGTTTTGCTTTAGTTGTCCAAGATAATATTCAAATTTTCCTTACCTTGAGAAATAGAGAGTGGTGATGGATACATTTTAGAGCTGATCAAACACTAAGTTATTCTAATGTACAGTCCCCAATTGATAACCACTAGTTACAACTTTGATTTACATTGTTCTCTCTGCTGAGCCCGAGATCCTAGCTTGAGGTAAGTGATGCAAACCTAATCTCAGCTGATACTATTTTATAATGCTCCATCTTCAGAAGCTTCCTATACAGGTATTTTTTTATGGGGAATTGAGAATTAAAATGTGAATATTTCTAAACCATATCCGTTAATTCATTTTATTCACCAGTTCCTTTTGGGGTCCTTAATTTCTAAAACTGCAAAGAATGCTGAGAGCTGTTGTGCAAAAAATAAGTCAAGAAGTTTGCAAAGCTAACAGTCTCCCTCCACAGTTGTTTCTGTGTCTGTCTGCATCACACACTGACTCACATTTTTCTATAACCTTTCACAGATTAGTCATATTCCAGGTAGATGTTCCCAGTTAAATTAACAATAAATACGATTATATCCTCACCTTGCTGATTATGGAAGGGCTGGGGCTAACACATCAAACCCTATGGGGAAATTGGAAGATGTGTGTTTATCTGTCTAGCACAATAATGTCTGTATATAAGATACCCGAGCTGTCATTCCATGCCTACTGTCAGACTCTATTGACAACACGCTTAATCACTGAGTTTTTGCATTTGAGGAGCTTCACTCCTTTTACTGGTATTTTAAAAAATATATCTTACTCCTAGCTTTCAAGCCATCCACAAAGCTGTCAATTTTCTGATATGTGCTTCTTTCTCTGAATGTCTACATTTGTGATGGCTCCTGATAATTCAAATAAAATATAGCTAGCCTCTTACTCTAAGAGACTACTTTCAACATAACCTATCAGGTTTAATAATTCTTTATTATAATTTTTTTTCACTATAATTAAAATTGTCAGTTGCCAGAAGACACAGAGAAAGTCTGACTCAAGATAAAGACAAATATTCAGCATATTTTATTTGGAATTCAAAGCTCTTATGTTGTTTAAAAAAAAGCAATTTCACAAAATTATTCTTTATTTGTTCTGTTTCTGCCTATTGATTAACCACTTACAAGCAGTATTAGTCACTACTAAAATTTCTTTCTAGAGGAAACTACGGCTCCCTTTATCCTCTGACAAGTCATCTAGGTGGAAGGCAAACTGCTTTCAGGAAGGTCATGTTTTCTCAGGCTTAAATAAAATCGCACTGTTCAGTACTTCAATATGTCAAGGGGTCACTCTGGGACTCCATCTGTTCTGTGTATCAGCTCTGGACTAAACAGTATCCACTACTCCCTCCCCCCATCAAACTCAACACTGATCACAACTACATCATCAAGTCCTGCCAATTCTAGCTGCTAAATATTTTTCTGAATTTTGTCCCTTTTACTCCTCACTGCCCCCCCCCGTAATCAAATACACACCATTTCTAATATGCATTTTCATTACCCGGATTTGGCATCCCTCACATGCTCTCCTAGTTTCTTCTAAGATACTTATTCTATTTTTTTTAGCCTGTAGCCATAACAACTTAATTCGCCAATCCTTGAATGCATTGTTTTGATTACACTTTCTGGTAGCTTACTATTACCATTAAAATAACATACAAGTCTTCCTTTCACCTCCAGGGTCTTCTCTACCTTCCCCCAGGCATTCTTCCCCTACCACTCTGCCCAGCTCACAAGCCCTTCAGCCGCACTGGCCTTCTGACTCCCTGAAATAAGCTCAGTTCATTTCTCTCACAGGACTTGGTATCTCTTTTCCCAGGTCTTTGTGTTACTGACTCTATTAGTCACTTTTCCATTCCTGCAATAAACACTTGTACAAATTCGCTTAAAGGAGAGAGGATTTATTTGGGTTTACCGTTCAAGAGGGGTTCAGTCCATCCTGGTGGGGAAGAAATGGCAGCAGACAGGAAAGGCATGGTAGGAAAAGCAGGAGACTGACTAGTCACATCATAGCCACACTCAGGGCATAGAATAACAAGTCAGGGCTGACCCCAGCTCAACGCCTTTCCCAAGTGATAGACTTCCTGTCCCACAACCTTCCCAAACAGCGCCACCAGCTGGGGACTACGTGCTCAAACCTGTAAGGCTATGGCGGACATTCCACATTCAGACCACAACATTGACTCAAAACAGCCCTTATCCCAGTCATCCTCTCCGTTCATCCCTTCTTAATTTATTTTGAGAAACTTCCATTCCTTTTTTCCTAAAATTGTTTTAATCATATGCACACTTATGTCAAGGCCAGTTTCTCATCACAATGTAAGCTCTATGTGGGGTAGTCATTTGCTTCTCCCTGCAGTTCCAGCCACACTGTTCCTTTCCAGTTTAAATTAGATTCTTGTTACAAAATAGCTACAAGATGGATGATCTGTCAGATGAAAGGATGAAACAGCAGCACACTGGGCACCGTTACTGAGCATATCATTGAGAGCACCTAATAAAGACTCTTCTAAAAATGTTCTTGTAAATTGCAACAAGTAGTCAACTCTTGCACATGGTTCAAGGATCTATTTGCCACATAAGACGAACTCAGGAAAACATATATAAAAATAACTAAATAGCCTCATATAAATTGTAACAGCATGTTAGACTGAACAGGGATCCCTAGATCATTTAAAGCTTAGTTAATGAATGGTTAATTGAGTATCCCACCTTAGAACACGTTGGCTTAGAAGACAGGAAGAGAGAGTGCTTTTATCTGCAGGGTAATAGCACTGAAGACAGAAGACACTCTTGAACAATGGGAAGTATTAAAGGTGGTTAATTCAACAATGAATTTTGTGATGCAGAGGATGTAATAAAACGGTACAAAGTAGTGGAGCCGAACGGAAAGCAGCCACAGGAAAGCAGCCATGTGGGAAACTACAGCATGCGTGGACAGTCACTGAGAAAGGAAAGTGTGGCAGATCACTGCTCCCCAACACCAGAAACTGTAGAATACTCAACCAGGATCTCTCATAGAGACAATTTTTAAAAAAATATCTGAGTCTTTCATTTAAATAGAGATCTTTGTAAAAAGAAGTAGGGCAATATGGAAGATTTAGATGAAAATAATCAAGTCTATATTTGAACATTTCAACATATATACTTCATATTTGTATTAGAATTCTTATTTTTCTCTGCATATATAAACGTTTGCCAAAACTATAAAGACCTTCATATTTTACAAACACTTAGCTCGGTCAGATTACTAAGTGATTTTGCTTTTCATGCAGAAGAAATTTAGAGACAAAATTTCCTAGGAGATTTCATCATAAAATCAAATTCTTTTCATTTTCTGCTTCAAATTTTCAGGGTGTTGTTTATAACTTCAAATTATTGCATAGACTCAGAATAGCATTTTCAGCCTTCAGCATTAGATATATATTCTGGGCATCAGAAAGAGGACAGAGCTAATGAAGAAATAGTTACCTCAAAGCTGAAGAAGTTTTCTGGGAAACTTATTCATTAACTACTGCTTATATTTTACTGAATAACTCTGTGTGTACATGAAGATAAGAAGCAGGTTTATATGAGCACTCTGACACGCATGCTTCTATTAAGCTTCATTTATTTCATTCAAATTTTATTTATTTACTTATTTTTATTTTATGTGTATGTTTCACCAGTATGTAAATGTAGACACAGAGGGAAAGGAAAGGGCACCAGATTCCCTGGAACTGAGGTTACAGATGGTTTTTTCTAACCACCACGTGGGGGCTGGGAACCAAAGGTCCTCTACAAGAAGAGCAACCAATGCTCTTAACCACTGAGCTTTATTTCCAGCCCCGAGAGCTCCTTTTATTAAGGAAAGGGAATAAGAGGATACTGAGTATAATTGTACCAATATTAACAAACTAACAAAAGATGAAGGAATAACAAAAGTGTTAATTTCATGAGAAATAGATAGCATTTTTTTCCTTTACTGTTTGATCCCCAGCACCTGTCATAATGCTCATATTGTTATACATTACACAACATCAACAAATTCATAAATAAATGAATGGTTCAATAATTGGTCTGAACAAATTCATAAATAAATGAATGGCTCAATAATTGGTTTGAACTTTAATTAACATTCTAAGCAGAATGCGAGACATTTATCTGGCACGGAGCATTTCTCCTTCAATCATTTGATGGTATCACCCCCATGAACTCATCTGCACCCCTTAGCAGGCTGATCCACTCTAATTTATGCCAGTTTTCTGCTTTCTCATGTAAAGATAAACAGGCTAATAACATATTGCTCAAAATGGTTTATTTTAAAAGATCAGAGTACTTATCAATTGCAATTCTATATATTAAAAAACTTTTGTTTCTCTTTCCTAATGGATCTTATATACAGGAAAATTCCATCATTTCAACAGGCTATGGTTTCAAGCTCTGTGTGCAACCCACTACTTGTGGAAATTATTAAAGGACTACTTTTTGATTTAGTGATTTTGATAGGTAAAGAACAGTTCCACCATTTCTTCCCAGAAGCTGTGTATCACAATCTCCATCCTGTTCCACTCAGCCACGTCCACATTTTGAATTGCAATGCCCATCAACAGGCCAGGTGTTAAACACCTGCTCCTCAGCTTGGTGCTATAGGAAGATGGTGGATCCTGTAATTGGCAGAGCCTAGTAGGAGGAAGTTAGCTCATCAGAAGCAGCCTGGGAAGGTTAGGACTTTGGCCCCTTTATGTGTTTTTTTTCTTTCTGGTTCACATTAGGGACTGCTGCCAAAAGTCACTACCACAGATACAAAGCAATGAGCCAAGCAGCTGTGGACTGAAGCCTCTGAAACCACTCTTTTATCTGCTAATAGCGATGAATGCCAGTATTTTCCCACAGTAATGGAAAACTGAATAACACACCCATCAGGAACAGAAAAATTAAAAACTAAATGCTAGCTAATAGTGTTTTTTACTATTTTTAATAACAATAAAATATTATGTGTATGAGTGTATTATTTACATGTTTGAAAATGTACCCATATTGTAAAAACCCCATGGAGGTCAGATCTCCTTTAACTGGAGTTATGGATGGTTGTTAGCCACCATATAGGTACTGGGAATTGAACCTGGGTCCTCTGCAAGAACAGGCAGTGTTCTTAACTGCTGAGCCATCTCTCCAGCCTGTTTTTACTATTTTTATAACCAAAGGCAGAAGAGAAAATATTTAAATAGTTGTCTTGAAAATTCTGTGGTAGTGGGTAGAGAGCTAGAGAGATTTTTCAGCAGTTAAGAGCACTAGATGGTTTTGCAGAGGACCCGGGTTTGGTTCCCAGCACCAATATAGGGGCTAACAACTGACCATAACTCCAGTGCTAGGTAATCCAGGGGATCCAACGCTCTCTTTTGACCTCTGTGGGCATTGTACAACATGGGTGCAGTCATACACATATGAGCAGTACACTCATGCACATAAAATAAAAATAACAGATAAAATAAAAAAGAAAATTATCTTTTTCCTGCTTTTGTTCTTTAGCTACCTATTTGTGATTGGAATGAGTATACCATTTGCATTTTGTAGGAGATTTCCCCTGTTTTTTCATTTTCTAAATTATTTTCAAGTAACCAAAGAATAAAAAAAGCATATATAGGGGCTGGAGAGATGGCCTAGCGGTTAAGAGCGCCGACCGCTCTTGCAGAGGACCCGGGTTCGATCCCCAGCACCCACATGGCGGCTGAGAACCGTCTGAAACTCCAACTCCAGGAGAACTCCAGCTCCAGGGGAATCCGACGCCCACTTCTGACCTCCGCGGCATTGCACGACACGGGTGCACAGACTTGCATGCAGACAATACATTCGTACACATACAGAAATAAACAAATTAATAAAAAATATTAAACACATAAAAAAAGCATATATATATATATATTATATATAATATAATATATATAAATGATAAAGTTTAAGATGTGAAAAAACTTTGCAATACCTCAATATATAGTATAACATTTCCCCCCATATAAACTAGACTATACAAATAATGAAATTGACTCTTTTCATAAATTCTGAAGCAAGAAAATAATGGATAAACTTACTAAAATTTGCAAATAAGAGTAGAAAATGTGAAAAAAGGGGAATGTAAAGAAAATAAGAGTTAGGTAAATGTACACAAAGCATGTGACTTGGCATCAAACATAGAGGAGCTTGAGCTACAACTACGAAAAACAAATTAAATGAAGCTTGGCAACGGTCATCTGTTTCATCTCGGATTTTTCTATGATGTATTAGCTGATGAAAGGACTCAGTGCTGTTTTAACTAAAATATCAGTATTTTTACATTTAACTTTCATTAGGTTAAAAAATGAGGTTAAACACACTAATTATTAGATTATGATACATCCTAAATTCAATCTGTTGTTGATTATGACATTTTGAAGTCTATTTGCATTTTGTAGATTTCCCTTGTACTTTTTTTACATTTTTCAGATAAAATTTATTGTATAAAGATTATCTACAACTTTAGCATATTTCATTGCAGTATGTGAATTGGTTTCAAAGATGCAAACCACTGTACAAATTCACACCTCAGCCCCCATATCTGGAGTAGAACTTGAAATCTCCACAAACCTCAATCAGTAGTTGGTGAGTAAATGGATAAATCTAGCAAGAAAAAGCAACAGTGTCTATGAGAACAATGGCTACACAGTAATGTTTGCATGAACTTAAAAGAATAAATTATCCACCTTTGATGAAAACATGTGGAGTGTAGAATTCAGGATCCTGGATATAGTATCATGTTTATCATAGAAATTACCTTATGTCCTGGAATTGGAGTTTCAGATGGTTCTCAGCCGCCATGTGGGTGCTGGGGATCAAACCCGGGTCCTCTGTAAGAGCGGTCATTGCTCTTAACTGCTAGGCCATCTCTCCAGCCCCCGCGGCATTGCACGACACGGGTGCACAAACTTGCATGCAGACAGTACATTCATACACATACAGAAATAAATAAAATAAAAAAAAAAAGAAATTACCTTATGTCATTGTAGGTTTTGATGTAAGCGTACAAGATATCTGAAAAATTTGCCTATTGTTTGTTATATAATGGGAACTCAAATTTACCTTCTCACATTTCATCTTCTTTTGAAAATGCAAATTGAATTACTTGCTAGTGTAAATCTAATTTTAAAATAGCTGCATTCATCCATGCCCATTAGCTTAGCACTTGGGAGGCTGAGACAGGAAGGCCAAAGCAAGTTCCGGGCCTACATAGCAAGATCCGGGACTACATAGCAAGATCCAGGACTACATATCAAGGGGTTATCAACATGAGGTCCACGTGATATGTTAGAAACTCTATGGGCTTTTGGATTAGATTAACCCAAGCCTCAATTTACTAGCTCTGTGTACTTGAACAAGTTGATGATATAGTAAATATGTGTGTATATAAGAATGATTATGAAAGTAAGATGAAGTGATTCATCTAAAATTCTTGGCATTGTATCTATTGGACGCAGTTCAACTTCAACAAATCTTCTGCAGTAATTGTCCCATGTAGTCAGAGCAAATGAGATTTTTCAAAGCTTACATGATATTTTAACTGATCTGTTCTTAAGATCATAGAATATATGTATGCAGTCATTGGAGTACAAAAGTGTGATGTTGAGCAATCCTGTTTAATTAACGATAACAGTCATTTGTGGGTTATCCTAGAAATGTTCCATGTTCTCCATTCTAGACCCGGACCTACATACAAACAAAAAGAAGCTAATAATAATATTAATATTCATTTACTGCATTATAGTCCAATTATAGCCTTGGGAGGGTAAATTTCAAAACATTTGCTGGAGAGTTTTGTATACTATGGTCATAGTTCCTAAAATGTTCTAACTTTCTGCAGATAAAACATGATTTGGGGCTGGAGAGATGGCCTTGCGGTTAAGAGCACCGACTGCTCATGCAGAGGACCCGGGTTCGATCTCCAGCACCCACATGGCGGCTGAGAACCGTCTGTAACTCCAATTCCAGGAGAACTCCAGTTCCAGGGGAATCTGACACCCTCTTCTGACCTCCGCGGCATTGCACCACATGGGTGCACAAACCTACATGCAGACAGTACATCCATACACATATAAATAAATAAATAAAATTTAAAAAATAATAAAATTAAATTACAAAAAACACGATTTGAGTATTAGTCACTGTTTTATATGATCACAAGGCAAAGATAATGTAATAGCAACAGCAGAAATATGGTCACCACAGAAGATTTTCTAGTGAAACTATCATATTTGAATAGCCAATGACCTTATTTCAAGTCAATAATAAATGGCATGTTTATGGTGCCAGATATGATGCTTAGAAAATATTGCACAAATTAATCTTGAGTCATTCACATTTTCTCTAATAAATACACTTTGTAAATAAACTCTATGAAATACACATATATACTTTAAGTGTTTTAAGAGAATGAACAGGTCAATGACAGATTTTTGTCAGTTGAATGCATAACCCTTACTCCATGTTCTCCATTGTAGACCCAAACCTACATACAAACAAAAAGAAGCTGAGTGATTCATTAACTGCATTGTAGCCTATTTATAGCCTTGGGAACATAAATTTCAAAACATTTGCTAGAACATTTCATACACTACAGGCAGTTTTCCTCATGCTGAAATGAGTGTGAAGAATGGCAAATACAGCACTGTGAATAGCGAAGATCATCCACTGTGCATCCTGGTGCTGCTGCATTTCTTGTAGTGTTTTGCCATTTAAACTACAGTAAAAGTGCTGTTGAGGGTGGCTTATCATTTGGGAGAGCTGTATGGGTGGGATGAAAAGGAAAAGATCTGTCAACAGTTGCCTCACATATATTACGGTGATTCCTGACAATTCTTGGTGACTCTCTTTTCAAAATTATGGTCTTAAAGAATTAAAACAGGGGGCTGGAGAGATAGCCTAGCGGTTAAGAGCGCCGACCGCTCTTGCGGAGGACGCCGGTTCGATCCCCAGCACCCACATGGCGGCTAAGAACCGTCTGAAACTCCAATTCCAGGAGAACTCCAGTTCCAGGGGAATCCGATACCCTCTTCTGACCTCCGCGGCGTTGCACGACACGGGTGCACAAACTTGCATGCAGACAGTACATTCATACACATACAGAAATAAATAAAATTAATAAAAAAAATTAAAAAAAAATTAAAACAGTTGGGAACTCATGGAAGTGGTAACAATTCACGGATTGCTATAGCTTGATCTGTAACAGTTTTCAAAAGTCCATCCATTAAAGGCTTTGTCCACAGTGTTAGGAATAATGGATCTTTAAGAGGTGACGTCCAATGGAAGATCTTCAGGTCACTAACAGTGTGTCCTACAAGTGACAACAAGACTCACATTCATCTCTTTCTCTCCCTTTACTCCTTGGCTCACCTGGACAACAACAGCTTGCTCTGCAACCACCCTTGCCTTAGTGTGCTGTCTTTTCACAGGACCAAAAGCAATGGGACAAATTGATCAGGGACTGAAAATTTTAAAGCCATGACCCAAATTAACTTTTTCACACTGTAATTTGATTGTTTTAGGAATTTGCACAGTGTTGCATAACCTCACAGGTTTTGCAAAGTAGAATTAAAGAATGGAAGAAGGAAAAGTATATATTATACACATCATATGGAAAGAAGAAAGGAGAGATGGATAGATAAACAGATAGACTGACCAGTGTAGAACTAGTTGGACAGTAATGAAAAATAACTGAAGCTTAAAATAAACAGGATTGTAATCAGCTGATGAAACAAAAGATGATCATGTTCCAAGTCTGTCAGAGTAAATGAAAATAGATAATTGCCTAAGACGAAGATTTTCTGGTTTGCCTATTTGTCATATATAGTGGCATAGCAACTGTCCAGGCTATTTAAATTCTAGTTTTTGTATGGTCCTAAATTTTACTATAAATGTTTTTTTTTTCAGAAATTTGTAGGCATACATTTTAATATACTTCAACTAATTAGTTTTTAATGTTTGAGAATTTCTTACATGAGTATTGTCTTTGCATTATTTCTGCCCCTCCCAGTCCCTCTCTGACTCCCATCTCCCCCAACTCTCAATTTCTTATCCTAAATTCCTCATAGTGAAAAGCTTGACAAAATTATCTACATTGATTAGTGCATTTTAACTTATGTAATACTTGCTTTTGAAATTTTTACTTGTGGTAAAATCACATAATATTCTAGTAAGAATCACTGTTATCAAAAATAAAAGTGATAACTGCTAGAGAGGGCAAAGAACCAATAAAACCCTCATGCACTATGGATGGAGTGAAAATTGGCATAGATGGTGTGGATAACAGTATCGAGGAATCTCAGGTCATTGTAAATAGAACTACTGCAGGAGTGAATAATCTCACTGCTGGTATAGAGCTAGAGGAAGTGAAATTAAAATTCCAAAAAGCCCTCTTTACTCCCATGATCATGGCAGGGAGTAATTATTCACAGTAGCCTAGAAATGGGAGACAGTCTAAATGTTTCTTAGTAGATAAATAAGTAAAGAAAATATACCCATAAAAATGAAATGCTAGTCATCCATTAAAAAGTCGTTTGTTATAGGAAAGGAATAGGAGATCAAGCCACTTAATAGAAATAAATCAGGCACAGAAGGCCAAGATCTACATGATCTTACTCATAAGTAGAAGGTTGAAAAGTTAATCTCTTGGAGGTTTAGAGGAACATAGTGGTAACCAAAGGCTGGAGAGTGTAGAGGGAAAAGAAAAATGACGTGAAGTTGATCAATGGGTTCTGCAATTAGATGGGACTATGATTTCTGGTAGGTTATTGCATAATAAAAATATTATAGGTAATAATAATGTATTATATATTTGAAAACACAGGGAAAATTACAGCTCTATACCCCTTGAAACATAACTCCCCTTTTCTTTCCCTTCCCTAGTTCCTTGGACCCACAGCCTAGTTTCTGTTAGTCTGGCTGTTCTACATATTTCCTATAAGCAATTTTCCTGTGATGGGTTTATTTAATTTGATATGATGTCCTCAAAATTTTATCCATGTTGTAGCTTATAACAGAACATCTTTCTTTTGTAAGGCTGAATACTTTGTTGCTGGATTTATATCACATTTCATTCATCCAATAAGCCATGATGAAGATTTGAATTGTTTTCTCTTCTTGGACAATCTAAATAATGCTAAGATAAACACAACCATAAAAATCTCTCTTTGATATTTCAGTTCCTTTAGATGCATGTAGAGTAAGACTGCTGGACAGCATGCTGGTTATAATTTTAATTTCTTAAGAAGTCATGTGTTTCCACAGTAATATACCATGTTACAATACCACAGTGGCAGAGGTTCTAATGGTTCTGTGAAAAGCAATACTTGTTGTCTGAGCTTTTCATATCCAAATGATATAAGGTGATATTTCATTGTGATTCTGGTCTGCAGTTCCTGAATGATGAGTACCGCTGAGTATCTTTTCATGCCTTCTTGAGCATGTATACATAATCTTCAGGGAAATGTCTATTTTTAATTGTTTGCTGCAGTTGGATTAGAGTAGCTTTCTACATGCTCTCCACATTAACTCTTTGGCAGTTGTATGATTTTCAAATACTTTATCACATTCCATGTCTTGTTTTTTTCCTATTTATTGATGTGTCCTTTGATGTGCAGACGTTTAACAGCCTCTTGTATCCTGGTCATCTACACTCGATTTTACTCCCTGTGCTCTTGTTGTTACATCCAAGAAATTGTCAATAAATATACTGCCATGAAACTTTTCATCTGTCATTTCTTGAGACAGATTCTCAGTATGTATCCCAGGTTGGCCATTAACTTGTCATCCTCCTGCCTCAGCCTCCCAAGTACTAGGATCACAGGTGTGTACCAACACATGGAGAGCTTTTCTTTTCATATAGTGGTTTCATAGGGTCTTAAACTGAGGTTCTTAATACATTTTATTTGATCTTTGTAGGAAATTTTGGGACCCAAATATATTGTGAATATTCTGACAGGTTTCTTTCTTTTCTTTTGTTCTCTCTCACCCCATTCCCTGCTCTGGGCATTTACACAAAACAACTTTTATATTAAAAGAATCATGACCCGGTACTGCTTCCTGTTATTCTCTTCCCCACCTCTATTGTTTGGACTATTACAATCAGCCTCAGTGAAACTTATGATTCAGGAAACAAGGGTTAGCATTTCAGTGGAAAATAAAGAAAAGATGCAGGTTAATACATAAGTCTCTTCTCTGCTTCTGATAATGTAGAGAGAAACAAAGTCTACAAAATTTTGACATATGAAGAAAAGTATTTCTAAGCAAACTAATTTTTTATTGTGACTGTCCCTTAACATATTGGTTGTATGAGCCTTGGTGCTTGTAGCAAGTTATTATGATTTATTTCTCACAAAAACAACAGGAAGATAAAAGACATTAGTTTCTTGATTTATGAAATATAAATACCAGTAATATCATACTGTGTTGTATAAATAAGAAATAACTCTTTCAGGAAAATACTTATACAATTGCAAGACCTATCCTATTATTTGAGTCTATTCCCAGTTTCCATTATGTCACAGGAATCCACTATCAGACAAAATTCCTATCAGGTTGCACAAACATATTATAAGTTAATTATGAGTAAAGCCCCTCAAACTCTTGATATTACTACCTTTAAAATATCATTTGTTGTCTCAAATGTATCAAGAAGCAACTATTATTGGGATGTTATTCTCTTTTCTACGTGAAGTAAAATTCCTTCGAGGGTACGTTATAAGACTTATTAAAATAGTCTGTTTATTGGTAGGCAAAACTTTTCTCACTGTGACCAGAAGACTTCAAAATTGGTGGCAAAGGAATTCGGATAGTCTCAGAGAAAAAGAATCATTGAATTGGGTATTTGAAGTTAGGTTTAATGGTGTCATTTCATGTGAAAATATAGGTGCAAGCTCAGACATATTTTGATACAAATATCTGGAACTAGATATTGAAATAAACAATTTACAGACCTTGGGATAAGTGGAAAATTACTCTTGAAACATGTTAAAAAGCAAATTTAAAATTGATCACATTGGAATAAAAATAATCAAGACTAGGAAAAGTATTTTCAGTATGCATAATTTGCTTATGATTATTTTCTATATATTAGAATATGTGTATCTCATGCTAACATTGAAATAATTATTTTCTTCTTTTCAAATTTACATTAAATTTAAGCAATTAAATGAACCACAACTTTATTAGGTGAAGTATGTCAAGTCAGTATGCTGTGAATCAAGCAATATAAGGGGCTGGTGATGAAATTCTAATTTTACAGGGTCAGTCAAGGTTGTTCCACTAGACAATCATTTTATTAAAATACATTCTTCAAAAGGTTCAAGCCTAAAGAATATTTTCATTAAATCTCCAGTAGTTCCATTATGTAGAATCAATGGCACATTTGTTTAGGTCATACAAGTTACCAGGGTAAAAGAAATGTGAACGTTAATGTGCATGACCATTCGTCCTTGGAAAATATGCAAACAAGTAAAAAAGCAAGAAAAAAATAACTCTTCTAACACCTAATAATTCAATCTGTGGGGCTGTAGAGATGCTCAGCAGTTAAGAGCTTTGGCTGCTCTTGCTGAGGACCCAGGTTTGATTTTCAGGACCCACATGGTGCTAAAAGCACTTCCCTTAACTCCAGTTCCAGTTCCAGGGGATCTGTCGCCCTCTTCTGACCTCGATGGTCAGTGCATGACCTGAGGACATCTACCTACACTCAGGCAATGCACTCATACACAAAAAATAAAAATAATCAATAAAAAATTTTAAAGAAAATTCAGTGTGTGAAACTGTTTTCATCCATTTATTACCCAACAGCTTAACTTGACTTAATGTTAAAATACTAAAATGTTAAAATAAATATGAATTTTACTCCATTAAAATTTTTTCAAAAAATAAATTAGAATCTTGATATCCCTTTCCATTAACTTTGCCATATTTTAATATAAATAATTATTTATAATAATTATTTACATTAATATTGTGTATAATAATTATATATAAAATATAATGATTAATATAAAATTACAATTTTAATATAAATTGCCTATTCACAAATTTAAAATTGTTAAAAAAAGAAGCTGACTCTCAACCAGCTGGAGGTGTCCCTCTGTATTAGAATGCTTGCTTGTATAAAAAGGGCACAAGGAGAATGGTTTAATCTGAAGATCTCTTATACACACATACATACAAACATGCGTGCGTGTGTGCGCACACACACACAAACACACACTCCAATTAGATTCCTTTATGAATATAAAATAATATCATGGTGGATTATTAACTTTTCACCAAAATTTTCTAAGTCCATCGATGCAATATCTTTATTCTAAGGATAACATTTTTCAAGTACTGCTGCTCAGGTTATTGAGTTCTGTCAAAATAAATGATAAACTTTTCTTTTTAAAAAGAAAATCACATTGTTATTATGAATTTCAAGATAAAGATCTCTCCAAATACGAAGTCAACTAATAGTAACAGGGAATGTTTGAGCTGTGAATATTCAAGATATAGTACAAAGTTGCTACATACATACAATTAGCATCTAGCAATTAGCATATCATTTTATTTTTTGTTAGTGTAGAAAGCTTCCTCACACAGAAACACTTTCCATAGAATTATAAAATTTTAGAGCTAGAACAATGTTTAAAGCAAACCTCTAAGGAATCTGAAGCCACAGGAGTTTTAAGAATCAAAATTTCAAAAATAAATTATAAATTAATAATTCAGATGCTACGAAAAACCCAAACTGCTCCTTTGCTTTTTTAAAATTTTTATTTATTTATTTTTTATGTGTATGATTGCACTGTATGCATGTAGGTTTGTGCATCCATGTCGTGCAATGCCGCGGGGGTCAGAAGAGGGTGTCGGATTCCCCTGGAACTGGAGTTAAAGATGGTTCTCAGCCGCCATGTAGGTGCTGGGAATCAAACCCGGGTCATCTGCAAGAGCAGTCGGTGCTCTTAACTGCTAGACCATCTCTCCAGGCCCCAAACTGCTCCTTTGAATAGACTAACAACAGACAAAATTCTCATATATCAAGACAAAAATATTAAATGACAAATAAATAAAATGCAACATGACAAAAAGGTGCATTGGCATATTATTATATTTATATATTATAATATATATATATATATATATATATTATGGTCTTTTTGAGACAGGGTCTCCCTGTAGCCCCAGCTGTCCTGTAACTCACTCTGTAGACCAGGCTGGCCTTGAACTCACAGAGGTCTGCCTGCTTCTGCCTCCTGAGTGCTGGGATTAAAGCCATGAGCCACCACGCCTGGCAGCCTAATATTTTTAATTATAAGAACACAAGACATGAAGTCTGGTGTGAGGAGCTGTGATAAGGAGTGTATATATGGGAGGGGCTCTAAATTTGATCAAAATATATTGAACAGAATTGACAAAAATTCAATAAAAATAAAATAAATAGAAGGAATACAATAGCTCAGCTTATGCTACCTGAAAATTTATATAAAAGAATAATTTCCTAGAAAATAGAAATAATATAAATACATAAGAAAAATAATCTAGTTTGTCACTATCACTTATAGACCAACAAGAAAATTGCAAATAATGGACCAACAAGAAAAAAATCCTCCAGGGCTGGAGAGATAGCCTAGCGGTTAAGAGCACTGACTGCTCTTGCGGGTTCGATCCCCAGCACCCATATGGCGGCTAAGAACCGTCTGTAACTCCAATTCCAGGAGAACTCCAGTTCCAGGGGAATTCGAGACCCTCTTCTGACTTCCGCGGCATTGCACGACTCGGGTGCACAAACCTACAAGCAGACAGTGCATTCATACACATACAAAAAGAAAAAAAGAAAAAAAAAATCCTCCTAAAAGGATTTATAGGCAATTTTCACAGAACTAAAATCAATAGATACTCCACATGCAGAACAGCCCCAACACGCACATTTTTCAAGGAAAACTTTTCTATTACAACAAGATATTTCCCAAAAGTAAAACAGCTAACTTTTAACCAGTATCTCATTGAAATGCAGAAACACCATATCCAATATGGTCTGAATCCTGAGTAATTTGCTCAAGATCCACCATTTAAAAATTTACACATTTAAGCATTATGCTAACATACAAGAAAAAATAATAATCTTCAAAGAGCACATCTTAAGAAAAATTTAGGTCCTTTTATCTGAGAACTTCATAAAGGAATACTGTATTTCCCACCCCTCCTAGTCCCTCTCCAATTCCTCACATGTTCCTTCAACTCCCTCACAATTACTTGTCTTCTTTGATTATTGTTGCTACATATATTCATACATTTATAATATACATATATAATGCATATAGATCTTAATTATTTCAACCTTATCAACATGGTACCTGTGTATGGTAAATAGTATAATATTTCTCTCTAAAATAATTAATATTTAAAAAGGAATTTTGACTACAAATATTACTTTATTTTCTAATCACTAAGGTTACAATGTCACTCAGACATTAAAATAATTTGAATTAAAACTTTAATAAAAATATACACTGTAAATCCTATAGCATATTTATTATTGGTTGATTAAGAATGACATGAATCATATTTGAAGTGTTACTTTATAACTCAAGTGACCAAACTTTACAGAACTTCATCCTATAAAAATATTGAGTGCATAATTCTTTTTTTTTTATTTTATTTATTTCGGTTTGTGTATCAATGTACTGTCTGCATGCAGGTTTGTGCACCCATGTCGTGCAATGCCGCGGAGGTCAGAAGAGGGTCTCGGATTCCCCTGGAATTGGAGTTTCAGACGGCTCTCGGCCGCCATGTGGTTGCTGGGGATCGAACCCGGGTCCTCTGTAAGAGCGGTCGGCGCTCTTAACTGCTAGGCCATCTCTCCAGCCCTTGAGTGCATAATTCTAATTAATGGAGCTTCAATCAGAGCAGCAGAATAAAACTCCAATCAAGGGGCTGGAGAGATGGTTCAATGGAAGAGCCATCTCTCTTTTTCTACTCTTGCAAAAGACTGGATTCAATTCCCAGCACCAACATGGCGGCCAACAACCTTCCGTTCCAGGGCATCCAACACCCACTTCCGACCTTCATGGGCATTGCATGACACTGGTACACTTACACACATGCATTGCATTCATGTGCATTTATAAAAAAAAATAAAAAAAGAAGAAGAAAACACAAAAACCTCCAATCAAAAAAGTCAGCTCCAATGTAAGCTACACCTCTCTTCTTCCTCTGGACTCTTCTAAACTTAACTGGCTAACTGAGAAACAAGGTTATTAAGCTGGAAAATATGATCAACTAGATTTTAGTACAGTTCTGGAAAATGAAAGTTTCAAGTAAATTTCAGAGGGAAGGTCTGGCTTCCTGTGTGATAGGTGGCCCTGGGGTTATTTCTTTGTAGATGAGTATTCAAGTATATACTTCTTTACTAGTACCCACGTAAGAGAGTCTACAAATCTTTTTTTAAAATTCATTTTATTTTATTTTTTTATGTGTATGAATGTACTGTCTGCACGTAGGTTGGTGCGTCCATGTCGTGCAATGCTGCAGAGGTCAGAAGACGGTGTGGGATTCCCCTGGAACTGGAGTTAAAGACAGTTCTCAACTGCCATGTGTGTGCTGGGGATCGAACCTGGGTCCTCTGCAAGAGCAGTCAGTGCTCTTAAATTCTAGGCCATCTCTCCAGCCCCCGAGTCTACAAATCTTTTAAGTTACATTTTAAAAAACAGAAAAAAGAATTCTTAAGGAATAGGCTATAATTATTGAGAATGTTCAGTGTCTTTTAAAGATGAATGAATTTGCTAGACAAATCATGTGAGCCAAAGACAAGTATCCATCAAGCTTAAGGCTTTACCTTATGCAGACTGATTTAACTTTTATTTTGTATAAAACAAGAATCAAGACACTGGTTACTTGTGATTTTCCTTAACTATTAGTGGATTTAGCAATGGTAACTACACAGGTTTAATTGTTTGCTTCAAGAACATTTAAAAAGCTGTAATCAGAAGTAAAAAGTAAGGATTCAAATATTACAGATAATAGTATATATAAAATTTTAGTCACCAAATATATTATGATTAAATATAAAAGAAAATATAGACATACATTATACTTCAATCTTCATTTAAAATATAAAACATTATATTAAATAAGAAAAATGCAAATTATTTTCTTCCTCTTTAGGAATGTAATGCATTATGATTCAAATTCCATTTATATGATTATTTTCAAAAGTTAAATGCATGCTGTTTAAAAAAGGGGAGTGGGGGCAAGATGATTCCTGCCTATGAATTATCTTTCACTAAAATGTAAGATAAATTCTACGGTGATTCACTAGGTATTTAGATTCAACTTCATTTAAAATATATTTTCTATAAAGAAGCTTCTATGATTGCCCTGAATAATATAAAAGGAAAGCAAAAAGGAACTCTTGCATCACAGTAAATTGTACATTCCACAACTGTCCAATCATAAAGGGTTGGATGAAAATTTCCCAATTTAAAACTTGTGTGTACCCAAAATGGAATTATAAAGGTGGATATAGAACTATAGAAGGGTAGGACTATCTTCTGAAATTTTGACTTAATTACTCATTTCTGGCTTGGAAAGTAATTTGGACTATTTTAAGCCAAATGAAAGGAATAAATATCGATTATATATACATTTAGCTGGCTTCATATGAAAAGTATCAAATAAAATGAGCATCATTTGAATAATTACCTTTGGTTAAATGGATTCAAATCTACAATCTCCATATAGTATGGTAAAATTGTGTGGTGTTTATTACAGTTGTAAACATTTAATGGCTGATAATTAAAGAGCATCCGTATTGAATCTTGCAAGATTTAATTAAACATAGCACACTGCAGATGTGAGATTTAAATTACCATTCATAATTACATGTAAACCACAACTGCTAATATGATCACATGGAATTCTAAGAGAATTTTGCTATTTCTTCTCATTTCAAATACCTTTTCTCTGAATTCTTCAGTTGTGCTATTTTTTGGTGGTGTTATGAAGCATTTTAGCAACAGACAACAAAATAAAATGTTGCATGTTTATGGATGTTGGGTGTGAGTGAAGGAATATCATTGCATATGTACTTCTTATGTATGTTGATCCCCCAAAATATAGCAAAACGGAAAGAGGAGGGAAAAGAAAACAAAAATACCCCTACCTAATTACAAAATAATTCAAAAATTTGAAAAGGAAGTAGCCTAGTTGTGCCACTGAAAACATAAAATGCTTATTTTCCTTTAGATTTATCACCATATGTAACTCATATATATGAATACTATTCATAAAAAGTCCATGAAGAACATAAAAATGCAATATTGATTTCAAGGAAACATGAAAATTTTCATATGAAAAACATAAATGCTGAGAAACATTTAGCTTTCTTTATTCATTACTGAAAATACCTTTGATGGTTTTGTTCCTGCAATGTATAGGAAGTATATTGAATGGAAACTATTTCATAGTTGATTACACACACTAATCACACACCTCACTTAATATACAGCTCAAAATATTAATTTGAGGTACGTTATTCTGCAAACTAGAAAAATAAAAATGGAATATGTAAAAATAAATTCAACTTGCACTATTCTCCAATATTGTTAATATCTGCAATGTTTCATTATCACAAATGTTTACAATGAGAATCTTGGCAGTGAGGACTCTGAGACCAGGAAATCGAATGGCTAATGCTCAAGTAACTAACAAAGAATTGTTTGAACCTATATTCCTCCTCTCCACACGCATACAGAAAAGAATGAATTATTTTTAGTAAATTATGGGAGTGAATTACACCCTAATACCTAAATTAATTATCCTGGTCATTCTTGATTAACACTTCTCTTGTCACTATTGTGTTACAAAGAACTACCAATTTTAAAAATTTGAAGGTGGGCTCAGAGGAAACTATAAATAACATATTCAACAAGAAATAATTTGTCTGGTCATATATGCTCATTATATGCATATATATTACCCTAATTGCTCACGACATTTTAAAATAGATGAAACAGTTTCAAAATTATCCTTCAAAGAGAAGATTTTGATAAAGAAAATAGATGGATCCTAGCAATGGAGCTGTCCAGGGCTCCATATGCATGTGACAGTTTCTTATTTACATGCCGCTCATGTTTATGCATGTTCAGAAGAATACAGCTGCTACCCCATTCTCCAGAAATCACAGGCTCCGGTCAAGTCTACAAACAGCCACATTTGAGCTTGTAATGTGTTTATCATGAAAAGCTAGATGCTCTAATGGGGGGGAGTAAAAAGCTGTACAATTTGCTTTGAAAAGATAACAGGTATTTTTCAAAAAAAAAAAACAAAAAAACAAAACAAAACCAAATACTGTATATTCAGTACAGCTTCTTTAGGTGCTTTCATATTATAGGAATGCTGCTGGTGATGATCACAGCATCCAGCCAATCAAATGGTGTTTCCTAGTGTCATCCAAAGTAGAAGCCTAGTGTTTAAAATAACCCTGATGAATTATTCATAGAACTGATGTTTATGCAAATTAGAGAATCATGCATCCACCTGACCACCAAGGGAAGAAAAAAATAAAAACAGGGGGATAAAAAAGCCACTATGCTTTTAGCATTCTCCAGAACCTATGTAATCAAATGATAATATTCTTTCATTAAATGCATCAAGGAATTACAATCCTTACCTGGTTAGTTTGTAGGGCCTTCAGATTTTCTGGATGAAATAACTGACTGTGCATGCAACCAATAAAACTGAACTGAAAAGCTGATTAAGGGCACTTACTTAATGCAAAGCCACTCACTGAATATTCATATGATGCCTGTGTTTATGCAAATTCAAGCCAAAGAAAGCCCAAGGGGATTGGTTGCCATAGCCCACAAATACTGCATGCAGCAGAAAATATAGAGAATAGTGACAAATAAATCTTGAAATTCCTGGCTTTGGAGCGACAAGGAAGAAATAGTAAAATATTTAAAAGGCTAGGTGAATTACAGTTTTAAACTGTCTTATTTAATCATATTACTCTAGAACTACTGGTTATTTCTACCTTATAATGATCTATAATTACTTTAATGTCAAAAGATAGCATCACTTGTGTTTGTCAGCTTTGTTTATCCCACAGCCATTATCTGAACAGATCCCAGAAGCACAGGAGAGTAAAGAAACAATTATAATAAAAATATAATTTAAGATAATAACCAAGCATAAGAACAATATGTCCCTATGTTAAGGCTTTCATGCTTGAACCTTCAATGGTAAAATCTACTACTAAAAAGCAGCTCTCCAGCAAACCCTCTGACATGATGTTGTACTCTTTGCATCTTAATATTTATAGGTGTCTGCAGCATCTGAATGCAGGGGAATTCGTATTAGATGAGATACTGTGAAATGTTGGCCAAGATAATCCAGAACAGCACTTTAAATTTTAAGAATTTTCAATTTTGAAATCTAAATTCAATAATCTTGTCTGAAATGAATGCTAACATGTAATGTTCCAATGACAAAAATGAATAATATGTGCATTCATAAAACAAATTATGTGTGTATATATTATATATATGAATGAATGATATGCAAATAGTAAGGAGACTATTTGGAATGTTAAAAGAAGGGACAAGGAGAGATGTGAGCATAATAGGAAGTGAATATTGTTAAAGTACATTATTCATTTGAGAAAAAATATTATAATGAGACCCATTGGTTTGCACAACAAATAAACACTCATAAAACAGTTTTAAAATCTGAATCTTCATAGCCATGTGAGAATTGTTGATAGGAAGCATTGAGATGACTTATTATGTTAAATTATATAGCGTGGGGCTGGAGAGGTGCCTCAGTGGTGAGAGGGCTTACTGATTTTATAGAGGACTGGAGTTCGGTCTCCAGCATCAACATCAAACTGTTCATAACTGCCTGCGATTCTAGATCAAGAGCTCAGATGCCCTATTCTGGCCTCTTCAGGTAACTACTCACATGCACATGCCCACACAAAGACATACATGTATACACATATTTGCAAGAAAACATTTTTGAATTTTTTAATATTGAAACTGAAGCTGGGGGTGGCACACATGCCAGGACTTGGGTACCAGAAGCAACAGGATATGTATCTATGAGTACCAGGTAGCCTGGTCTACATAATGGGTACTGGGATGCCCACAACTGCATAATGAGACCTTGTCTCAAAGCAAACAAAAAGTGTTTAAAATAATACAGTGCAAGTTGTACATAAAATGATTTAAGATGCCAAGTGTCACCTCTACTTTTTATTTATTGAGTCAATGTGGAAATAGCCAAAGGTGATGGAATGTATCAGGCAAGTTTTTGTTTGTCTCTTCTGGTACATACTTTCAAAACTTAAGCTCTAAGATTCTGAAACTCTACATGACAATTCCAGTGAATAAAAAATATTTATCTTTTTAATGATAATTTAAACAATTCTTATAACAATAACTTTTATCTCACTCGGATAATACAATGATTTTCTAAGTACTTTAAAAAATATTTTATTGAGTTTTTCTGCATCTCATATAATAGATCTTCATCAAATTTAGAACCACCTCCCCAATCTGTGGCCTCCACCTCACCCCTCAGATTTCATGAATTCTGTTATGTCCTATATAGTCAAGCATTTTTATCCAGATGTTCCTTGGTGCAGGTTCATCCACTGGAGTCTAATCAGCCTATGTAGAATCACTCTTTTAAAAGAAAAATCTACTGTCCTTCAGCCCACAGTAATCATATGCCAATAGTTCTTCATTTAGGGATGGGGCCTGCCACACATTCTATGCTGGGTCTTTCCCTCATTCTATGTTGAGTTTTTGTCTGATTGAGTCAGCATGGGTCATTGTTGCAAGTTCATATGAGCAAGTTCCCAGTGGCCTGATAACCTATTTCCTTATGTTTATGCACCAACCCAGGCTTTTACAATCTTTCTGCCACCTTCTTTCACAATGGTCTCTAAGCGGTGGGTGGGTGAGATTTAATTAGGAGTCCTATACAGAGACACATGCTCTGCAGCATCTTGTTCTCAAAAACTTAGCCAGCTCTGGGCCCCCTGTATGCATCATACTCTGTTGCATGAGGAAGCTTTGCTGGTGAGAGTTGAGGGACGCATTAATATTCTCTCTACTCCCTCTTCCACTGTTCCATGAGCCTTATTTATAGAAGTTCCACTGTAAATATATCACTTAAGGCTGGACATCTCTCAAACATATATTATCTGTGTAGGACCAGTTGTGGAACTCTGCAGTAGCCTCCATCTTTTGCAAAAAGAAGCAGCTTTGATGAGTGGTACATGGTATACATATGGTAAGAAATTTCATTTGTTTAGAGATGTGCCAGAGATAGGGTTTTCTGTATAATCTATGACTTCTCCAGCCATGTGTATCATCTCACTCCAATAAGTCAGGCTAGGATCAAGAAAACAAATGATATCAAATGCTGGAGAGGTTGTGGGGAAAGGGAAACACACATCCATTGCTGGTGGGTACAACCACTTTGGAAAGCAATGTGGAGAACCCTTAAAAGACTCAAAATGAGCCTACCACCTGACCCAGCCATACCACTCCTCCTACTGCAAAGATACATGCACATCCATGTTTATTGCAGGTCTCTTCACAATAGGAAAGAGCTGGAAGCAACCCAAGTGTCCCTCAACCCATGAGTGGATAAAGAAAATGTGGTACATCTACACAATGGATTCCTATGCAGCAGTAAAGGTGACATCATGAACTTTGCAGGTAAATGGATGGAACTTGAAGAAATTATGCTAAGTGAAGTAATTGTCCCAGAAAAACAAATGATGAATGATATCGCTCATTTGTGCATGTTAGCACCAAGTAAGGGAAACTGAGAAACTTTAATGTTATATTCCTCTTTAGCTGAAACCTCTTATATTATGAATTAACCCACTTAACAGGCTCTAGAATTAACCCACTACTTATTTTCAGACTTTATAATCTTGGTATATGGGTGGAGGTATGTATGCATATTTTAGAGTAATATAAAATTAAAAGGGAAAATGTGAATCCTGAAAATATGATTTGGAAATAACATACAGCTTATTCTCAGATGACATAATTTTAGTATAGGTGATACATACACACACACACACACACACACACACATATGTGTGTGTGTGTATATGTGTGTGTTGAATCAATACAAATTGGAGGGAACAACAAAAAAAGAACTGAGGCAAAGAACTGACTGAAACAGTAAAGTTGAAAAACTTTAAAAAGACTCAGAAAAAGATACAAGACATGTATGGCAGAATGCATGAACTCAGGTGGGGAGGCGGGCATAAATTGGACTAAGAAATGATGTATGAAATGCACAAAACTTCAATAAAAATATTTCTTTTTTTTTTAATTTTATTTATTTCTGTATGTGTATGAATGCACTGTCTGCATGCAAGTCTGTGCACCCGTGTCGTGCAATGCCGAGGAGGTCAGAAGAGGGCGCCGGATTCCCCTGGAGCTGGAGCTCTCCTGGAATTGGAGCTTCAGACGGCTCTCAGCCGCCATGTGGGTGCTGGGGATCGAACCCGGGCCCTCTGCAAGAGCGGTCGGCGCTCCCAACCGCTAGGCCATCTCTCCAGCCCCCAATAAAAATATTTCTTAAAGTGCTACTACTGCACCAATAGAGATGGTTTGCTGTACAGCCAGTGTGATGATTTGGCTTTGGAGCTGGGTTGGACCATTGATTGATTGTTTTCCTTAGTGCCTAGCAAAGTATTCTTTAGAACTGTAAGAGCTAGTCTTCATGGAGAAGGCTTCAAGGTTTGTTAAAGATCCATTACTTCAAGTCCTGTGTATAAAATACATCCTGTCTTCAGCAATAAGGTTTGACCTTTGTGGGATGATTTAAACCTTCTTTTGAATGAACTATTCCTGAAATATCAAATCCTGCCAGCTGTAGAGACAGAGCTAGGGATCCAGGGATCCCTCCTGTGCAGTTTACATAGGGGGAGGGACTAAGGACTTGAAAGTCCGAGATAGCCTGCATGGGGAGCGATGGTGGTTGGAACTGCTCAGAGCCCCAGGCAGGATATGGACATGCTTTTAAGCACTCACCTTGCCACCTACGTTGAAGCTTCCCCAATTCACTCTGTAGGAACAACCCATTAAATTTCCTGACCGTATTTTCTTGAGACTTTGTTCTCCATTCTTCTGCTGGATGAGGGGAGGAAGCATGGCACAAATACGGCCACCAGCTGCCCTTGAGCCAGAGAGTGCACACCCTGCTCTCCTGAGAAGGGAATATTTACTAAGACAACCTTAAAATTCTGGGATGTAATCAAAGGCTGTGGCAAAATAGCCTGTAATTGTGGGAGTCTCTTGAACTACCCTGACCAACAACTCGAAGGGTGGTTTCTCTTGTATGGCACCATTTTCCTTACTATTTACACATCAGGTAATGTTCAAATATTGCATATGTATTTTTCAGGATTTTTTTATTAATACAGTTCCTTCTGGCTTTTTTCTCTGCCTGAGATTTATTGATCTCTCCTCTCTGTCTACCTGTCCAGCCTCTTTCCTTCCACCCCAGGTAAAATGCTTCATTTTCCTCTGATAATATCAGTTTCCTATTGCTCCTCCTTCCTGAGGTTCTGCTTCCTCTTCATCGCACTGTTCCTTGTATGTCCTTTCCTCCTACTTTCCTGGTTGAATACCCCATTTTCTCCATTTCCCCCTTGGTAAAATTGTTTGCTATATTTGCCTCTTTTGGGCTTTTTATTTCCATTAACCTCAAGTTTCATTTCCAATTCCCTGGCTCCTGCAGTTACTTCAGGATATATACTCATACAAGGATTTGGTGCTAAGATCCATAAATAAGGGATAACATACATCTCTTGCTTTTGTGAGTCTGCTACTTCACTTAATATACCTCTAGTCCCTCCATTTACCAGTAACTTTCATTTTTTCATCTTTTCATGCCACTAAGTAGAATTTCCATTGTGTGAATCCATTCATCAGTTTCCAGACATTTAGGTTGTTTCCGTTTCTTGGCTACTGTGAAGAAAGCAGCAACAAACATTGAAGTACAGGTATCTCTGCAGTAGGACTACTCCTTTGGGGATATGCCAAGGCATGGTATAACCAGAACATATGGTAGATTCATTTTTATTTTTTTTTAATTTCTGTATGTGTACAAACGTACTGTCTGCATGCAAGTCTATGCACCCGTGTCGTGCAATGCCGCGGAGGTCAGAAGAGGGTGTCAGATTCCCCTGGAACTGGAGTTCTCCTGGAATTGGAGTTTCAGACGGTTCTCGGCCGCCATGTGGGTGCTGGGGATCAAACCCGGGTTCTCTGTAAGAGCGGTCGGTGCTCTTAACCGCTAGGCCATCTCTCCAGCCCATAAANTCTGTAGTAGTTCTGCCCGTGGTAATACCATCCCCTGCCCTTTGCCACCTGAGTTATTAAGCTTTTCTAATAATGACCAATAGTAAAAACTTAGAACCCTGGACTTGCTGTGCTTGTTTTTGGCTCTGTTGCAATTTTATTGAAGCAGCCCCATAAGCTTGGGGTTGGTTGGACTACACTGAAGATGATTTCTGAAAATTCTCCAAACTTGCTTCATTTTGTCTCTCTCTCTCTCTCTCTCTCTCTCTCTCTCTCTCTCTCCCTCTCATAACTTTCTCTTTTTTTCTTTGTGTTTTTTTGTTGTTGAGCATTTGTATATTTCATGCTATGGTTCATAATTAAATTTAGTCAATACCCCAACACCTCATCAAAACACGTGCATTATCATCCAATTTAAAACCTATCCAGTAAAGCTTTTGAATCCAGATGTCCTTCTATGTAAATTCATTCACTGGATTCTAGTCAGCACATCTAGAAATCTTAAGTAAAGCATACTCTTATCCAGCAGTAATCAGTCTCCATAGTTCTCAGTCCAGAGCCAGTCCACAACCCCATTTCTCTTGCTCCACCTTGTCTGACTTGGCATGGGTCCTGTGCCTGATGACAACATTGGCTCAAATTCACATGTGAAAGCTTCCAGTAGTCTGAAAGACTTCACTTTCCTATGTTCATGCACCAGCCCTGGTTCTTATAATCTTTCTGCCTCCTCTTCTCTAATGCTCCCTGAAGAATGTCATGGGGATTTTGATTGGAATTGCATCTATAGATTGATTTAGTAGGGTTATCATTTTCAAATATTCATTCTACCATTCCATGAACATAGTAGGTACTTGTGTCTCTTGGTGTCTCCCTCTATCACTTTCTTTAAAGATTTTAATTTTTCATTGTAGAGATGACTCTTTGGTTAGGTTTATTCACACATGCAATATACATACATACATACACATATATACATATACCAACATACATACATACATATGTGTATATATGTATGTATGTATATTGGTATCTATATACCAATGAAAATGAACCAGAAAAATGGAAACACTCCCATTCACAAAAGCCTCTCTCTCTCTCTCTCTCTCTCTCTCTCTCTCTCTCTCTCTCTCTCTCTCGTTGATTTTTAACCTGCCATTATGCTGAAATTATTGATCATTTATACCAGTTTTCTGATAGAATTCTTGGGATCATTTACATATAATAACATATCATCTACAAATCGTGAAAATTAAAGCTCTTTTCCACTTAGTACCTCTGGTCTGACTGCTCTATCAAGAGTTTTAACCACTATATTGAGAAAGAGTGGAGATAGTGGAAAGCCTTGTCTGGTTCCTGATTTCAATGGGAATGTTTGCAGATTTCCTCCATTTAGAAAGATATTGATTATGAATTTGCTGTATATAGCTTTAATTGTTTTGAGGTATGCTCCCTCTAGTCCAGTTTCCTCTAGGACTTTTAGCATGTTGGATTTTTGTCAAAGGTCTTTTCAACATCTATTGAGATGACCATATAAATTTTGTTTTAAAATCCATCTACATGATTGTTTTCTTTTTAATTAAAAAAAATTAACATTTATTTTGTTATGCTTCAATTAGATGTTTATTTCTTTATGCTTTAAGCATAGCATTTATTTTTTCTATCAATTTTTTTATTACTGAACCATCCCAGCATCTTGTTTAAATTTTCAAAGTACAAGCTTTTAGATTCATTGATTTCTTTGTATTGTTTTGTTTCTATTTCATTGACTTCTGCTATGATTTTTGTTATTTCTTCTTGTCTACTATTTGGTTTGTTCTTGCTTTTAAAGAGTCTTGATTTGCACTATCAAATCATTTATATATGCTCTCTCTGATTTTTAAATAATTTAAATTTTATTTATTTTTATTTATGTGTATGAATGTACTGTCTGCATGTAGGTTTGTGCACCCGTGTAGTGCATTACCATGGAGGTCAGAAGAGGGTGTCAGATTCCCCTGGAACTGGAGTTCTCCTGGAATTGGAGTAACAGACGGTTCTCAGCCGCCATGTGGGTGCTGGGGATCGAACCCGGGTCCTCTGCAAGAGCAGTCTGTGCTCTTAACCGCTAGGCCATCTCTCCAGCCCCTCTTTCTGATTTTTTAATATAGGCACTTAGAGCTGTAAACTTCCCTCTAAGGACTGCTCTTTAAGTGTCCTAGAGGTTTTTCTGTCTTATACTATTATTTTCATTTAGTTCCAGGAATACATTTATTTCTTTCTAAATTTCTGTTTTGACCCATTCAGGAGTGTGTTGCTTAATATCCATGAATTCATTAATTGAGTAGAACTTCTTTTGCTTTTGATTATAAGCTTTATTGCATTGTGGTCGGATAGAATGCATGGAGTTATTTCAATTTTTTACAGTGGCTGAAATTTGTTTTTTGCCCCAGTATGTGGTCAATTTTAGAGACAGTTTCATGGGCTGCTGAGTAGAAAGTGTATTTTTTTAATACTTTTATTGATGATTTGTGTATTTCATATATCATCTTTCAGTCCAATTTAGACACATTCTCCTCTCCCTGCCACCCATTCCACCCCAGTTCATGCATTCTGCCATACATGTCTTGTATATTTCTCTCAGTATTTCCAAAGTTTTTCTCTGCAGAAGCTTGTTGTTTTGAGCAGAATTTAACTGGATCGGTCAGTTCTTTAACCTAGTCTTTATGTTGTTGTAGTTACCTCCCCTTTGTATTGTTCCAAAATATGCTTATATAACATCACATATGTATCAAAATTACAACCTTTGAGAATAAACTGAATGTTAATTCCAAAATATGTTTTAGCATTCACATTTTTCCCTTTAATTTTTTATTACTCTAAAATATGAATATCTTCCACCCATATACAGTAATTACAGAGTCTGAGAATAAGTGGTAGGCCAATTCTAGAGCCTTTTAAGAGATTCACATTATAACAGCACAGTTGCTCTCAGATAAAAGGAAATGTAACAATAACATTGCTCTGCTTGCCTTTCAACTGGGGATTTGGTGTTAGCATCCACAAATGAGGGATACCATTCATCTCATCCTTTATTCTTCTGGGACTGGGTTACTTCACTTAGAATAATAGCTTTGAGTGTGATCCATTTACCTGCAAAGTTCATGATGTCATCTTTCCTTACTCCATTATGTAGATGTACCACATTTTTGTTATCCACTTGTCAGTTGAGGGGCACTTGGGTTGGTTCCAGCTCTTCTATATTGTGAAGAGAGCTGCAATAAACATAGATGTGTATGTATCTTTGTGGTAGGATGAGTCTTGGGGCTATATATACACAGGAGTGGTATGACTGGGTCAGGTAGTAGGCTCATTCTGAGTCTTTTAGGGGTTCTCCACAGTGCTTTCCATAGTGGTTGTATGAGTTTACATTCCCACCATCAGTGGATGAGTGTTCTACTTTTCCCACAAGCTCTCCAGCATTTGGTGTCTTTTGTTTTCTTGATCTTCGGCAGTCTTGTTGGAGTTAGATGATATCTTAGAGTGGCTTTAATTTGCATTTCCTTAGTTATTAACAATGTTAAACACTTTTTAATATGTTTTGCAGTCATCTTGACTTCCTCACTGGTGAAGTCTCTGTTCATCTCTTTGCTCCATCTTTTGAGTAGTTCATTTATTTTCTTACTTATTTGTTTTTTTAGAAGTTTACATATTCTGGATGTTAATGTTCTTTCAGATGTATCACTGGTGAAGGTTTTCTCCAACTCTGAATTTTCAATATTCTGTAAATGTCTATTATGTCCATGTGATATAAGATATCATTTAATTCAGATGTCTGTTTATTCTTTTTCCAGTTGACCTGTCTGTTGGAGACAGTGGCATATTGAAGTCACCTACTATTACTGAGTAGATGTTAATCTATGTTCTATAGTCCTGTAGTACTGTTTTTAAGAAATTTGGTGTGCAAAAGTTTAGTACATATACATTCAGGATTGTAATATCTTCTTGGTCAGTTGTTCCTTTAATTAGAATGAAGTGATCCTCCCTATCTCTTCTGATTAGTTTTAGTTTGAAGTCCATGTTGTTAGATATTAGAATTGCAATACCTTCTTGCTTTTTAGTGATATTTGCTTGGAATATTTCTCCCATCCTTTCACCCTCAGATAGTGCCTATCCTTGAAGGTGAGATGTGTTTCTTAAATACAACAAAAAGTTGGATTTTGTTTCTTAATCCATTCCAGGGCCCTGTGTCTTTTGACTGTGTAGTTGAGGCCACTGATATTTACAGTTATTATTGAAAGATATGTGGATACTGTCATTTAAATTTGTTTTTGCTCTTGGTCTTATTTTGTGTTTCCTTAATTACATCTTTGTTTTCTTTCTGTAGCCTCTTGGGTATAATCATTCCTATCTTTGGATTTGTCATGCTTCGAGTGTTCTCTGTAGGGTTAGTTTAGTGGACATGAATTCTTTCAGCCTATTCATGCTGTGGAAAAATTTCCACTCTGCTTCAACTATGATAGATAATTTTGATGGGTAAAGTATTCTGGGTTGGCATCCATGGTCATTTAAAACTGGAAATACATTGTTCCAGACTCTTCTGGCTTTCATAGTTTACATTGAAATGTCACAAGTAATTCTGATATGTTTTCTTTTTCTTTTTTTTTTAATTTTATTTATTTCTGTATGTATATGAATGTACTGTCTGCATGCAGGTCTGTGCACCCATGTTGTGCAATGCTGCGGAGGTCAGAAGAGGGTGTTGGATTACCCTAGAACTGGAGTTCTCCTGGAATTGGAGTTTCAGACAGTTCTTGGCCTCTATGTGGGTGCTGGGGATCAAACTCGGATCTTCTGCAAGAGTGGTCGGCACTCTTAACCACTAGGCCATCTCTCCAGCCCCATGATATGTTTTCTTTTATGTGTAACTTGTTCCCCCAACCCCTCCATGGGCTTCCAGTATCCTTTCTGTATTCTATACATTTAATGTTTTTACTTGATATGTCATGGAGAGTTTCTGTTTTGGTCCTGTCTAATTAGTTTTTTATGTACTCTTTGTATCTGTAAAAGTTTGTCTTTCCTTAGTTTGGGGTAAGTTTTCTTCTGTAATTTTGTTGAAGACCTGATCAATACCATTGGTCTAAAGTTCTCCTTGTATGCCTATGATACATGAATTTGGTCTTTTCACAGTGTCCCACCTTTCCTGTGTATAGTCTATTCCTTCATTTAAAAAAAAATTTATAGTCTTTACTTAAGAAGTCTAGTTCTAGGCCAGTGAGGTGCCAACGAGGCAAGGTGCACCCGCCTTGACCCTTGGGGAACTTGCCACCTGCCCCCAGAAGTCCCAGCTCGGACTCCAGACAGCCATCCAGAGTCAGTGAGATGCCAGTGAGGAAAGGTAGACCTGCCTTGACCCTTGGGGGGGGCTCACTGCCTGCCTCCAGAAGTTCCAGCTCGGACTCCAGACAGGCTCCAGCAGACGGTCAGGTGCCAGTGAGGCAATATGGACCTGCCTTGACACTTGGGACCCTACTGGCAAATGGGCCAAAGTAGCAACCCAACCCAGCACCCCCACACACATCCTGGTGGAGCTCTGGTTCAGAGGACCTAACAGGCAGAGCATTGGTGATCATAGTCTGTGCAGCCAACTTTGAGGTGCCAGAATTCAAAGAAACAAATAAACAGACAAATCCACATGCCAAAGACACAAAGAAAAAACAACATGGGAAAAGCTCATAATAAATCCACACCAAACTCTACCAACCAATGCTACAGAAGATCCCTACAATGAGATCTCCAAGGAAAGAAGCCAAGACACTGACCTTAGAAGAACAACTGTAGACATATTCAAAGATATTAGAGAACTAAAGGAAGAGAATGAAAAACTCAAGAAGGATCTAGAGGGGGATAATGACAAATGGTGGAACGAACTACTTTCTTTAGAAGTAGAAAATGACAAACTCCAGAAAGAAGTGGGAACACTGAAAAGATCACAAGTCAAAATGAAAAAAAAAAAACCCGAAATTGACCAATGAACCAAGGAGCTACAAGATGAGAATGTCAGGCTCAGAGGGGAGTGCAAAATCTAAAGAAATCACAAGATGAGATGAAAAAGGATATTGAACATTCATCCTACCATGAGGAAAGGATGGGAAAAAGCCTCAGAAGCAAAATGGAGGAAGGAGAAAAAAAAGACTATCAGACCTGCAGGATAATATGGAGCAACTAGAAAGCTCAAGTAAAGATTATGAAAAAATTAAAAAAACAAGAGTGGAATAACCAGGAAATGTGGGACACTATAAAAAGACCAAACCTCCATATCATAGGCATATATGATAGAGAGGTTTGGTCTTTTTAAGAAAACCCAAGACAACACTATTGACCAGATCTTCAATAGGATAATAGAAGAAAATTTCACTAAACTGAAAAAGACAAACCCATACAAATACAAGAAGCACATAGAACACCAAATAGGACCAGAAAAGAAACTCCCCATGCCATATAATTGTTAAAACACTAGATGTTCAAAACAAAGACAAAATTCTGAAAGCCACAAGAGAAAAACAACAAGTTACACATAAGGGGAAACCTGTCAGAATCATAGCTGACTTCTCAGTGCAAACTATGAAAGCTAGAAGAATATGGACCAAAGTATTCCCAGTACAAAATTGACTTTAGATGCCAACCCAGACTACTATACCCAGCAAAAATGTCAATTATAGCTGAAGGAGAAAGAAGAATATTTCGCAACATGAACAAGATGAAAGAATACATGTCTAAGAAGTCAACACTTCAGAAAATCCTCGAAGCAATCCAAAGAACAGACAAAAGAAGCAACTATCCCTAAGCAATTAAAGAGAGAAAGCAACAAAATCATAACAGAGTAAATATAAACCTAGACCAAGAATGCAAACAAAAAATAAGGTAAAAAGAAGCAGCACACATCTCTCAATAATAACCTTAAATACTAATGTTCTAAACTCCCCAACCAAAAGGCCTAGACTGGGAGAATGGATTAGGAAACAATCCTTCTACATGCTGTCCACAAGAAACCCATCTCACCCTCAAGGACAGACACCACCTTAGAATGAAAGGATAGAAAAAAATATTCCAAGCAAATGGTACCAAGAAACAAACTAGAGTGGCTATTCTAACATCAGACAAAGTAGATCTCAAAGTAAAATTAATCACATGAGACAAAGAGGGCCATTACATCCTTGTCAAAGGAGCAATGAACCATGAAGACTTCACAATCCTAAATGTCTATGAACCAAACTCTGGTGCAACTAACTTTATAAAAACAACTCTGCAGGACCTCAAGACACAGACTAATCCTAACACACTAATAGTGGGGGACTTCAACACCCCACTGAGCCCCTTGGATAGATCAACAGGACAAAAATAAAAAGAGAGACATCAGAACTGAACAATACAATACACCAAATGGACCTCACGGACATCTACAGAATATTCCACCCAAACACCAGAGAATATACTTTCTACTCAGCACCTCATAGAATATTCTCCAAAATCAACCACATACTGGGACACAAAAGGAACCTCAACAAATAAAAAAGGATAGAAATTATTCTATGCAATCTATCAGACCACAGTGCAATAAAGCTAAATATGAACACCAGAATAAGTTCAATTAGCTGTAAAAACACATGGAGACTAAACAACACAATTCCGAATAATGAATGGGTCAGGGAAGAAATAAAGAGTGAAATAAAAGTATTAATAAAACTGAATGAAAAATACAATACAACACAACAAAACCTGTGGGATACTTTAAAAGCAGTCTTGAGAGGGAAAATTATAGCTCTAAGTGTCCACATTAAAAAAAACAGAAAGGGAACAAATAAACAATCTAACACTACAGCTAAAAACACTTGAGAGACAACAACAAATGAACCCTAAGCCCAACAGACAGGAAGAAATAACGAAAATCAGAGCAGAAATCAATGAAATAGAAATAAAGAAAACAATACATAAAATCAATGAATCCGAAAGCTGGTTCTTTGAAAAAATAAATGAAATAAACAGATCTCTATCCCAGTTAACCGAGAGAGAGAGAGAGAGAGAGAGAGAGAGAGAGAGAGAGAAACTCCAAATCAACAGTATTTGTGATGAAAGAGGAAACATCACAATAGACAAAGAAAAGATTCAGACAATCATACAGGAGTACTTCAAAAATCTATACTCCACTAAATTTGAAAACCTCAGGGAAATGGATGTATATCTGAAATCCTGGGAACCAACAAAGCTCAAACAAGAAGAGATTGACTGTTGAAAAAGACCCATAATATTTGAGGAAACTGAAGATGTAATTAATAATCTCCCAACTAAAAAAATCCCTAGTCCAGATGGTTTCATGGCAGAATTCTATAAAACATTTAAAGAGGTCCTACAACCACTGCTACTCAAAATTTTTAGAAGGATACAAACGGAGGGAATTCTCCCAAATTCCTTCTATGAAGCCAGCATCATTCTAATACCAAAACCAGGCAAAGATGCAAGCAAAAAAGAAAGCTATAGACCCATCTCACTAATGAACATAGCTGCAAAAATTCTCAACAAAATACTTGCAAACTGCATACAGACCCACATCAAAAAGATCATCCATCATGATCAAGTTGGATTCATACCAGAGATGCCGGGATGGTTCAACATACATAAATCAATAAATATCATAAAACACATAAATGGACTGAAAGACAAAAAGCACATGATCATCTCAATTGTTGAAGAAAAATCCTTTGACAAGATCCAGCATCCCTTCATGTTTAAAATACTAGAGGGAATAAGACTGAAAGGAGCTTTCCTCAACATAATCAAAGCCATATATAGCAAACCCACTGCCAACATCATCCTAAATGGAGAAAAATTGGAACCATTTCCCTTAAAGGCAGGAACCCAGCAAGGCTGCCCCTTATTGCCACTCTTCATCATAGTGCTTGAAACACTTGCTAGGGAAATAAGAAAAGAGAATGAAATTAAAGGAGTACTAATTGGAAAAGAAGTTAAGCTATCCCTTTTTGCAGATGATATGATAGTTTACTTAGTAGATGCTGAAAACTCCACCAGAAAATTTCTAGAAATGATTAAGTTTTAGTAAGGTGTCAGGCTACAAAATTAACCTAGAAAAATCAGTAGCCTTTCTTTAAACAAACAATAAACAAGTGGAGAAGAAATATAAAAAGACCTTCTCACTCACAATAGCCTCAAAAACAATAAGATACCTGGCAACAAACCTAACAAAAGATACCAAAGATCTCTACAACAAAAATTTTAAAACCCTGAAAAAGGAGATTGAAAATGACATCAAAAGATGGAAAGACCTCTCATGCTCATGGATTGGGAAAAATTAATATAGTAAAAATATCTATTTTACCCAAATTGATATACAGATTCAATGCAATCCCAATCAAAATCCCTATGAGCTTCTTGACAGACTTGGAAAAAACATCCTTAAATTCATATGGAAAAACAAAAGACTCCAAATAGCTAAAGCAACTGTGAGTGAAAAATGCAATACAGAAGGGATTGCCCTACCAGACTTCAAACTATATTACAGGGCCATAGTCATAAAGACAGCCTGGTACTGGTACAAAAACAGACCCATTGACCAATGTAACAAAATTGAAGATCCAAACGTGAGCTCATGCAATTTCAGCCACCTCATGTTTGACAAAAGGGCAAAAAACCCTCAATGGAGGAAGGATATGATGTTCAGCAAATGGTGCTGGCAAAATTGGATCATCATTTGTAGAAGAACAAAATTAAACACCTATCTCTCACCCTTTACAAAAATCAACTCCAAGTGGATCAAAGATCTAAACGTGAAGCCTGAAACCTTGAAGGTGATAGACTTTCTAAATCAGAGAGCAGCTGCACAGGAAGTAAGGTCAACAGTTGACAAATGGGACCTCATAAAACACAAAAGCTTCTGTACAGTGAAAGAAACAATCAAGGAGGAGAAGGGAAAACCCACAGAGTGGGAGGAAATCTTTACCAGTGATACATTTGACAGAGCATTAATGTCAACAATAATAAACTACTCAAAAAACAAAGAAGACAAATGACCTACTCAAAAGATGGAATAAAGAGTGAACAGAGACTTCACCAGTAAAGAATCAAAGATGGTGGAGAAACATCTTAAAAATGTTCAACGTCATTAATAATTAGGGAAATGCAAATTAAAACCACTCTCAGATATCATCTCACTCCAATACGACTAGCTAAGATCAAGAAACAAAAGACAACAGATGCTAGAGAGGTTGTGGGGAAAGGAGAACACTCATCCACTGCTGGTGGGAATGTAAACTTGTACAACCACTATGGAAAGCAGTGTGGAGAACCCTTAAAAGACTCGGAATGAGCCTACCACTTGACCCAGTCATACTACTCCTGAGTATATACCCCAAAGACTCATCCTACTGCAAACATACATGCACATCCATGTTTATTCCAGCTCTCTTCACAATAGCAAAGAGCTGGAACCAACCCAAATCCCCCTCAACAGACGAGTGGATGACAAAAATTTGGTACATCTACACAATGGAGTACTATTCAGTGGTAAAGAAAGATGGCATTATTAACTTTGCAGGCAAAGCCCTTATGCTGAGTGAAGTAACACAGTCCCAGAAAGACAAACAGAGAATGGTTTCCATCATTTGTGGATGCTAACACCAAATCCCCTAGATGAAAGGCATGCTGAATAACATTATTGTTATATTTCTGTTTATCAGAAAGCAAGTATGTTGTTATAATATGAATCTTTCAGTGGGCTCTAGAACCCACCCACCAATTATTTTCAGACTCTGTAATTACTGTATATTGGTGGAGAGTATGTATCCACATTTTAGAGAAATATAAAAATAATGGAGGAAAATGTGTATTACTAAGCATAAAAAAAGACTGAAAGATGCAGGACAGAATGCATGATCTGGGGTGGAGTGGGGGGAAGGGAAAGGGGAATATGCCTGAACTGAATTGAAAAATGATGTCTGAAATACACAAAACATCAATTACACAATATAAACATGGAAAAATTTAAAACTTTACAAACCATCTCCTTTTCTTTCAGTCAGAATAAAATCCATTAGTTTAAGACAAAAAAGAAGTCTAGTTCCAAAAAAAGAAATTAAAAAAAGCTCAGCATGGAGGTGCATTCCTTTAATCCCAGCACTCAGGAGGCAGAGGCAGGTGGATCTCTGTGAGTTTAAGGCCAGCCTGGTCTACATAGCGAGATCCAGGCCAGCTATGACTTAAGGGAAACCCTGTCTCAAGGAAAGAAGTCTAGTTCTTCAACTTCATCATCTGGTTTTGATATTATGTTTGTTTTATTTGTCATTCATTCTGTTTGTGAGGGTTTCTCCTGTTGTTTCAAACTGACTTATATTTTTCAATTCCATCTTAATTTCAGCTTGGGTTTTCTTCAATATTTCTATCTCTTTTGTGAATTCACTTTTCAAGTCCTAAATTATTTTTGTTATTTCATTCAGCCACATATTTGTATTTTCATTAACTTCTTTTTTTCTTATTGATGCTTTGTGTATTTCATACATCATTTTCCAATTCAGTTCAGGCATATTCCCCTTTCCCTTTTCCCCACCCCACCACACCCCATCCCAGATCATGCATTCTGCCATAACCATCCTGCATGTTTCTCTCAGTTTTTTTCATTTTTTAACAATAATTGATAATTTATGAGTAGAAGCATCTTTCATGTAAAACCAATTTGCAAGCAGTTGTGCCCAAACCCACACAGCCCAAGGGTCCCACCATCCAGCGGGGGGGGGGGGCTTGTTAGTTCAATAAAGTTGATCAAATGAGTGTCCAGACTATCTTGCTGTAGTTTCACCATTCACCCCAATCGCAGCCCTTACATTCTACCACACCCCCTTTTCCGCAGATGGTTCCCTAGGCTTAGAAAAGGGGCACAGGTGAACGAGAAGCAAAACAGTCTAATTTCTCTGGAGCTGTTGCTTGGACTCTGGTCAATTCTGGCTATTTCCTTTCATGGGCTGACAGTTTGTACAGGAATAAACTTTCAATCCTACTAATGAAGCACAAGCAATTAGATACATAAGTATTTAAACTGTACTAATTGTTATGGTAGGTTGCTTTGGTATAGACACAGATGTTTGGATGGTATGTTAATCCATGAATTACATTTTTTCTGTTAAATATGACAGGGTCTTACTGTGGTTTATAACATCTCCTAACCATTAGAGGATGTAAGCTTGTGGCATCAGCCGTGGGTTATTCCTCCAAGGAGAGAGCTAATAGCCATTTAGATTTTTTATATACAAGCATATGGCTGCCTCTGATGCACAGTATTTCCAGGCAGGTGAGGTGTAGCTGGTGCTGATGGAGGAGTCTTGCTTGACTCAAGGAGACCCATATTTGCTTTATTGGTTTATTGGCTGTGGTGATTTGAATGAGTGTCACTCATAGGCTTTAAGTATTCAGACATTTGTCTCCAGTTGGTGGCACTGTTTTTGGAGGTCTTAGAAGGTGTGGCCATGCTAGAGGAAGTATGTCACTGGGGGCAGGCTTAGTGAGTATAACAAGCCTCGTGGTCTCCAGTCACTCTCTCTCTGCTTCCTATGCTCTTTGTGAGATGTGACCCTCAGCTTGCTGCTCCAGCCGCCATGCCTCTCGACACAATGGACTCTAATTCCCTGGAACCATCAATCATAAGCTCAAATAAACTCTTCTTTTTATAAGTTCCTTTGGTCATGTTGTTTTATCACAGCAACAGAAAAGTGACTAATACAGTTATTTGGTACCGAGAGTGGGGTGTTGGCTGTGAAGAACCTGACCATGTAGATGTTTGGAGAAATGTGGAAGACTTTGGAACTTTGGGCTAGAAAAGCTGTTGACTACTGTAAGCAGATCTTAACAGGCCATTCTAGTAGAAGACTGGAAGAAAACATAGCTGCAAAAAATGTAGTTCCAGAGGAAAATAAAGACTTAGGCAGCAACTGGGATATTTTGATAAAGAGTCTGGCAGCAGTTTGCCCACAGCCCAAATGCTTGCCTTATGATAAGTTGAAAAGCAATGGACTTTGGTGGAGGATATTTCAAGACAGCCTAATGTAGAAATGATGGCGTGGCTATTAATGGTGAATATTGTACAGATCTACAGTGAAGAAGAGAAGACGGGGCAGAAAGAAATGCAGAATGTACAGTTTGGATCTGAAAACCCCACTAGGAAGATTAAAGGTGGGGCCAAGGCATGTGAAGGAGAGGTTCCTTTTGATAAGAAGATTAAAGCAATTAAGGAGAGGCCTCGAAATTTACAAACAAAAAAACAGAATCAATACCTTCAGGGCAAGACCACACCCAGCTAATCCTCCAACAAGTTCAGGGCAGAGAAAAATTGCAAATGTGGTTAAGATAGGATAGAGTCCATCCCGAACTTGCAGCCAGAATCGGCAATTTCATTCACGTGGTGCTGGCTTTAGAGGCATGAAGTTTGCAAGAGTGAAGGGGTCATCAATTTTTCCTCCATGGTTTCAGAGAGCCACAGAGGCCAGGCACAGTGCAGCAGGGGCACCTCTGAATAAAGAAGCTCCTGATAGGCCATTGCCTGAAGCTGTGAATGTGAAGCCTGGTTGGCAGTGGACACCCCAAGAAGACATTCGAGATGCCAGACCTGTGAGATATTTGCCAAGGAGAGCTGCATACAGGGAGTGGTACCATCCTAAGAAAGAGATGTATGTTGCAAGCGAAGCTGGAAGAGCTGAGCCATCTAAGCCCTTTGGAAGTCAAGTCCCAGAATTTGCACATGGAGCTACTGGACTTGGTTTTTGCCCTGCAGGTTTTCTGTCTTGTTTTGGTCCAGTATTTCCTCACTATGCCTCTATTCCTCCCTTTTGGAATGGGAATGTGTATTCAGTTCCACTGTATGTTGGAAGTTTGTAATTTGCCTTTTGATTTTACAGGAGCTCACAGTTAGGAGATTGGCCTGAGTCTCAGAAGAGACGTTGGACTGTAGACTTTTGAATGGCATTGAAACTGGTAAAGACTATGAGGACTTTTAAGGTTGGACTAAATGCATTTTGCATTCTATATGGTCAGGAGCCTATGGGGGCCAGGGAGTGGAATGTAGTTTGAATGAGTGTCCCTCATAGGCTTTAAGTATTTGGACATTTTGTCTCCAGTTGGTGGCACTGTTTTTGGAGGTCGTAGAAGGTGTGGCCAGGCTAGAGGAAGTATGTCACTGGCGGCAGGCTTAGTGAGTTTAACAAGCCTCGCAGTCTCCAGTCACTCTCTCTCTACCTCTTGTGCTCTTTGCGAGATGTGACCCTCGGCTTGCTGCTCCAGCTGCCATGCCTCCCGCCACAATGATCTCTAATTCCCTGGAACTGTCAATTATAAGCTCAAACAAAATCTTCCTTTTGTAAGTTCCTTTGGTCATGGTGTTTTATCACAGCAACAGAAAAGTGACTAATACAGTGGCCTTTGGTTAACACTCTCTGGTATTCCAGAGACCATCTGTACACTTGCATGTGTGGTCTCAATACATCTTTCCCATGTTAATGTCAGGTCTTCGACAGCAGGGCCTTATCGCCTCTCTTCTTGTGGGTATCCCAGTTTAGAGGCAAGGAGCCTTTACCTTTTGTGGGGGCTTGGATCCCCTGGCCAACATCTCCTTGGTAGAATAATCCATTGCTGATGTCAGAGCTCCTGTAGTAATATATTTTGCTTAAGTGCATAGCTTAAGGAGACTTTAGTATTATATTTGGTTCTGAATAGAGAATAATCCTTTTCACAGTTCCTATGTCTATTAGTCAATTCAAGAAGGCAGTTTTACCAGTTTTATAAGAGATTACCTTTATAATAGCTGTCTCCAATTTACAGTTGGAGAACGACATCATCATCATATTTCTCCTTATTCTATGGGGGGGGGGGGGGAAGAAAGTCTCTTGTATTAAAACCTTTGCAGCACCTAGAAGATAAGCTTCGGTAGGATTCATTAAAAATCGTTGTTACTAGTAGGATCCAGAGAGGGGCCTGATGTCTGCAGCAATCTGAGGCATTTCTTCCCTTCAATGCCCAGAGGAGTCAATCCTTCTGCTGGCACTTTCTGGTACATCCTACTCACTGCAAAGCTGCATTTTCTTTCTCAGCCATTAAGTTGGTGATACTCTGGCCTGTTGGAACATACAAATCCTTTCCCATAGTTAGTTTTAAGATTTGGGTTGCAAGGTTTTTTGACAAAAAGTTTTCATATCTATCTATATCCCCCTTTTTTATTTAAGGTTTTTATTTTTGACCCATGAGTCTCAAAAAAGCAGTTGTTTTATACATACCTATAGGGTGGAATCAAGGCACAGATTTCATCAAGTTCACCCATGCTGTTTTGGGTTACTGTATGTGATTAACTTGGGAAACAAAGTTTATTTTTGAGTTAAATCATCCTATAGGTGAAAGAGATTGCTACCAGGTGATACTATATGACAGCAAAATTATAGAGAACATTTGTTTATACCAATCCCAAAGTAATTGTTATACAGATTTTAGTTAAAGCTAATGTGGACAAGAGCAATTTATATCACCAATTAACTCAGATGCATTACCGTTTTTATCAGTCTTCAAACCAATGTTGTCCAATATGCCCATATTTACTTTTACTAAGTCCTAAAACACCATGTATCTTGTAGACAGAGTCTGGGCAAAACTGGATACTTGTTGAACTCATGTCAATTAAACATGCACCAATCGAATATACACCCGTGTCCCTCTCCCACCCCTCCCACCCCTCCCGAGTCACTATTTCAGTCAGCCTTCTGATGCAATCTTTCTGTTGTTGTTCTTTTAATGTGCATCCCTCTCCACAAGAAATATTTATAACTGGGTTATTGGTACTAGCGTCCACATATGAGAGATACCATTTGTCGTTTGTTTTTCTGGGACTGTGTTACTTCACTTAACATGATGTCTTCAAGCTCCATCCATTTACCTGCAAAGTTCATGATGTTGTCTTTCTTTACTGCTGCATAGAATTCCATTGTGTACATGTACCACATTTTCTCTATCCACTCGTCAGTTGAGGGGCATTTGGGTTGATTCCAGTTTTTTGCTATTGTGAACAGAGCGGCAATAAATATAGCTGTGCATGTATCTCTGCAGTAAGATGAGTCTTGTGGGTATATACCCAGGAGTGGTATGACTGGGTCAAATGGCAGGATCATTTTGAGTCTTCTAAGGGTTCTCCACACTGTTTTCCATAGTGGCTGCACAAGTTTACATTCCCACCAGCAATGGATGAGTGTTCCCCTTTCCCCACACCCTCTCCAGCACTTGGCATCATTTGTTTTCTTGATCCTAGCCAGTCTTACTGGAGTAAGGTGGTATCTTAAGGTGGTTTTAATTTGCATTTCCTTAATTATTAGTGATGTTGAACACTTCTTAAGGTGTTTCTCAGCCATCTCTAATTCCTCCTCTGTGAAGTCTCTGTTCAGATCTTTGCTCCATCTTCTGAGTGATTCATTTGTTTTCTTTCTTCTTTGTTTTTTGAGTAGCTTGTATACTCTGGAGATTAATGCTTTGTCAGATGTATCTGCTGTGAAGGTTTCCTCCCATTCTGTGGGTTTTCTCTTCACTTCCTTTATTGTTTCCTTTGATGTACAGAAGCTTTTGAGTTTAATGAGGTCCCATTTGTCAATTGATGACCTTACTTCTTGTGCAGCTGCTGTCTGATTTAAGAAGTCTTTTCCTACACCTACGTCTTGTAGTCTGCTGCCAAGTTTCTCTTCTATCACCTCCAGAGTTTTGGATTTCACGTTGAGGTCTTTGATCCATTTGGAATTGACTTTTGTACAGGGTGAGAGGTAGGGGTTTAATTTCATTCTTCTACAGGTGGTGATCCAGTTTTGCCAACACCACTTGTTGAAGATGCTGTCTTTCCTCCAATGTGTCTTCTTGGCCTCCTTATCAAATATGAGATGGCTGAAATTGTATGTGCTCAGGTTTGGATCTTCAATTTTGTTCCATTGGTCAACTGGTCTGTTTTTGTGCCAGTACCAAGCTGTTTTTATGACTATAGCCCTGTAGTATAGTTTGATGTCTGGTATAGCGATCCCCCCTGTATTGCTCTTTTCGCCCAGAGTTGCTTTGGCTATTCGGGGTCTTTTGTTTTTCCAAATGAAATTGAGGATTCTTTTTTCCAAACCTGTGAAGAAGCTCTTGGGGATTTTGATTGGGATTGCATTAAATCTGTATACAAGTTTAGGTAGAATGGACATTTTTACTATATTTATTTTCCCAATCCATGAGCATGGGAGGTTTGTCCATCTTCTGATGTCTTCCTCAATTTCCTTTTTCAGGGGTTTAAAATTTTTGTTGTAGAGATCCTTGGTGTCTTTGGTTAGGTTTGTTCCTAGGTATTTTATTGTTTTTGAGGCTATTGTGAGTGGGAAGGTCTCCTTGTAGTCCTTCTTCAGTTGCTTGTTGTTGGTGTAAAGAAAGGCTACTGATTTTTCTAGATTTATTTTGTATCCTGCCACTTTACCAAAGCTCTTAATCATTTCTAGGAGTTTTCTGGTGGAGTTCTTAGCATCCCTTAGGTAGACAATCATATCATCAGCAAAAAGGGATAGCTTGACTTCCTCTTTTCCAATTAGAACTCCTTTAATTTCCTTTTCTTGCCTTATTGCCCTAGCAAGGGTTTCCAGCACTATATTGAAAAGGAGTGGTGACAGGGGGCAGCCTTGCCGAGTTCCAAACTTTAAGGGGAATGCTTCTGTCATTTCCCCATTTAGGATGATACTGGCTGTGGGTTTCCTGTATATGGCTTTGATTACATTGAGGAATGATCCCTCCAGTCCAATTCCCTCTAGGACATTAAACCTGAAGGGATGCTGGATTTTGTCAAAGGCTTTCTCTGAGTCAATTGGGATGATGGTGTTGTTTTTGTCCTTCAGTCCATTTATATGTTTGATGATTGTATTAGTCACTTTTCTGTTGCTGTGATCAAACACCATGACCAAAGGAACTTACAAAAGGAAGAGTTTATTTGAGCTTATGATTGAAGGTTCCAGGGAATTAGAGTCCATTGTGGTGGGATGCATGGCGGCTGGAGCTGGAGCAGTAAGCTGAGGGTCATATCTTGCAAAGAGCACAGGAAGCAGAGAGAGAGTGACTGGAGACCACGAGGATTGTTAAACTCACTAAGCCTGCCCCCAGTGACATATTTCCTCTAGCATGGCCACACCTTCTAAGATCTCCAAAAACAGTGCCACCAACTGGAGACACAATGTCTGAATACTTAAAGCCTATGGTGGACATTCATTCAAACCACCACAATGATATTCATTGATTTTCGTATGTTGAACCATCCCTGCATCTCTGGTATGAATCCAACTTGGTCATGGTGGATGATCTTCTTGATGTGGGTCTGTATGTGATTTGCCAGTATCCTGTTTAGATTTTGGCAACTGTGTTAATTAGGGAGATGGGTCTATAGTTCTCCTTTTAGGTTGTATCTTTACCTGGTTTTGGTAATAGTGTGATGCTGGCTTCATAGAAGGAATCTGGGAGAACTCCCTCCTTTTGTATCCTTCTAAACATCTTGAGTAGTAATGGTTGTAAGTCTTTTTGGAATATTTTATAGAATTCTGCCATGAAACCACCTGGACCTCGGCATTTTTTGGTTGGGAGGCTACTTATTACATCTTCAATTTCTTCCTGTATTATTTGTCTATTTAGGCTGTCGATCTCTTCTTGTTTGAGCTTTGGTGATTCCCAGGATTTCAGATATTCATTCATTTCTTCTAGGTTTTCACACTTAGTGGAGTATAAGTTTTTGAAGTATTCCCATATGATTGTCTGGATCTTTTCATTGTCTGTTGCGATATTTACCCTTTCATCACAGATTCTATTGGTTTGGAGTTGTTCCTTCTTTCTTTTGGTTAACTGGGCTAGAGGTCTGTCTATCTTGTTTATTCTCTCAAAGAACCAACGTTTGGATTCATCGATTTTTTTGCATGTATTTTTTTGTTTCTATTTCATTGATCTCTGCTCTGATTTTTGTTATTTCTTCTTGCCTGCTCCATTTAGTGTTCTTTTGTTGTTGTCTCTCAAGTATTTTTAGCTGCAGTGTTAGATCATTCACTTGTGCTCTTTCTGTTTTTTTAATGTAGGCACTTAGAGCTATAAACTTCCCTCTTAGGACTGCTTTTAAAGTTTCCCATAGATTTTGCTGTGTTATTTTGTCATTGTCATTCAGTTCCAGGAATGTTTTTTATTTCTTTCTTTATTTCTTCTTTGACCCATTCCTTATTCAGGAGAGTGTTGTTTAGTCTCCATGTGTTCTTGTACGTAGTAGGGCTTATCCTGGTGTTGATATTGAGTTTTATTGCACTGTGGTCTGATAGAATGCATGGGATTATATCAGTCTTCTTGTATTTGTTGAGTTTTTTTCTGTGTCCCAGTATATGGTCTATTTTGGAGAATGTTCCGTGAGGTGCTGAGTAGAAAGTGTATTCTCTGGTGTTTGGGTGAAATATTCAATAGATGTCTGTGAGATCCATTTGGTGTATTGTGTCATTTAGTCCAGATGTCTCTCTGTTTATCCTTTGTCCTGTTGATCTGTCTAGGGGACTTAATGGGGTATTGAAGTCCCCTACTCTTAGTGTGCTGGGGTTAATCTGTGCCTTGAAATCCTGAAGAATTTTCTTTATAAAGTTTGGTGCACTGGCGTTTGGTGCACATATATTCATGATTGTGAGATCTTCATTGGCAATTGATTCTTTAATAAAGTTGTAATGGCCCTCTTTATCTCTCTTGATTTCTTTTGCTTTGAAGTCTATTTTATCTGATATTAGAATAGCCACTGTGGTGGTTTGAATGAGTGTCCCCCATAGGCTTTAAGTATTCAGACATTTTGTCTCCAGTTGGTGGCACTGTTTTTGGAGGTCTTAGAAGGTGTGGCCATGCTAGAGGAAGTATGTCACTGGGGGCAGGCTTAGTGAGTTTAACAAGCCTCGTGGTCTCCAGTCACTTTCTCTGTTTCTCATGCTCTTTGCGAGATGTGACCCTCGGTTTGCTGCTCCAGATCCAGCCACCATCCCTCCCGCCACAATGGACTCTAATTCCCTGGAACCGTCTATCTTAAGTTCAAATAAACTCTTCCTTTTATAAGTTCCTTTGATCGTGGTGTTTTATCACAGCAACAGAAAAGTGACTAATACAGCCACACCCACTTTCTTTTTGGAACCAATTGCTTGGAATACTTTCTTCCATCCCTTCACCTTAAGTTGGTGCCTATCCTTGAAATTGAGATGGGTTTCTTGTAGACATCATACAGATGGGTTTTGTTTCCTAATCCATTCTCCCAGTCTATGCCTTTTGATTGGGGAGTTTAGCCCATTAATATTTAAGGTTTTAATTAAAAGATGGATGTTGCTTCCTTTCACTTTATTATCCATTTGGACTTCTAGCCTCTGATTTTGCTCCTATGGTTATGTTTTTATTAGTTTCTTTTCCTAGGTGTTTGAGGATTGTTGCTCCTCTCTTCTGCCATTTGAATTGCTTCAAGTATTTTATGAAGAGTTGGTTTCCCAGACATGTATTCCATCATCTTGTTTATGTCATGGAAGATTTTTCTCTCTCCTTCAACTATAGTCAACATTTTTGCTGGGTAAAGTATTCTGGTTTGGCATCCATAGTCCTTTTACACTGGGAATGCTTTTCTCCATGTTCTTTTTGCTTTCATGGTTTGAGCCGAGAATCAGTTGTAATTCTGATGGGTTTCACTTTGTAAGTGACTTGTTTTTCTTTTGTAGCCCTCAGAATTTTGTGTTTGTTTTGGGCATCTAGCATTTTAACTATGATGTGGCGTGGGGAGTTTCTTTTCTGATCTTGTCTACTTGGAATCCTGTGTGCTTTTTGTATTTGAATGGGTGTGTCTCCTTTTAGTTTGGGGAAGTTTTCATCTATTATTCTGTTGAAGATCTGATCAATACTATTCTCTTGAGGTTCTTCTCCTTCCTCTATTCCTATGATGCAGAGGTTCGATCTTTTCATAGTGTCCCATATTTCCTGGTTGCTCCACTTTTGTGTATTTTTAAATTTTTCATAATCTTTATTTGAGCTTTTTATTTGCTCTGTGTTATCTTCCAGATCTGATATTCTTTGTTCTGCTTCCTCTATTCTACTTCTGAGGCTTTTTCATTTCCTTTCTTCTTGATTGGATGTGTGTTCTAATTCCTTTTTCCTTTCATCCTGTGTTTTCTTTAGTATTTCCATTTCCTTTTTAAACTTCTCAATCTTTTCTTGGTGCTCCTTACTTCATTAGTTGGCTTCCTTTTTCAGTGTTTCTACTTCCTTTCAGAGTTTGTTTTTTTCTCCCTCTAGTTCTTTCTGGAATTTTTCAATCTGTTCCTTTCATTCTTTCCAAAGTTTGTCATTGTATCCCTCTAGATCCTTTTTGAGTTTTTCATTCTCTCTTTAGTTCTCTGAATTCTTCTTTATTTTCTTTAATTTCTCTGCATAGGTCTTCAATTATTCCTCTAAGATCTGTTCCTTGGGTCTCCTCCAAGGGGATCCCATTGTAGCTCTCTCCTACAGGTTTGGTAGAGCCTGGTGCGGGATTATCCTGTGTCTTTCCCATGTTTTCCATCGTTGTGTCCCTGGCATGTGGGCTTCCCTTTTGTGGTTCAGATCACAAATGCCTTTTCACTATGTTAGCGGATGGTTTTGCTTTCCTCCTTCAGATGCTTTTTTTTCCCCTTTCCTCCTCCTTGTTTATGGAGTATTGACTTGTCTAGCTTTCAGGCTTTCAATTTTGTTTATATATTGGATATTGGAAGCCTAAGTCACTCTTCTTTTCTTGTTCTGAAGGTTCTCCAAAAGAAAATACACTCGGATTCTCACCAATTTCCAGCGGTGGCTGGTGTGTGTGTGTGTGTGTGTGTGTGTGTGTGTGTGTGTATGCCTGACCTAACCCACACAAAGATGCAGAGGCACCAACCCAAATCCTCTGACCCTCTGCTCCTGTCTCCAAAGGCGAAGGGCAGTCCTGCCCAGAAGGCCTCAGAGACATGAACCCCTAGCAGCAGGCCAGGAGAGAGTCCACCCCCAAAAGTACCTGCTTGAGTGACTTCCGGCCAGCCTGAACAAAGCTGCAGAGGCACCAACCCAAATCTGCTGACCCTCTGGTCCTGGCTCCAAAGGCGAAGGGTGGTCCCGCCCAGAAGGCCTCAGAGATGTGACCCCATAGCAGCAGCCAAGGAGAGAGTACACCCCCAAAAGTACCTGCCTGAGTGACTTCTGGCCAGCCTGCACAAAGCTGCAGAGGCACCAACCCAAACCCGCCAACCCTCTGGTCCTGGCTCCCTTCTTTAACTTCTGTCACAAGTTTGTGCCTATTCTTTTTAAGTTCTTTGAGTCATTTGTTTGCTTGTTCTTTAAGTTCTCAGATATGTTTGTGATTGTTCTTTTAAATTCTGTGTTATCTGTGTTATGGTATTCCTCAATGTGTTTCTCATTGTTGTAGAGTTCTGTAGGACTGATGGGTTTTCTTGGGAACATTTTTTTTTTTGGCTTTTCATGTTATTTGTGGTTTTGCATTTGGGCACATGGATGTATTCGTTTCTTGTGTGCCTGATATGAAACTTCGTTCTGCATTTGTTTAGTTGAAATTTGGTTTTGTTTATATTCTTGCTGAAGGTATACTGGTCTGGGTAGTAGATCAAAAGGAGGGTCAACAGAGACCATTGTAAAAATCACTGGATTCATTCATACTCTGGCACTTGGACAATGGCACATAGCTTCCCCTCCAATCGCTTCCCTTCAATGAAACAGCCTAAGTATCTTTGATATTGTCAGTTCTTTAATTATTGTATATATAATTCTGTTTTCCCTCACGTGTTTAAGTATTCCAATAAGTTCATTGTTTTAGAACCAAAGGTGCAAGATGTCATCTCAGCCTTGGCAGTGCAATTAATTAGAGCTCCATGTTTTTTTTTTTTTTTTGAGTTTTATTTATTTTTGTATGTGTATGAATGTACTGTCTGTATGTAGGTCTGTGCACCCATGTCATGCAATGTCACGGAGGTCAGAAGAGGGTCTCGGATTCCCCTGGAACTGGAGTTACAGATGGTCCTTAGCCACTATGTGGGTGCTGGGGATCGAACGCAGGTCCTCTGCAAGAGCAGTCAGTCCTCTTAACCGCTAGGCTATCTCTCCAGCCCAAGGAAAAATGATTTTTTTTTTTGCTTTGTGTATTTCATACATCATTTTCCAATTCAGTTCGGGCATATATCCCCTTCCCTTCCCCCCCACCCCACTGCTACCCATCGCAGATCGTGCATTCTGCCATAAGTTTTCTGCATCTTTCTCTGCTTTTTTGTTTTGTTTTGTTTTCATTTTTTTTTAACAATAGGTGATAATTTGTGAGTATAAGCATCCTTCATGTAAAACCAATTTGCAAGCAGTTGTGCCCAAACCCACACAGCTCATGGGTCCCACCATCCTGAAAGGGGGGGCTTGTATGTTCAATCAAGTTGATCAAATGAGTGTCCAGTCTATATTGTTGTAGTTTCACCATTAACCCCAATCGAAGCCCTTACATTCTACAACACCCCCTCTTCCGCAGATTGTTCCCTAGGCTTAGAAAAGGGGCACAGGTGGATGAGAAGCAAAACACTCTACTTTCTCTGGAGCTGATGTCTTGGTCTCTAGTCAGTTCTGGCTGTTTTCTTTAGACAGGGACTCCTTGAAGCCCCAGCTGTCCTGGAATTTACTCTGTAGACCAGGCTGGCCTTGAACTCACAAAGATCCGCCTGCCTCTGCTTCCCAAGTGCTAGAATTAAAGGCGTGCACCACCACGCCCAGCGCCATGTTTTAAATAATATTTCTAAAGGTGTTTTTTCCAATGCATGTGACTGTTCAGTACAACCACAAGGATAAAAATCTCTTAAAGAAATGTGTGGATAAATGTATGCAGGTGTATGATATTGTTAGACAGCATACTAAGAGCTGTTGGAGTATGATTGCAAATGCATGTGACTGCTCAGGACAAACTCTAAGAAAAAATCTCTTGAAGGAATGTGTGTATGTGTATGATATTTTTAAACAGCATATTAAGATCTGTCTCTGTCTGGGTATAATTTCAATGCATGTGCCTCTGCTCAGTACAACCTTTATAAAGAGTCATCACCAAATTTATTTATTTACCCACACATATTAAAACTGTTTTATATATCTATTATACTTTGCACATGTTACTTTAAATATTTTTAAGAGAAATTAGGTTTTACTTCAGTGACCACACAGACAGACCGAATGTAACCAATTTGGGTGAGCCCTAAGTATTTCCTGCCTGCCGTTGGTATGTGACAATGCCCCACCTTCCTTTTCCTTTTCAAAAGGTATAATTCAAATTCTGGGTACAAGTGACATGGCCTTCTTTTGAGAAGGTTCTGGTTTTAACCTCTTTATTATCATGGGTTTGTTTCATAGGCCATGTTAGAACTTTTTGCCTTTCATAGTTTAAATCCATTGTACTTTGAGACCAAAATGACCTTTATAGACCAATGTTCAAGCTTTACTTAGGAGTTATATGGTAATTAAAGTACCAACTTCATTCAAATATCCCTCTTGGAGGTTTAGCAACCACACGTGAAGCTCCAATCTGATTTGGCAAGAGGGATTTGAAGGGACAATGTTTTGGCCCCTACCCTCTGAGGACAACTTGGGTCCTAGGGTCCTGCATTGGTACCTTTGTACATGTCCTGTGGCAGCGAGTCTCCCATAATCCTGGGCCAGGGAGGTCTTGGAGATTCACTTAAAAGGACTTCATCTGGCCAGTGTCCAGTCTAGGGAGGAAATTCCATATAGAGGAGAGACTCCTCATGCTTCAAAGGGAAGCTCTGGTCAAGCAAGGCCTGACTTTGTCCTCACATAGATGGCACTGGTGAAGAGAGCCAGGTGCAAGGCCTGAGTGACCCCCTATGGACCAGAACCTCAAATGACCTTAACACCATAACTAGTTTCATTTATCTGAGATAACCGTAGTTTTAAACACCCCAACAAGAAACTGTAATCTAAAGAAAAGAAAATGAAATAATTTATTACCAGAGAGATAGGTGAGATACCTAATGTGCCAAGTTAGAAAATATCTCAGAGATAGGTGACAGATTTAATGTGCCATGCCAGAAAATAACCACCTTTTCTATTCTCATGGAATGGCTTTCATTCTGGAGCCCTGTGTAATAAAGCTGGCCCTCATTCTAGAGCTCTGTATACTAAAACTTTTTTCCAATTCCTCAAACCAGGGTACAAGTCCTCTGTCCCTCTGAAGACCCTAGACATGAACCCTCCAATTGCTAATGCACCCAGTGGCCCCCCGTTGGTACTGTGAAGTCCCTGAACTGGTATACTCATATAAGACTCAACCAGCTTGTCTTTTCAGTTGCAGAGAAAACATCCACTAAGTACTGGCCACTATCAATCTGGACCAAACCCACTGGGCAGAGCACCCAGAGCAGCCAAAATGAGAAACCGGATTCTAACCCTCCCAGCCTGACAGCTATTCCTTCAAGACGTCACCCTCCTATCAGCTCTGAAGCAGATACAGAAGAGAGGACAGCACCCCATTTCCTTATCATAAGCCGAAGGCTGGAATATTAGGTCTGGCCTTCCCAGAATCCCAAGGGACACAGACGCCCACTTCCTCCACAGGCTGTCAATATTCTGACCACTTCCTCTGTACCTGAGGCCAGGTCCCATGGCTATAAGTGGGTGGGCCCTAGGCTCCATATTTCTCTCTCCTTGCCATGCTGCTCTGTTCCACCATGTGTCTGCAGGCGGCCCTTGCTAGTAATCTCACATGGAAGTAAAGCATGTTCCTGGAGTGACGTAAGCCTTATGTGCCTTTTTATCTTGGGGCTGGGGTGCAAGGCCCTTTTTATAACCTAATAGTAATCTCACAGAAGAGGAACCTGAGGCATGGGTAAGTAGCAAATCATAGCTAGTACGCAGCAGATGGATCCCAGCCCCAGCATCTGACCCAGAACAAACACTCCTGACAGGCACATTGGCCCCTAATGATCTGAAAATAGCAGTCATACCATGTATTATAAGCCACACAAACAGGAAAGAAAACTGCTGTCGGGAAGGTCCTGCCAAGAGGGTGGAAAGACCCTCTGAGGGGTGGCAAGGAGCTCAATTTTGAAGGCTTAGGGAAGAAAATGTCAAGAAAGGAAGAACAGCTTCCTGGAGGACTTGCCCTGATCCTCCCAGTCTTGCCAGGCCTGGAGTCGACCCCTACTCTGGACTCTCCCACTGACTGTATTTACAGTCTTTAGTAAGTTTTACAGTATTGTCTGCATATTTGTATTGCTGCTTTTAAATATAAACTTCTTTTCTGACAAAATAAAAAAGGAGGGTCAAGAGCTAGATGGGGAAGAAACAGCATGTAGAGGTTCTAACAAAAGAAGTTGGATAGTTGCAAAGGGTCAGGACATAGTGGGCAGGTCTGGACTAAGAAGATAGTCAAGAGATCTGCACTTGGGAGGCAGAGGCAGACGGATCTTTGTGAGTTCAAGGCCAGCCTGGTCTACAGAGTGAGTTCCAGGACAGCTGGGGCTACAGGGAGACCCTGTCTCAAAAAGACAAAAAAAAAAAAAAAAAAAAAAAATCTGCACCGAAAGAGCAGGAGCAAGCCTGGGCCCTAGGCTACAATGGGTACAAGGGCAGGAAGACAGTGGAGCTGTTCAGGCTGCAGGGGAGTCAAAGCACAGTGGGCAGGATCTGACTAACCAGGTTGGTAGACAGGTCTGACTGACACTGGCAATCTGGAGTCCAAGGGCAAGATGGTGTGGGGACAGCCTGTGGTGTGCCTAACAAACTATGTTAGGGGATCCAGCCAGTCTGGGTTAGGAAGCTAGCCCAGAGATGTAAGGTAGAAGAACAGGAGACAGCTTGGGACCAAGGCTAGAAAGGGGACAGAGTTCTGGGAAAGAGTGCAGCTGCTTAGGTTGTAGGGCAATGAAAATCCCCAGAGTACTTTTGAGAGATATAAATAAAGCAAATTTCCAGACACGGTGGCACACACCTTTCATCCCAGCAATTGAGAAGCAGGGGCAGGCAGATCTCTGTGAGTTCAAGGCCAGGCTGGTCCACATAGTAATTTACAGGTCAGCTGGTGCTACAGGGAGACCCTGTCTCAAAAACACCAAATAAATAAATAAATAAATAAATAAATAAATAAATAGCAAATCATTCATCTATAACTGCTACACTGATAAATATTATGAAGTATTTAGATATTTTGTGTTTTTCCTAAACATTATCTAGAAGAGATTTTTTTTAAAAGATTTCTCTGTTGCACCTTATCTTTGCCTAATTAGAACTTTCATGGCTGTAGGTAATGTTTTGTTCTGAGGTTTCTCATGGGGTTTCCATGAGAATAATCCTCACAAATGTTTATATGTTTTTGTATAAATATTTCTTTAAATGTATTACATTTATTCATTGGAATTCATGTCTCTTTAAGAGTGCATTTTCCTTTGTTCCAGATTTGACTTAAAAATAATAAAATTGATGTATCCAGAATTAATAATGAGCTTGAAAATTTTAGGCACTGAATTTCATTATTGCCTATTGGTTATTTCTTTTTTTTAATATGATATCCATTATAAAATGCATAGTAAAATTAATGAATTACAAGTAGTAAATCTCCTTTCCTTATCATTCAATTTACTTTTAATTGACTTACTATATAATACAGAAGATAGATTGGTCATTCCATAAAGGTTTTAATTAAAGAACTTAAAAAGCTTCTAGGAAACAATGTTAGGCTAATATGAAAACAGTTGACATTTGTTAAAGTATCTTATCTTTCCTTAAAAAAAACAGTTTTTAAACATGAAAAATTTTCACCTTTCAAATTAAAATTGAACCATTTTTATTAAGGCTATTCTTTGCCTAATTAAGCTTGTTTATAATTTTGGCTGCATTAAAGCTAAGAATTCCTTCAGAAAGACATTTCTGTATTCAAAGAAAATATACCAAAAACATGCACTCTCTCCTCAAACGAACTGCCAGAAGAAAATGTAAGTGGGTATCATTATTGTCATCCTTTGTCCAATTCCTGATATCATTAGTGGGATTTTTCATTCCATTTCTTGGATTGAATCTCTTAATCTCTGGCCTTTGTACAACTCGGGTATTTCTGACAACTTTAAAATATTTATAAGCTAAATCAAATTGCCCTAGGCCACAGTTGCCTCTCATCTCTTATCTTGTATCTGAGCAAGGCAGGAGCAGCTTAGTCCATGGAGTGGATTCTGTAAAAAAGCAAAATACCCTACTCCAGATGAAATAACCAATGCTTCTGAGTCTGAGTTAGCACTTTGAATTGTGGATTTATAGTTTCCAGATTCATAACCCTTTCAGTTTTCTTTACTCCACAGACATGACAAAATCATAAATAGCTATTAATAAATTCTTATCAGGACTTAAAGAGATAAAGTTGAGCACATTTCCCTTTTATTTTCTAATGCTGAGACTCTTAAAAGTCAACTCATTGTTCTTTATGTAACCCAATCAAAAAAGTGAATGGATATATACAGACAACTTAATCACTATCAATCAATCAATTAGGTGAAACTTGTAGTCCAGTTTCTTGAATGTCATTTTTAACAGTTTTTATTAAAATTAATCACTAATATTTGACAATAGATTATATAGAATTTTCTGTTTCTCTTGGAAAATTGGAAGCTGTTTTGCATGTTTTGAGCTGACACTCACACAAAGTCTTACAAGGAATGTGCCCCTAAATATGTTCAGGGTTCTGCCTATGCCAGAAATCCTCACTAGACAATTCTTTCTTCTATTCTGTCTAACATGTTCATATTTAATTGACAGTTGTGAAGTACAGTGTAGTACTAAGTTTTGAGACAGTTTTCAACCCACTGTGTGTCTGACTTGTATTTTTTAATTAAACTTTTAAATTATCATACAGAGAGGAGTTTTGTTATGATATTTTAATACATGTGCGCCAATGTAATTTGTTCTTCTCCATCCCCTCTCTGACCCCTCTCCGTCCCCTCTCTTAGCTCCCCTTCCCTTCACATAGTCTCTTCTTCTGTCTTCTTGTCTTGTAGATACCATTACTCTCTTGTTCTTTTCCTTCCCCTCCCTTAATCTCTCTCTCTCTCTCTCTCTCTCTCACACACACACACACACACACACATGCACATGCACACCCATGCACATGCACGCATCCACACACATAATTGGATTCTACACATAAGAGAAAACATACAGTATGTAACTAAGTTTGGTATATTTTATTTAACATAATGATTCCCAGGTCTATAAATTTTCTTGAAAATAACATTTAATTCTTCTTCACAACTCAAATAAATTCCATTGTGTAAAATATATTCCACATTTTATGTATCCATTCATCTGTTGATAGACATCTACTCTGGTTCCATGTCTTGGCTGTTGTGAATAGAATAGTACAACAATAAACATGGATGTGAAAATATCTTAGTGGTATGTTTGCCTAGAGACACATGTGTTTTATCTGATGAATGTCTGTTTATGAATGCATTATGCAAATAATCCAGGATGAATAGTATTCTTCAGAGGACATATGCTGCCAACTAGGAAACCAGGCCACTTTCATGTGTTTCTTCTGATAATTATGATGATGTTAAACATTTTCATGTTATATTTTAAATCAAAACTGTATTTACATCCCTAATTGAAAAGTTAAATAAGGGGCTGGCTCAGCAGTTAAGAGCACCCACTGGTCTTGCAGAGGACCAGGGTTTGATACCCAGCATCCAGAAGGCAGCTAAGAACCCTCGTTTCTAGATTGTTTCCTTATAAGACACTGAAATGAACACATACACACACACACACACACACACACTGGGTTTAATAGGCATGTCATTAACTGTGTATCATTTGTCTCTCTAGTTTGGAAAGCCAGAGGCAAAAGGAAAGGAGGTACAAGAAGACACTCTTCAGGACTGCCTCCTTCTCTTTTTCATGTAGACCTAGCACAGAAATAAAATTAGAGTAACAGAGATCCATATAAACTTCTGCCAAGAGACCCCCATGATCCTCCTCTCCAGTCAGAAGAACTACTCTTGCACTTTCAACTACAAAAAATTAATAAACTGTTGGTTTCAGTTGTAGTAAACTTTCCTGTCTTAATCTTTAGCAAGATTTGCCCCCAAGAGTTAGCAAGTACATCCAAAATTACATCATACCATTCTTTAGTAAAACTAATAAAACCAATAGTTAGATTTTTTGTTTGTTTTACTTTGTTTGTGTTTGTGTTGTGTTTGTTTGTTTGAGACAAGGTCTCCCTGTAGCTCCAGCTACCCTCAAATTCACTATATAGACCAGGTATCCCTGAACCACACAGAGATCTGCCTGCCTCTGCCTTCCCAGTGCTGGTGTTAAAGACATGTTCCAACACATCCTACATTTGCTAGATATTTTTAAGCCTCTATTTTCAGCATAACATACCATTTAAAATCAACTCAATGGTGTTTAATTGTTTCTTTCACACCAGTGTTTATTGTAGTATTATTTGCAACAGCTAAGTTATGGAACCAATATAAGTGTTCCTTAACAAAGGAGTGCTCAAAGAAAAAGTGGTTTATGTAAGTATTGGCATAAAGAAGAATCCAGTTATGTTATTTTCAGGAAAATAGATGAAACTGGAGATAAGTCATATTAAGTTAATTAAGTCGCTATCAAAAAATACACAGACCTGGCTAGAAAGATGGCTCAGCAGAGAAGAGCACTAGCTGCTCTTGCAGAAGACCTGGGTTTGGTTCCCAGCACCCATATGGTGGCTAATAACCATCTGTAACTCCAGTACCAGGGAAATTTGACTCTTCTGAACTCCATAGGCATTGCATGACACATTTGCACTTACATGCATGCAGACAATACACTCATACACATAAAATTAAAATAAATAATAAATAAAACATCACATTTATTTTCTCATGTTGTGCTGATGACATAAAAGTTGATAAGAAATGATTTGGGAAACAAAGGGGACTGAGAGGGAGAAGCCATTATACACTTGCATGAAAATGGCCTTAGGTAACCCTATATAATAATAAAGAACTTAAAGCAAGTCTTTCTTCTTTATGACCTTTAGTGCTCCTCTTTTGTTTAATAAAACCTCTGACCATCTTTTAAATTTTTGGCTATCTGCTATTTCTATGTCTATGCATTAAATACAGATTAGCCATTCATTTTACTTTTGCTACAGAACTGCATTCTATACAATTCTTTTTCTCTCCCATGATATCAAGTGCTATTCTGTTTAATATCTAAATATAATATTTTGGCATGGGATCCCTCCCTTCACCCCTGGCATTACCATCACCCCAAAACCTCAACTCTAAGGCACTCCTCTCCAGGTTTTTCCTCTAAAGTTGAAACTCACTGTAATGTCATATCTTGTATGTTTCCATGTGTCAACCTCAAACATATTTCCATGCAGAGAAACCACAGAGATATCTCATGTAATTATGTCATCTTTGTCTTGTATCAAAACAATTTCTAGCTGTGGCCACCAAGTTTTCCTTTTTCACTGTATGCACAAGAATCACTAGTTTTTATTCTGGCATGCCTAATCAGTAATATAAATATTTTAATGGTGTAAACTTGGTACCTAAAATATCTTTAATTATTTTTAAATTCCACAAAAAGTACTGCTTGTTTATGCACGTGCGCTCAACTAAAGTCCTAGGCAATAGAATCTAAAAACCATCACATGACCAGTCTATTTTAATGCAAAATTGTATGTGTTTGGATAACTGTTTTTAAGCTTTACTTATTTTAATCTGATGTCCTGATATTTCTTTTGGTGTCCAACTGTCTCCCAGCAGACAGAGGCATGTGCATATCTTGATCTGGTTTGGGTGGAGATCTTTTTTTTTTTTTTTTTTTATTATTTTAGAGACAGGGTCTCCCTGTAGTCCCAGCTGTCCTGGAACTCACTCTGTAGACCAGGCTGGCCTTGAACTCACAAAGATCCGCCTGCCTCTGCCTCCCGAGTGCTAGGATTAAAGGCGTGCGCCACCACGCCCGGCTGGGTGGAGATCTTTGGAGCTTGGGAATTCCAGAGCATGGTAATTGTGCTTCTGTTTAGCTGGCTGGAGACCCATTTGGGCTCTTGAACTTAGGTCAATCAAGGTGCTGCATACCAGAATGGCCTAGGACAGCCCTGTTTCTTGCCTCCAGGGGAGGGGAAGGGCAGCCTGGGACAGTTATTGGGTTTTATTGTGTGCCTGTGGTGATTTTCTATCTGTCCCCCTCCTCCTTCTTCCTCATAGGAAGCAAACATACCTCACTGGGCCTAAGCTCCTGTCCCCCCACCTTGGTGTAGTGGGCCACACCTTTAATCCTAGTGTGCCTTCAATCCCAGCACAGCCAAGGTTTAGGATAAGGCTGGAAATAGTGATTTCTGAACAAAATGAAGTTTATCTGGCTCATCTCATTTTCCATCTCTTATGAAGTTGGAAACCCAGTTAGGGATATTTACTACATTTCTGAAAATTCTCTAAAGTTTTGCTTTTAAAACTAGTTTGTGATGACATTGTGTCTAACCACAGTATTTATTTTATGGGAGTACTTCTTAGTATTTCTTCACAACTAAGGGTCAATCTGTTTATGAATGTTATGTCTCATGGTATTAAGATGAAGATGATGAGAAAGTCTATGGAAATGATAAAAGTCTGAGGAGGTTTGTTATGGCAGGTAAAAGGTGAAACTATATGTGGTGGTTTGAATGAGTCCCCCATAGGCTTTAAGTATTCAGACATTTGTCTCCAGTTGGTGACACTGTTCTTGGAGGTCTTAGAAGGTGTGGCCATGCTAGAGGAAGTACATTATTGGGGGCAGGCTTAGTGAGTTTAACAAGCCTCGTGGTCTCTAGTTGCTCTCTCTCTGCTTCCTGTGCTCAATGCAAGATGTGACCCTCAGTTTGTTGCTCCAGCTCCAGCTGCCATACCTCCTGCCACAAGGGACTCTAATTCCCTGGAACCATCAATCATAAGCTCAAATAAACTCTTCCTTTTGTAAGTTCCTTTGGTCATGGTTTTTTATCACAGCAACAGAAAACTGACTAATACACTATATGAATAAGCTTAATTTTCTAAGGTTCATTCAAGTAGTTTAAGAATCAAAATGTATATCTAGTATAAGATATACAGAGTTGTTGTTAATTTTCAGGCCACTCTTGGCTTGTACTGGACTCCCTGTTACAGATTATTAATTAAATGGGCATAGACAAGTAGTGGGTTATCTCTGGCTACTGACAGATGTACTTTATGCTTCTTGGCATCATGCAAGTGTTACTTTTAATATTTCCTTTGACATAACAATATAGTTTGTCTTAAAAGAAGCTAGGTTCTACCTCACTGAACAAGCTGCCTGTAGTCCAGAAGGAGGCAGTTTGGATGGGTTTGGTAATCCTTATCAGCTTATTTCCTTTCTTTAGGTATGTGACATAACTCCTACCTTTCTGGAAGAACTATAAATCAGGATATGGTGGCTCTAGAAAAGAAAGAGATTGAAAATTGTAGTAAAGAGTTTACATTTAAGATAGGCCTGAAATTCTTTAATTGTCATGGTCTATGCCTGCTCAACCTATGGTGTTAAATTTCTCTTCCATTCAGTGTTATACAAAGCTACCTGGGCTTTTGTCCAAGCCTTATCTAAAATAGCATACAGTAATCAAAAGTATCAGGCTGGTATAACTTAGCCTTCTGAATTTACAGACTACACTTATGCTTACAGACTATACTTAATGCCCATACCAATTTGGCTGAGGTACTTAAGGGACAACTTTGTTCCTTGCCCTCTGAGGTCAACTAAGTCCCAGGGGACTATGCATGGGGCATCTCTTGAAATGTTCTGCAAATGTGAGTCACCAGTATTCCTGTGCAGGGAAGTCTTGAAGATCCACTAATGGGACTTCAGCCAGTGTCCAGTCTATAAAGAAGAAAGTCTGCTCATGCTTCAAGAAGGGAAACCTGGTCTAGAAAGACCTCACTTTGTCCTCAAGTGGATGGAATTGGTGAATGAAAAGCCAAAAGGAGCCAGAGGCTCCCTCCCCCCAAAATCTGAGTGACACCTGACAACCAGATCCTCAACTGACCTTGAGAAAACAAAAATCTTGGTTAATCTGGGCTGTGTGGCCCTAAACATCCAAAAGGAAAGTATAACCATAAATAAATAGTGAGGCCTGAGAAATTGTAGTTCAAGTATAAAACTTCAGATCTTAGTAAAAAAGACAAAAAGTAGCTACTTTCTTGAGTTTCTTAGCAGCCTGGTCTGTCCCAAAGGCTAGGGATGCCAAAACTGTGCCCCCCCCCAGCCCAGCCTCAGAGTGGGAATCCTGGAAAGCATAACCCCCATGGCTGTATCCCCTAACTGGACCCCTAAGTAACTTTAGGCCTCATCCCTCATCCTAGTAAAGGCTTGCTGCCTTATCTGGTGCCTTCAAGACCTTATCCAACAACTGACCTGTACCAGTTTTAATCAATTTTTGCTTGCTCTCCCTTCAGACAAATACGAATTCATTCCTGCTGACAATGGTTACACCCAGGTGTAAAGCATCTTACCCTCTTGTGTCATTATCCCTCTATGCATCATCCCCCATCAGCTCAAAGCAGCTAGAGTGAAAATGTAACCCCCTATCCCTATGACACAAAAAGGTAGAATGTAAGGTTGTAAGTCTACCTAAGTTGGGGATTTTCCAGGAAGCCAACTGAGGTCAAAGTTCTGAGAAATTTGGTCCAATAAGGCTCCTACTGATACCAGTCACCAGCCTCAGTTTATCTTGAGATGCTTCTATTGATACCAGCCATAGATCCACCTATTCCCATTCCCCAACCTTCCCACATCCGTTTCATTGTAAGCCCACTTTCTTGTGCGCTTGAGTATAAAAACTGCCACTTAGGGATATTCTGTTTGTTGGTCATCCTAATCCCAACACACACAGGCCAGCCACCATGCCTGAAATAAACCCGACTTCCTTCTAAAAAAACAAAATGTATTGCTGTGGCTTACACCCACCATTATTGTTCTCACAGGATTCTCTGTGGGCTTCATGTTTCTACAAAGGCAATTTGTGTTCCTCAAAGCACGTATGTACTTATGTGGAACGTTTTGTTTTCATCTTCAATAGAGTTGGACAATTTGCACAGATCAACAAGCTTTTCTCTCTAGATATGTACCTAAGCATACAAAAGAGTTGGATGTCCCTAGGTCTCAGGAGCTCTGTAAACATCTTCCAACAAGTCTGCCTCTTTTTCTCCTGGGCCTGATCTGCAGTTTTGAGAAGTAAGAAAATTACTACAAACAACAACTCACATGCAAAGGGCTACAAAATTGACTGAACCCTAGTAAAATAATTATACCTAGCAGTCTGATTTCCCAGGATTCTGGATTGTATGATACTGTGTGGGGTCTGCATTCCGTAATCTTTATGGCCACACCCCAATGTAATAGTCCACTGTTTTGAAGAAGCACTAGTAGGAAAGGGGAGAGGACAGGTGAGGGAACAGTATGGATAAGACAGAACAACTGGGTAGAAGTATGATTAAAATATATTTTATATATGTATGAAAATGAGATGGAACATTTTTATAAGTGATAATAAGTTGTATTTTGGTTTGGATAAAAAAAATTTCCCAATGTAATAAACTAAATAATTATTTTAAATAATAATCTGAATTTTGAGATAATTTCTTATTTTCCCTTATTTCTATTCTACTTTCTTAATTTCCTTTTAAGATAGTTCTCCAACATTGATGATAATTGGCTATATTCTGTCGTTTGTATAAAACTATGGTCTCTCTTCAACTGTTTAATATCCTTAACGTATTGGCTTCTCACTTTGGAGGTATTAGGAGTTTATGTATATTGTGATAAAGGAGAGGTCTCACATTAGCTCCAGGTGGTAGAGTGAAGGAATGTTTATCCTTATGACAATTTAATTTTTCTTTTTTTTTTTTTGTTTTAGTCTTTTTTGAGTCTTTTTTTGAGACAGGGTCTCCCTATAGCTCCAGCTGTCCTGGAACTCACTCTGCAGACCAGGCTGGCCTTGAATTCACAAAGATCCATCTGCCACTGCCTTCCAAGTGCTAGGATTAAAGGCGTGCACCACCACGCCTGGCAATTGACAATTTAATTTTTCTAATGAATCATTTGATCACTAAATGATTTGATCATCTCCAAAATGGTGAAGTTTGGTGTCTCAGAACTTAGACTTTCATATTTCATTCTGAATACCTACAATTCTTTCAGCTCTTTCAGGGAGTCATTTCTATCTTCTGATAGGAAGAGCACCTTCAGCCTCTCCATATGATTAATTTAACACAAATTTAAAATATCAGGAGAGATGGCTCAGTGGTTAAGAGCACAGACTGCTCTTACAGAAGACCCAGGTTCAATTCCCAGCACCCACATGGCAGCTAAGATCTGTTTTTAACTCCAGTTCCAGGGGAATCCGACACCCTCTCCTGATTTCCACAGCATTGCACCTACCTACATGCAGACATTACACTCATACACATAAAATAATAAATAAAAAGAATTTAAAAAATCAGGAATTCCAAATACACATGTACTAGTGCTATCTCGAAAAACACTGTATCCAAGTCCCATCCTCAGAGAACCAAGAAAAATCAGGTCCCAGCCATGCTACAGGGGGCATTAAAAAGTGAGGGTTCCACGAGGCTTTCCCTAAGAAAGAGCTCTTTCTAGAAGGAAATGTCCAAAGTCTTAACACAAGACTGCTTTCTGAAAATTGTCTGTACCTAAGTAGAAGCTCTAAATGTTTCATCAGCTAAAGAACACAGATCATTCTGCTGTACTGTAAAAATTTTTTAAAGTTCTCATTTTCCTCCTACAACTCCTTGGGATTAAATATATAGTATTTTGTTTAACTCCTGTTATACAATGGTTCTGTCACACAGCTAGTACCTGGTTATATGGCAAAGTATAAACTTGTATGTTTCCTGTAAACATGTGGGGTAGGCTTACCCTGGATAGATTGTTAAAAACTCTAGAAGTTATGAACTTCTCCTTTGCTGTAAAAGTTTAGCTTTTAAAGCCTGCCGAATGCAGCAAGCATCTACTTCCTCATATTATAAGTAAATGCAAATCTTAGATTGGCTCTATAAGAAAGCAGGAGAATTTAAAATAAAACATGAACTAAAGGAGGAAATAAAATATAGCTAATGTTTACAAAAATGCAGTTCAGTGCATGTGGGGAGGATTGTATGTGCCTTAGAAATACCCCCATACAAATTATCTATTGGATTTAGATTTACATGTCCTTAATGGTAGTTATTAAGTGCATGAATTTTGAAAATTATTATTGGAAATTTGTACTTTTTATCAATACCTTTCATTATCCCCTTTAATCCCTTTCATCTTGAGATGCATTTACTACAGTGTAATATACATACATATATATTCCAGTAGTAATATATTTTGCATGTTTCATGTCTGAACACATTTGGTAATCTCAAAAGACACATATGCTAGGGAATGCTACTGTTTTCTCTTTATAAACCAAGAGCCAAATGCTCAAAGAAGTCACAATGGGAATTTGAGTTCTAGCTCAAACATTATGACTCCAAATTCCACAATCTTAACTACTATAGACATCTTTCTCCTTGTCATTATCTTTGAAAATTAACAGTTTTAATCTTAAGTGTTTCATGGGGCACTTCCTGTGAACAACATAAAATGTCTTCTTTTAAATCATATGCAAAACATTAAAAAGTTAGCCATTTCATCTCAACATAACCTCGATAGTTCTAACAATAACAAAAGTATCTGTCACACAGAGTACACATTAAGCAAAAAGGCAATAAAGCTAGCATGAAAAGATTTCTAAAATATATGTTGACCTGGAATTTGAAAATATGGTTCAAAATAATTCATGATCTCAAATGGTCAGCATTAATTGAAATAAGCCAGACACAGAGAAAGAACTGTCACATATCCTCTCTTACATGAGGATTCTAAAGACAAAAATAAAAGGCCAAACTGAAAGGAGTAAATGACCTACTAGGGTACTAGGGACTGGGGAGGGAGAGAAGAGAAGGAAGGGTAGAAGAGGGTCATAGGGAAGGTGAATAGGAGCAAAGCACCAATATGTCTGCATGGAGTTGTCAGATCTATTAATATGCACAATTAGTGTGCATTAGTAATTATAATAAAAAGAAGCCCTCAAAGGAAAAATCAAATAGTAATGGAGTTGCATCATATGCAAATTTAATTTCTGCAGATTCAATGATTCTTATTTATAAGAGAAAAAAGAGAGTAAGATATAAATAACTGTAGGAATAATGTGGTTGATTCTGCCTGTCATTCTGTTCAAAGAACAGATGCATATGGATAGGGAGAGCTAGTCTCTGTTAGCTTTGCATTCCTCAGTGCAAGCACCACTATGGTGAAGAATCATGGTGTCTCCCTTTTTTGTAAAGCCACAGTAGGTACTTTCAACAAAAGAAACGTGCAAAACCACTCAAGGAAGGTTTTATCATAAAACTAATGAAGCCGAGCTTTTCTGTTGTTATGATAAAATATCATGACCAAGGCAGCTTATAGAAAGAAGAGATTATTTGGCATATGATTACAGAGGGACTAAAGTCCATACTCTTATGGGGGAGGCATGGTGGAGGTTTCAGGAGTGGAAATCACAGGAAGCAGAGAGTGACTGGAAATCTGGCAAGACTTAAGAACTCTCAAAGCCTGTCCCTAGTGATATGTTTCCTTCAGTAAGTCCACACCTCCTAAAACCTCCCCAAACAGCATCAACTGGGGACAAAATGTCCAAATAATTGGAGCCTGTAGGAGACACTCTGATTCAAACCATCAAATTTCACTCCCTGGTCCCCCTAGGCTCATGACCATGTGAAATGCATTTAGTTCATCTCCAAAAGTCCCACAGTCTTTACCAGTCTCAGTGTTATTCAAAAGTTCAGTATCATAGGTGTAGGGAAAGACTTTCTATATCAGACAGCAGCTGCACAGGAATAAGGTCAACAATTGACACATGGGACCTCATTTAACTCAAGAGCTCCTGTACAGCAGAAGAAACAATCAAAGCAGTGAAGAGAAAACCCACAGAGTGGGAGGAAACCTTCACCAGTGATACATCTGACAGAGCATTGACATCCAGAATATATAAACTTTTCAAAAAACAAGAGAACTCAAAAGATTGATTAAAGATCTGAACAGAGACTTCACAAATGAAGAAGTAAAGATGGCTGAGAAACATCTTAAAAAAGTGTTCAATGTCGCTAATAATTAAGGAGATGCAAATTAAAACCAATTTAAGATATCATATCACTCCAATGAGACTGGCTAGGATAAAGAAAACAAAAGACATCAAATGCTGGAGAGGTCGTGGGGAAAGAGGAACACTCATCCACTGCTGGTGGGAATGTAATCTCACACAACCACTATGGAAAGCAGTGTGGAGAATGCTTAAAAGACTCAAAATGGGCCTAGTACCTGACCCAGTCATACCACTCCTGGGTATATACCAACAAGACTCATCCTACCACAGAGATACATGTACGTCCATGTTTATTGCAGTAGTGAAGAGCTGGAAGCAACCCAAGTGCCCCTCAACTGACAAATGGATAAAGAAAAGTGGTACATCTACAGGATGGAGTTCTATGCAGTTGTAAAGAAAGATGACATCATGAACTTTGCAGGTAAAAGGATTTTTTTGTAGGTATTCTTTTGGCATAAGCACTTAAGAGAGTCAGAAACAGCATCCAAGCCTGGACCCCTGCTGAAATCCTGCCAAACCCATGAAACCTGCCCCAGTGCCTACTGTCTTTGATACCTTAGGGCAAAGCATTGATCTGGAACAAATGGCCTGAAGTCCCGCTTGTACCAACTGCCTCTCCCAGCCCCCAATTCTGTCTGTCCCAGCCCTCTTGCAAGGATCTGTATAAAATACCCTGAGCTACAACATTAAACCGGGTTTTCCCCCTTGTGGGATTACTCCTGGTCTCTACTTCTCACCTCCAGGTCTTAATTCTCACCTCCCTTGGTCTCCCTGCTAGAGCTTAAGCTTGGACTTTCAGCTGGGCGGGGCCAGTCCTTAGATTTACAGCTTATTGAAGCTGTGAGGCCTAGTCCAGAGAGAAGAACATCTAGTGGAAGGTGGCACACGTGTGACACACATTTAAAGGACCACCAGACGTAAACTACAGACAACTGGTGCCAAGACATGGGGCTCGAACTTTCACAAGAAGGAAAAAAATCTATTTTCTTGAACTGTCTCTCTCAGCTCAACCTTTCCCTCATGAGTGGGAAAAATTCCTGTGGGTTCAGAGTAGGGAAGTTAACCACCCTGAAAGGAAGGTTCAGGGTAGTGGCTAGGCTATTGGCACATCCTCATGTAGAATAAGCCTTTCAACCTGTCTTTCAGTTCCTTTTCTCGAGCAGCCAGGCTATTGGCACATCCTCATGACTCTCCTCCCATGGGATAAGTCTTTAATCTGTCTTTTAGCTTTTTTTTCTCTAACCTCGGTTCCCACAGTTGAGAGGCTATTCCACCTGCTGGATCAGACAGCTCCAATCCCTCTACCCCTAAGAACTTGGCCGAATAGCTGCAAACTCTCTGCTCCTAAGTATTTCTCTACTCACTAGCATTTCCTTTCCTTCGCTATCATGGGAAACAAATAGACACACCAAAAGGACCCACAGGCTAAGAAAATAAAGACACTCCTCAAGAAGCAAGGAGTTAAAATTTTCATGTGGGAAGCTGCCTCCTTTTGAGACAAAACTCTTAATATAGCCCCCCCCCCCCCGTGGATGTCCTCCAAGTACTTATGGGATCCAAAATCTTGGACCTATGTAGCACAGGGGGCCAGGCAGCTGCTGTATCTCTCAAGTACTTGTCACTCTAAGCTGCAGTGAGACAATTCCTGGACCCCTCCCATTAGGCCAAGCCAGGCAGGGATTATAACATAAATAATTTCTCAGGAAAGAAAAATGCAGCTTTGGCCTTCAGTGAAGGACTGCACATGTGCCAGGATTGAATGCATGAAACTACAAACACCAGAATTCTTTGGGCCTATTTGTGTGGCCATGTAACCTGCCTTTCCTTTTTTTTTTTTTTTTTTTTTTTTTTTTTTTTTTTTTTTTGGTCTTTTCAATATAGGGTCTCCCTGTAGCCCCCAGCTGTCCTGGAACTCACTCTGTAGACCAGGCTGGCCTTGAACTCATAAAGATCCACCTGCCTCTGCCTCCCAAGTGCTAGGATTAAAGGCATGCGCCACCACATCCAGCATCCTCCTTTCCTTTTTAACAATCCAAGCCAGACTACAACTCCCAGAATATCGCTGGACTGCGGGGAGGAGGGTGACTCAAAATGGTCTGGGTTCTTTCTAAAGAAAGGTTTCCCAAAAAATACACGAAGAAAATGTGCCTTTAAATCTTATTGTGTTTTTTCTTGTGATACTTGTTCAAAATTGAGTTAATTGTACTGTTCCTTGCATGTCAGTTTTTACCTTGAGATAATATTTTTATAATATGGCCATTTGAAATCTGTTAAGTTAAATTCCATCTCAAGCATGCTTACTAATAAGTCTCTACTGGAGAGATTGCCTAGTGGTTAGGAGCGCCGACTGCTCTTACAGAGGACCTGGGTTCGATCCCCAGCACCCACATGGCGGCCGAGAACCGTCTGAAACTCCAATTCCAGGAGAACTCCGGTTCCAGGGGAATTCAAGACCCTCTTCTGACCTCCGCAGCATTGCACAACATGGGTGCACAGACTTGCATGCAGACAGTACATTCATACACATACAGAAATAAATAAAAATTAATAAAAAAATAAGTCTCTTCATAGGTACCCCAAAACAACGTTAAACAAACTGTGCACAATTAATCAAGTAATAAGTCCTAGGCAATTCAAAATCAATTAATTAAAAAGGATCCTAAACAATTCTAAAGTCAATTAATTAAAAAGGTTCTGGACAATTTTGGGGTCTTAGATTTGTTTTTACCTTTTAAAATTCACAGCTTCCTGGACCATGTGGTTTGTAACCTACCACCGAGTTGAAATAACAAGTCATCTTGATTCATGTCTGTCTTTCCCTTCACAAAATTAACACCATTTTTAATTTCACCATCCTAAAAGCAAAACAAGGCAATTTGTATGGAGATTTTCAAGCCAGCTTGATCTAACAAAAATCTAAAGCTAATAAAATGTTCTTTAGCAACTATTGGTCATTTTAAAAATAGTCTAAAGCTAAGATTAACCTTTTTTCCAATTAACTTGTGATTTTACTGCTTAAATTTAGTGTTTAAATTCAGTAAAGGCTAACTCTACAACTCAGATTAAACTTTTTTCCAATTAACTTGTTGTGATTTTACATAAATTTAGTTTTAAAATTCAGTAAAGGCTAACTCTAAAACCAAGATTGATTCCCCCCCCCCAACTCAGGTCTGCCAGGATATTTAAACAGCTAATGAATTAATTAATTTATTAAGAGTAAATATAAATTTACACATGTGATAGTTCAAAGTTTTATTGAGTATGTACTGTCATTCTGCTGGATATGATCCACCAACACCCAATAAGGATCTATAAAACCCATTCTATAAAATGTATACCTTAAAGTTATGCATCTAAGTGTTATAATATATAAAGGTTAAAATTATATATAAACTTTATTTCTTCAGGATCAAGTCTTAATCAGATAACTTAAAGATCACAATGTATGTTTAATCAAGGTTTCTCTAACTTATTTTTTACTTTTATCCAAAATCTCTTTACACATTATATAATGGTAACCTAAATTGGTAAACTTATGTTGTCTAAAAATTTACCTAATACTATCAACAGAAAAGATTGGTCACACTTAAATTCATGTGAACTACAAGTTGATATTACTTTTACTCCTAATTCATACTATATTTCCAGGTAACAGTCTTGACATTGGTGTATATCAGGGTGTCCAGTGTCTTTCTGTGATTTTATCTGTAACACACCCTTTTTTATCTACAAGGTAACTTACCTTTGAAAGACTGTATTTCTACTCTTCATCAACAATGAACCTTAGAACATCAGTTCCTGTATGGGTACATAGTACTATAATTTTCAAAAAAGTTATATTCTCCTAAAATAAGGTAAAATTAATGTAATGCCCTCCAAAATACAGCTTGACTTCTTCCTTACATTAAGAGATGTAAAATCGCTTGGAGGGATATTCTATTTCTCAAAAAACTATTAAATATGTATCAAAACCAGGTACTATACTGGCTGGGACTTCTCCCAACAGCCAATTATATCAGTAAAAATATTAAAGCTGTCTTTTATCAAACTAAAAATCAGGGCCAATTAATCTATAAAGGCTAAAAGTCCATGGGTAAACCCCAAGTACTAAACTGGTATATTATTTTGTGTCTCAAACTTAATGTAAAAGGGCTAAAATATTTAATTCTTAAAAGAACTTTAATTAGCTTTTTTACTGAAATGATAAATGAGGTATTTTCTATAAATACCCACAGTAATATAAAAGAATGGTATTTCTAACCACCTATGCCACACCAGCAGCACAACCTGGTATAATAGTTACTTAATCGCCTATACTTTTATTGTTCATATTCCATCATTAAATTGCAAAAGGCACACCTGAAGGTCTAGACTACGGTTCAGCCCAAGGCCACCTGCCCCCCCCCCCGCTTTGCTCCATCTCCAGGCCCACAATCCATGCCTCCGGGAAAGACTTGGAGCCAGAGCTAAGCTGTCAACCTCCTACTGGGAAAAAAGGCTGAGACAGCCTAAGTGCTATCTTCAACAACAAAGAATGGGTTGCCCCTCTTCTCACCTGCTCTTCCCCCTCCTCTCCAAAGCCTGGGAGCTGTTGGCTAAAGAAAAAAACCTACAGGAGACCAAAAGGATAATTATGACTGGACTTTATCCCATCAATATAGCTACATATACAGATCTTTCCAGCCCAACTTAAGACTAAGACTTTGGGGGTACAAGTAAAATCATCATCTATGTTAAGAGGGATATCAAACAAATCTGTATGTCTTCATGTATAGGACAAAAAAATGTTATTCTTAGAGAAAAATGTCATTCACATGTCTATGTCATAGAAAAAATGTTGTCTTCATGTATAGGACAAAAAATGTTATCTTTAGAAAAAATGTCACTCACATACCTGTGTGTCTTGATGGGAGAAAAAGTACTACTTTTGCTTTGTAATTTTTTAGAGTTCAATCACTTGAGGGAAAAGTTACATACTCAGTAAGTCTCTTAACATTTTTTTATGGACAGTTTGTGATATACTGGCACCAGTTTCTGTGTTTAAATTATTATGTGTGAAAGCACTTGAGGCTTTGAGAATCTTGGCAGCTGTCCTGTGGCCTTTTGCTGCCTTTAAGAGGAAAATCAAAGGATTCCTGTGTATCTTTATATTGGGGAGGAAAATGTTATCTTTTATTGACAAAGCCGTGTTACCTGCAACCCAAGTCCATCTAGGCCACCTAGATTACCTTTTTGTTAAGACTAATCCCCACCTTAGGAGGTTGGCTTCCTGGTTTGTCAAAAGCCAGTTTGGGGTTACAGCCCAGAGTGTCTTGAGTCCAATATCAAGACATCCCTAAAAGTTCTCTGAAAAAAGGATGACAACACTGCTCCATTTTAATTAAAAATGTTGGGAGCTAGCTGTGGGTCTGAGGCTTTGTCTGGCTGGAAGCAGAAATCTGCAAAACATTGTCCTGTTAGCCTCTGTGGATTATCTAGTATTCTCCATGGGCATCTAGTGGCTCCGTGGGGTCAGGATAATGCAGTATTCCTGCCTTGCATGGGCAAAGCTCCAGACCCCTCAGGGTCTCTCTTTTGATGTATTGAGCAGATGTCACACTTCCAACTTATTATACACACACCCAGGCTCTTTTGTCCCCAGTGGGAGTCACATTGGGCCGTACTTTCCAGAGTATCCACAATAGAAAAATAATAATGCTATATGACAACAGAGCTTTTATTTTGTTTTGTTTTTTTGAAAAAGTAAAAAGAGGGAGATGTAGGTATTCTTTTGGCAGGAGCACTTAGGAGAGTCAGCAAGCAGCCTCCAAGTCTGGACCCCTGCTGATATCCCGCTAAACCCATGAAACCTGCCCCAACACCAACTGTCTTTTATGACTTAGGGCAAAGCATTGATCTGGAACAAATGGCCTGAAGTCCCAGTTGTCCCAACTGCCTCTCCCAATCCCCAATTCTGTGTGTCCCAGCCCTCTTGCAAAGATCTGTATAAAATACCCTGAGCTACAACATTAAACTGAGTTTTTCCCCCTTGTGGAATTACTCCTGGTCTCTACAAGTCCATCTTCTTTTTCTCTCTGGGTCTTACTTCCAACCTCCCTCAGCCTCCCTGCTAGAGCTCAAGCTAGGACTGTCAGCATACTAAGCTGTGAGCTCTAGTCCAGGGAGAAGAACATCTAGTGGAAGGCAGCAAATGTGTGACACACATTTAAAGGACCACCAGACATAAACTACAGATGACACTTTTTGAGACAAGGTCTCCCTTTAGTCCCAGCTGGCCTGGAGCTTAATTTGTACACCAGGCTGGCCTTGAACTCACAGAGATCTGCCTGCCTCTGCCTTCCTAGTGCTGGGATTAAAGAAATATGCCACCACTACTCCCAAGTGGTCTTTTTAAATCCAAACTGTACATTCTGCATTTCTTTCTACTCCACTTGCTTGCTTTTATTATAGATCTCTATAATATTCACTGTTAATAACCACACCACCTATTCAATGTTAGACTGTCTTGAAATTTTCTCCACCAAAGAAATTAGTCCATTACTTTTTGATTTAGCTTCAGGCAAGCTCTGTGGGCAGACAGCAGACAGACTCTTTGCCAAAGCATCTCGGTGACTACAAAAGTCCTTATTCCACCTCTCTAACTATATTCGTCTTGGCACTTAAACTGTCTTTTGAATTAAAAGTAAGCACAAATACTTGAATCTTCTGAAAAAGAAACACTAAACAACAAAAATCCAATTTAAAATAAATCACAGTCTGTGGCTAGAGCAATGTCTCAGAAGTTAAGAGCAAAGGCTGCTCTTGTAAAGGACCTGGATTCTATTCTCAGCACCCATATAGTAGCTAACAGATCTCTGTAACTCCAGTTCCAGAGGATCCAACACTCTCTTCTGTCTTTTGCATGCACTGCATGACAAAGGTGCACTTACGTGCATGCAGGCAACACTCATACACATAAGATAAAAAGTAATCAATAAAATATTTAAGAAGAATAAAAAATAAATCACAGTCAAACTTCTGCCTCCCAAGTCTCAGGGATTATTGTGGAAGAGGGAGCAGAAAGAACATTCACATTTTGTCACAAGTTCTAATGATCAGAATTTGGTGGTTAGTTAGATGATTCTAACTCAGCCTTTCTTGAGAAAAGACATTTTAGGGCTTGACACTTAGGACTTAACAGGGGCTAGATGATGAGTTAAAGGAATAGTTCAAAACCTTGGCAGAAGATTGAGTTCAAGTGATGTTTATAATAGACTTCCAAGATTCCTCACCAATTGTATATCTTCCTAGAGCTACTCAAATGTTATAATGTCATAGCATCTGGATTCCCCCAAAATGAGGGGAGAGAAAGGGAAGGGAAGCATGGAGGGAGAAAGTTAAGGTGGAGGAAGACAAAGAAAATGAGGACAAAGAAAAGGAGCAGGAGAAGGAGGAGGAGGAGAAAGAATTCAACTTTTTAAAAAATCTTTTTTAATATATATTTTGTACAAGATTATCAAATCTAGACCTGTGTCCCCCACCCTATCTTCCCCACCCCACCAGAGCTCATGTATTCGGCCTAACATGCTTTTCATCTCTTTCTCAGTCTTTCTCGATATTCTCCATGTGGAAGTTGACTGTTTTGAGCAGAAGTTCACTGTTTCAGTCAGTTCTTTGATGCAGTCCTTTCAGTCAGTTCTTTGATGCAGTTGTTGTTGTTGTTGTTGTTTCCAATATGCATCACTCCCAACTGCTTGGACAAAAGCTCAAGGGGCCCTTCACAGGAAATACAACTAGGCAATTGGCACTAGCATCCACAGATGAGGGATACCATTCGTCATTTGTTTTTCTGGGACTGTGTTACTTTACTCAGCATGATGTCTTCTAGCTCCAGCCATTTTCTTGCAAAGCTCATGATGTCATCTTTCTTTACTGCTGCATAGAACTCCATTGTGTAGATGTACCACGTTTTCTCTATCCACTCCTCAGTTGAGGGGCGTTTGGTTTGGCTCCAGCTCCTTGCTATTGTGAAGAGAGCTGAAATAAACATGGCTGTGCATGTATCTCTACGGTGGGATGAGTCTTGTGGGTACATGCCCAGGAGTGGTATGGCTGGGTCAGGTGGCAAGCTCATTCCAAGTCTTCCAAGGGTACTTACTCCACACTGCTTTCCAAAGTGGCTGTATGAGTTTACATTCCTACCAGCAGTGGATGAGTGTTCCTCTTTCCCCACAACCTCTCCAGCACTTGGTATCATTTGTTTTCTTGATCCTAGCCAGTCTTATTGGAGTAAGATGATATCTTAAAGTGGTTTTGAGAGAATTCAACTTTTCAGACCTAGTCAGGTTACTCTTCTCACTTTCACAGGTGCTGGGGGCATGAGAACAAGTTAATCCCACATTCTAAAGGAAAAAAAAATATTAAGAATTTGTGGACACATGCTAAAATTTACAATGGATAAAAGTACTACAGTGTTAATATACTCATATTTAAAGTTGAGGGTTAATTGGTATCTCTAGAAGATTTTAGACCAGTTAAGATTTTATTTTAAATCATATTGGTAATAGAGTCAATGCCTCCTCTCAACTTTTTTTTAATCCTCATTTTCTTTTTTTTTTCTTTTTTTTTATTGATGCTTTGTGAATTTCATACATAATTTTCCAATTCAGTTCAGGCATAGTTCCCCTTCCTTTCCCCCCACCCCACCCCACCCCATCCCAGATCATGCATTCTGCCATAACTGTCCTGCATCTTTCAGTTTTTTTCCCATTTTTTTAGCAATAAGTGATAATTTATGAGTACAAGCATCCTTCATGTAAAACCAATTTGCAAGCAGTTGTGTCCAAACCCACACAGCCCCTTGGTCCCACCATCCAGCAGGGGGGGGGGGCTTGTATGTTCAATTAAGTTGATCAAATGAGTGTCCAGACTATATTGCTGTAGTTTCACCATTCACCCCAATCACAGTTCTTACATTCTACCATGCCCCCTCTTCTGCAGATTTTTCCCTAGGCTTAGAAAAGGGGCACAGGCGAATGAGAAGCAAAACAGTCTACTTTCTCTGGAGCTGTTGTCTTGGACTCTGATCAATTCCGGCTGTTTTCTTTCATGGGCTGACAGTTTGTCCAGGAATAACCTTTCTATCCTACTAATGAAGCACAAGCAATTAGATATATAGATATTTAAACAGTACTAATTGTTATGGTAGGTTACTTTGGTATAGACACAGATGTTTGGATGGTATGTTAATCCATGAATTACATTTTTTTCTGTTGAATATGACAGGGTCTTACTGTGGCTTATAACATCTCCTGACCATTAGAAGGTGTAAGCTTGTGGCATCAGCCGTGGGTTATTCCTCCAAGAGAGAGCCAATAGCCAATTAGATTTGGGATATACAGGCATATGGCTGTCTCTGCTGCACAGTATTTCCAGGCAGGTGAGGTGTAGCTGGTGCTGATGGAGGAGTCTTGCTTGACTCAAGGAGACCCATATTTGCTTTATTGGTATAGTGGCCTTTGGTAACACTCTCTGGTATTCCAGAGACCATCTGTACACTTGCATGTGTGGTTTCAATACATCTTTCCCATGTTAACATCGGGTCTTCGACAGCAGGGCCTTATTGCCTCTCTTCTTGCAGGTATCCCAGTTTAGAAGCAAGGAGCCTTTACCTTTTGTGGGGGCTTGGATCCCCTGGCCAACATCTCCTTGGTAGAATAATCCATTGCTGATGTCAGAGCTCCTGCATTAGTATATTTTGCTTAAGTGCATAGCTTAAGGAGACTTTAGTATTATATTTGGTTCTGAATAGAGAATGCCTCCTCTCAACTTTCTAGCTATATTTCAGAAACTAACAAATCTTGTGGTGAAAAGACACTTATGTGGAGTTTGCCATTATTTCAATCTCTTCTTTCCTTCCTTCTCTCCCCTTCCTCTTCTCCCACCCTGCCTTTTCCTCCTCTCCTTTTCCTTCCATACTTCCCAACAAACCGCATTCTCCCAAAAGTCTCCCAAAGGCTGGAATTCTGCTTGTTCATCACCATGCTTAATTTAGGGTCAACTTTAGACTCTAACATATTCTTATGGGGCATTATTTACCCTCTTTCATTTGTTTCCTTACATCCATCATCATCATGCCCCAAGGCATCTTCTCAGTATGTTCTAGGAATTCTGTCATTGAAAAGATACCGCTCAAATGCTCCTTACTGCTGTTTGTTACTCTTGTGAAAGAAAGAACAAATGGTAGAGTAATCATACCTGCTGTTCTTGTTTGCTTTCAATTTCTGTAACAAAACACTCTGACCAAAATCAACTTGGGGAAGAAAGAGTTTATTCATCTTACATCTCCTGGGTCACAGTTCATCACTTAGGGAGTCCAAGGTAGGAAATCAGGGCAGGAACCTGGAAGCAGGAACTGAAGCAGAGGCCATGGTAGAAAGCTGCTTACTGCCTTCTCCCCTGGCCCATGCTCAGCCTGTTTGTTTATACAATACATAACAACCTGCCCAGGGGTGACACTGATCACAGTGGGCTGGGCCCTCCCACCTCACTCAACCATGAATAAAATACCCTACAGACATGTCCACAGGCCAGTCCAATGGAGGCAATTCCCCAATTGAGGTTCCCTCAACCCAGGTGTGTCAAGTTGACACTAAAGCTATCCAGCACAATTGATCCCTTGTTGACTTGACACACAAAACACATCATTATTAAACCACCACCTTTCCATTTCTTATCCCCAAGAAATGATGTTAACATTAATATCACAACATAAGACAGTACAACCTTTTTTAATTTTTATTTATTTTTATGTGTATAAATGTACTGTCTGCATGCAGGTTTGTGCACTTGTGTTGTTCAATGCCTCGGAGGTCTGAAGAGGGTGTCATATTCTCCTGGAACTGGAGTTAAAGACAGTTCTCAGCCTCCATGTAGGTTCTGAGGATCGAACCCGGGTCCTCTGCAAGAGTGGTTGGTGCTCTTAACCACTAGGCCATCTCTCCAGCCCCAAGAGAGCACAACCTTAAAAGCCCCATAGTCTTTTAAAAAATCCAAACACTTAAAAGTTCACAGTTTCTTTTAAAAGTCTCTTAACTGTGGACTCCTGTAAAATCCAAAACAAGTAATATTTTATTTCAGAGGGAAGAATCAGGCCCACCTAAACAAAACCTAAGTCCAGCAAAGTAGTTCAAGACTGGACACCTGGGATTCACTCACGATATTCTGGGCTTCAAAAAGTTTTGGCTGCTGCACTTCTCTGACTCTGCCATCCACAGAACATACAGCTCATCTCTCAGGCCTCTTGTTGGTCATTCCATGGTCCTGGCATCTCCAAAAAGCTGGGGTCTCCACTGAACTTGAGGCTGCACCATCACCAATGGGCTTTTTAAATCTCTCCTGGTGCAAAGCTTCAGCTTTTCTTCATGACCCTGTAATCCAGGGGTCTTCACTGCAGTTGATGTGTACTTTTACCAATGGCCTTCCCTGGCTTCTCACAGTACCAAGCCTCAGCTACTACACCAGAACCATGTAAGATACTCTTACACATTACCAAGTCCTGCTTCTGGATTGAGATGGAGGCTCAGGCCCCTTCTGGACCACAGTTCTCTGTGCTGACCCTGAAGAAATTCTTCCCAGAAGATTTCACCACAGTGATGCTGGTCTCTTGTTACTTACAGCTGATTCTTCAGTCCCAGCTGACCAGAACCCATAGATTTCAAGCAAACAGCCTCTGCTTCCCTTTGAAGCTTCACAAACCTGGCCTCCATTGTCTACAGTTCTTTCAGCATAACTATTCCAAGCTCCATAGCAATAAACTCTAGATACTCAATGACTTTTCTAGCCCAATGTTCTAATGCTTCCATAGTCTTCCTCCAAACACCAAGCTCAGGTCTGTCACAGCAATAGTCCATTCTCTGGTACCAATTTCTGTTCTGGTTTGCTTTCATTTGCTGTGACAAACCACACCAAAACCAACTTGGGGAAGAAAGGGTTTATTCATCTTACATTTCCTGGGTCATAGTTCATCACTTAGGGAGCCCAAGGTAGGAACTCAGGGCAGGAACCTTCAGGCAGGAGCTGAAGAACAGATCATGGAGGAATGCTGCTTACTGGCTTGCTCCCCTGGCCAGTGCTCAACCTGCTTTTTTATACAGTACACAGCAACCTGCCCAATGGTGGCATCACCCAGAATGGGCTGGGTCCTCCCACATCACTCAACAAGACAATACTCCACATATGTAGTCACAGGCCAGTTCAATGAAGGCAATTCTCCAACTGAGGCACCCTTGAACCAGGTGCCTCAAGTTGACACTAAAGCTATTCAGCACACCTAATTTTTGTATTCTATACCTACCCCCTGAACATCAATATGCGATCATTTAAAACACTGCTCTACCAATTGTTTAATCTTCTTCAGAATATCCAAGTCCCCTTGCTATTGGATCACTCTCATCAGAATACAGCTATGCTTTTAATCCTTACTCCTCTTCCCTTGATTTCTACCCCATTATGGACCTGTGCTTTATTCTTTTTTATGAAAGGGCCTTGACACATATGACAGAATGCATGAAATCCTGTGAATGGGCTATGGAGGGGTGAAGATAGGGGAAAGGGGCCTAAATATTATTAAGATGTATTGCATGGAATAGAGAAAAAAACAAAATATATTGATAACAAAGTTCTCTAAAGTGATATCTACACTTGGCATTTCCAGCTGATGTCATCCCATTCTCTTTTGAATTTACCGCCTGCCAAGCACCTGTCCCCACCAGTCCACTGAAAGTGCTCTAGCATCACTGCCTATGAAAATCTTGCTAAATACAAAGAGCAATTATTTTTTACTATTTATTTATTTATTTAATGTGTATGAGTGTACTGCCTGCATGTGTGTAAGTGCACCTGTGTCATGCAATGACTGTGGAGATCAGAAGGCATTGTATCTCCTGGAACTGAAGTTACAGATGGTTGTTAGCTGCCATGTGGGTGCTTGGATTTGAACCTGGGTCTTCTGCAAGAATAGCCAGTGCTCTTAACTGCTGAGGTATCTCTCCAGCCTATCCAAAGAGCACCTATTACCTCTCATCCTGCTCCTACTTAGATGGCTGCTCTTTCTTGGTGCCTTTCTCTTTGACTCCTCAGCCTCTTGATAATTCAACAACGTAACACTGTAGAATTTGTTTCTGCACCTCCTTTCTATCTGCCTTAATCCACAGAGCATGTCTTACGTCTTATATCTTGATTTCCAAACTCTCAATAGACTAAAATCTCTCAATGATTTGAGAGCAGTTCTGAAAAAAGTCTGAGCTTTAAAATTGCTTAAAATGCCATCATACCTTTACAGGATCAATTAGCATGTGTTGACAGCTTAGTTGAACCAAATCACGTCTTTCCTGGAGGTGCAGCTACATACTGGGATGAAAAATTTTCCAGAATTTTCTTTGGATGAGGAGGAAGCCACTCTTCCAGAGGCCCTTGCTTTGAATCAAGTCTGGTCCACTTCAACCTTTATCCTCTCTTGCTTCTCTTCTCCATTGATTTTCTTTGGCATCATTCTGATGATGCCTTTGCATGTGATATTGGGTTTGAGTCTGATTCTGAGAACTCCAACCTGAGGCACTAGGAATAACTGGCAACCCACTGTTTTTCCCTGTCTTCTTGGGGTACATCTGTAGCCTTCTGTATTAGATTTCAGTACTACCAGCACAGGAATTCTAAGAATCTCAGGTTTCCTTTATCTGACCCTTCCATTCATTCACATTTAGAGGTAATCTTCTGTAGATATTTTGTTTTTATTGTTTATTTGGTATTTGTGCTGACTCTTGTGTCTTGGTATCTGCCATTCAAATTCTAAAGTAACAGTTTATAGAGGCCTTACTTCCAAAAGCCTCCTAAATTTGTCTTTATATATTAGGTAAAATATGTATGAGAAACTCATACATAGAGCCCTATTATATTGAAAAAGTAAAGCAGAATTTAACTTTTTAAGTAGATAATTTTTAAAAGTTCAAGGATAAATGCAAGTTTCAGTTACAGTTGCTCTCAACTAATAATCTAAATGTAACTATTGATAATTTAATCATCTAAAATTAAGTGCTGGTATTGAATAATTGCTCTGGTCTTTAAGACTGCTTTAAAAAATCACTACATGTCACTCCAAGTTGTGCCTTTCTTGCTGAAAGAACATTCACATTTATTCTTTTGATTTCAAACCTTAGTTTAAGAAAAGACGTAATTAGGAGCTGAACTGAAATAACTTTGGATTCAGTTTTGAGCCAAACTGATATTTTTCCTGCTTTAATTGCTCCCTAATTTCTCTATTATTGCTGCCTGTTCTAAAATAAATTTTCCATCTGTTCTTTCCATGTTTGATTGCCATGTTAGTTCTCTTTGAAACTGCTAAACAAGCATCTTTCCTAATCACAGTTTATGGCTCTGCACATTTCAGTGCTCACTCTGCATACAGAAAAGCTTCTTGCTTTAAAAAACAAAGAATAGATTGAATATACCACGATAATTCTGTTTGTGACCAGAGTTCTATAACAGTTTTATTTTCACATTTAGTATTTTCTGATGAAATCAACAGTTGCTCTGGAAAAGTGATTAGAAGAGAACATCGAGTCTAGGCCTCTTCTCTCCAAATTGTCTCCACATTTCACCAGCTTCCCCAAAGTTTTCAGTTTCAAAAAATATGCTTCATATTTGCTTTGCAATAAGCACAATCATATTCTAGAACTAGATGACTTTTTAGAAGATAGGGAAACATCCAACTACATAAATGCCACCCTTTTAAGTAGTGTGCTTATGTAAGGTGATTGGATTAACAATGCAATTTAATAGATTTGCCAATGTGTTAAAGGATAGATAAAATTATAAAATTAATTTACATTGAAAAATACATGTATAATAAATAAAAGCACACATTCTTCCATAGTAATTTTAATTTTTTTCTATGTGAGTCAAAAGAAAAATTGAATAACTTGGCTCTTAACTCAAGGTGTCATTGATGCTTAAGCTAAGATTTTTACAAATGCAGACATGGCCTAGCATTCAGTCGACAGAAGCAGTTGGATTTTTGTGAATTCCAGGTTGGCCTACATACAGGACAGCTAGGGCTACAAAGTGTCTTTTTAAAAAAAAAAAAAAGTTAGGGGTTGGAGAGATGGCCTAGCGGTTAAGAGCACCGACTGCTTTTGCAGAGGACCCGGGTTCGATCATTCTGTAACTCCAATTCCAGGAGAACTCCATTTCCAGGGGAATCCGACTCCCTCTTCTGACCTCCGCGGCATTGCACGACACGGGTGCACAAACCTACATGCAGACAGTACATTCATACACATACAAAAATAAATAAAAAATTAAGAAAAAAATTTTTGTCAATTCAAAATAAAGAAGCTTTCCTGTTAGGACTGTATGTTAGGAAATTTGGGGAAGGTGGTTTGGCTACCTACTTTTAGTGTTATAAGCCTGTCACAAGCAAATTAACCCAAGAAAATGACCAGAAGTGCAAACAAAAGCAGGTATGCAATGGTGTTCATCTCAATACTGTTTATGATAGCCACGCCATTGTCAATAATTTAATTGTCCAATAAGAAGGAGTTGGTTTTATAAATAAGGTTATACTCATATCATATGTGGAACATAATTTAAGAATTAAGAATCAGTTAGAAAAGTCTTTGATGAGCTCTGTAAATGCTCATAAAATATAAAAGTATTATAAGATATTAATAAGGCTATAATTTCTTAATACAAATGTAGATGTGTACATAAAAGTATAACATCAAAGAAAAGAGATTTTTGTCTGTGCTATAAAATTCAGTGATTTTAATTTCACCTGTTTGTACCTATTTTTAAAGTTTCTCCAATGGTAATGTTATTTCTTAAATAAGATTACGAGAATTATTCTTTAAGATTTGTACATTGTGAAGCTGACCCACTGCTTTACACAGGTATAAAGGTATGCTTGAACACTAGCTTAATTAGCCAAGAGGATTACTGTGGAAGGAAAACGTGGACATATAGCCTTGTGTGAAAGTAATGTGCCTGGAGGAAGTCAGAAGTTTACAGTATTACATCGATTTTGAGTAGTTTTCAACATAGAGAGAATGAGAAAGTATTACCTTTTCACCTCTTGTTTTAAACAGAAATGCATGTGCGCAGCCAGAATCTTTGGGATGATATTTCTGTACCCCAGGCCTGTCAATCCCTCACCTTTCCAGAACACTAAACCAATAAAGTGAATTATTTTTTGAGAATAACGAAACAGAGAAAATGTGATCCATAAATTGACTTCTTTGTTCTGGCAATTGACTAAGTGACACTTAGTCATCTCTAAGTGCCTGGAGAAAATAAAAGGCATTTCTTTTGTGAGGCTGATGAACAATTAGGCAATTGTGAAGCACTGAACCACAAAGTGCAGAATGCACTGGAATATTGTTTTATGTGCCTTCCCTCCTTTTCTCTTTTAATTTTTATTTTTGGAAAAAAATGCTTGAAGCAGATATTTTACTCTCCCTCCTACTCTCTAGCTTTTAAAATAAAAATGAGCATTTGCTGCAGTTGAGAAGAGGCAGAGGTTCAAATAGAGTCCCTGTTTTCTAAGTCCAGCAGCACATTGTTTAGGGGGAAGTATTGCCAGGCTTTTTAACTTTGTTCAAAGTTCAGGAGGTCTGATAAGTACTTCCAAATTTCATTCCCTGCAACAACAGCATGTTTTCCATGTTGGGGATTAGAGTGCATACTGTTTGCGATATTCCTTTTCTTTCAAACGCTGCTGTGGTGTCTATGGGGAGCAGTAATTAAAGCCACAACTGTTCTGAAAGACGTCAGTTATGAAGACTTGCCTTCAGTCACTACAAAATAACACATCTCTTCTTGTGAAAGTAATAATAGTAAGCTCTATGGTATAAAATCATATAAAATCTGGTATTTGTTTTACTTCATTACTTAACTGATTTATTCATGTACATAATGCATGAATAATAACATAAAATAGAAGCTTATGTGTATTTGATTTTATTTTCTGTGCTGCAAAATGAACCAGGGCCTTGTATGTGCTAGGTAAACATTATTCCACTGAGATAATATGTATATTTTTTTAGAGTAGACTACTATGTAAAGCAATTGTTAAATTGACATCTGTAATGCAACCCTTCTTGTTACATAGAAATGTTCAATGGGATATCATAAATTTCATAAATGAACTCACTACAAATGTTCTTTTACCACAAATGGATCAAATCCATTAGATGCAATTAGTTCTGAACAGCTCACAGACTACAGGCTACTGCATGCAGGGTAAGAAGACACACCCAAGCTTAAAACACACACAGGAACTGAGACCTGGCCCACTGAGGCGGCTCACTGTGGTAAAGGAACTTTCTAGCAATCCTGGTTATCTGAGTTCAGTTTCTGGGATCCACATGGTAAAGGGAGTGATCTGACTCCTCCAAGTTATCGTCTGACATCCACACATCCACTTTACATACATATGCCTATACACATACATCCACACAATAAATGCAATAAAATATAGTGCAATCATGAAACAAGCTGAAAGTTAATTGTTTTTGTTTTCCTTCTTCTGCTTCACAGTCTGAAGGCCAGTGCCATCTCATATGATGATTCAGGTAGAAAGCAAAGAAGACGACTGGGGGAAGATCTCATCTTTGTTAAGAGTATTGGAAAATGGACACTTTTATTAAAATATTGAGGAAAATCTCATTTTTATTTTGTGCTTTTTTTCTATTTTGTATCCTATTCTCAATGGCAAGAGTGAAGAGACCAATGACAGCTTGGGAGATAACCTCAGACCTCAACAGAGAAAAAGCTTCTCTGATTTAGAGGTCCTGCAATACTAAGAATATAAGTAGACTAGCCATAATATGGGTTCTGGTTTCTTTCTCCTGCTCCTCAGCTCCATCCTCCTCCCTCTTCTCCCCCTCCTCTCACCCCTTCTCACCATCCTCCTCCAGCTCCCCTTTTCCTCCTCCTCCTCCTCCTCCTCCTCCTCCTACTCCTCCTCCTCCTCCTGTCCCTAGAATCAAACAATAATGAGAAGTGTGTGTCAGAATCATTCCACCCAAATCCCAGCTTCTGTCTGGAAATCAGAAAGAGGGATTCTGGGAAGTGGAAAGCACCGGAAAGATTGTACAGAGGAGGGAGACCAAAGAAGTAATCCTGTATAACTGGTCATGAATCTGGCTGTTTCTGTGCTAGGCATATGTAGATAAGACCCCCAAGAATTTGGAAAGCTAGGCTTCAGTTTTGACTATGGCCTAAGAAATCTCTGACCAACTGTTGTGTGACAGAGAAACCACACACAAAAGTGGAACTAATTAGCCAGGTGTGGTGGTGCACACCTTTAATCTTAGCACTTGGGACGCAGAGGCAGGCGGATCTTTGTGAGTTCAAGGCCAGCCTGGTCTACAGAGTGAGTTCCAGGATTGCTGGGGCTACAGGGAGACCCTGTCTCGAAAAGACAAAAAAAAAAAGTGGAACTAACAGACTACCTAATGTAGTCAATTGCCTTTTAAAACAACAATCATAAGAAACCATTAAAATTATCTACAAGGCTAAAATGCCGTGGTACCCATATGCCATGAGACTATAGTTTCATCGATGGTACTGAAAAAAAGCAAAGCTAGTCAGCCCAGAAAGAACTAGAAACATTTCAACATCTCATGAGGAACAAAAAGTTTTAGAGTAAACTGTATCAAGAAGACACTGATGTTGGAATTATCAACACTTTTAGGTAACCATAATAACCAATTTCTAAGAAGCAAGGAAAAACACACCTTAAACATGGAAAGATAAAAATTCCAAATAATGAAATAGTAAATATTTGCAGAAGAACTTCAGAATGAAAAATGAAATATAATCAAGATGAAAATTTTCTTTGCATGAGATCAACAACAGTGTCTTCTAGTTTGTCTTCAATTTCTGTGACAAAACACTTTGACCAATGCCAACTTGGGAAGGAAAGGGTTTATTCATCTTACATCTCCTGGGTCACAGTTCATCACTCAGGGGAGCCCAAGGTAGGAACTGAGAGCAGGAACCTGGAGGCAGGAGCTGAAGCACAAGCTATGGAGGAGTGCTGCTTACTGGCTTGCTCCCCTGGCCCTTGCTCCAACTGTTTTCTTATACAATACACAACCTGCCCAGGAGTGGCACCACCCACAGTGGGCTGGGCCCTCCTACATCACTCAACAATCAAGAAAATACCCCACTGACATGGCCACAGGCCAGTCTGATGGAGGTAATTCCCCAACAGCCAGAAGCAGTTCTGGCATTTAGGAGGCTGAGCCTGGAGCATCACTTTAGAATGAAAATCTTAAACATCTAGCTCTAGAAAAGAAGTATTACAAGTGATCTCAAAACTTTAATTCATAAAAGTAAAAATATTAAATTAAATCTCATCAAAATGAAAAAAAATTGCTCTGCAGAAAACATTGTCAACCAACTGAAAAGAGAAACTACAGACTGGGAGAAAACATTTCAAAACAAGGCAAAGAATTTATGTCCAGATAACTCTCACATAAAATCCAACTAAAGAATAAGCAAACAATAAAAATAAATTTTGAAAGTTAAAAGTGAGCAAATATTTCAGGGGCTGGAGAGATGGGTTAGCAGTTAAAACCCCTGGCTGTTATTGCAGAGGATCTGGTTCAATTCACAGCACCCACATGGTGGCTAACAACCATCCGAAACTCCCGTTCCAGGGGATCCAACATCTTCTGACCTCCTCAAGCACTGCATGGCATGGATGCACTTACCTACATGCAGGAAATACACTCTTACACATAAAATAAAAATAATAAATAAAATATTTTTAAATGAGCAAATATTTCACTAAAACTATCTCTAGCTAATAAATACTAGCACAAAAGATGCTAGACATTATTAAGCAAGTGCAAGCTAAGATTACATTTACATATCATTATGTATCATAAAATGACTTTCAAAAATATCTGAAGCTAGCCAGTGCTGATGAGGACATATTAATTGAACTAATGAAGCTTCCACAGAAGGTAGACATAGCACAGCTTCTCTGAAGAACAGTTTATCTGTTTCTTAGAAGGTCAAACATACACTTAGCACTTGTCCCAATATTATCACTTGTAGGCTTTACTTGGTGAGCTAAGAACTCAAGCTCTAAAAAAGCAAAACAAAAACAAAAAACCAGCAACTCAAACATGAATGTCTACAGAAGGCCCACACATAATTGTCTAAAATCTGGAAGCAATTCGAATATCTGCCAGTGATAAATGGATAAATAAATGATGTTACCTTCAAGCAATGAAATGCTACTGGACAATAAAAAGGAGTGAACTCCTGATAGCCATATCAGCATGGTTGAATCCCAAAGGCAAGCAGACAAGAAGAAGTTGGTTCCATATCTTACATGATTTAATTTTTATAATCGTCCTGAAAAGCTGAAAGTGGGGGACAGAGAATAGGTCAGTAATCCACAAAGGTTAGGGGTCATGGGAGGTCTGACTATAAAGATGCAGAATGAGGGAGATTTTTAGAGTTAATGAAACTGGTTGTGGTAGTACTTACATGAATCTGTAAATTCAGAACTGGACGTGTGTAAACAAAGTCAATTTGGCCACGTGCCAATTTTATATTGCATTTTATTTCATTTTAAATAGTTTATTAGAAACTTAAAAAGACCTACAGTGCATTACAGAAATATCCAAACAATTAAAATATTATTTTAAATTCAGATCTTCTAGTAAGGTAGTAGCCACTCATGGAATCACATGTGGACACTGCCCATGTAGGGAAATATTTTGCATTAAAAATGTGTTATATCTTATGAGAATCAAGTTCAAAGAACTTGATGAAGTAAATATATGAACTCATTAGCAAGCCTTTTAAAAACTTGCCCTTTTTATGTTATACTCCTTTCTAAATGTTATACTATACACAGGGGTGCATTAGTTACATAAAATCCTTATAGCCTAGGATCCACATATAAGGGAGAACATATGTTTTTCTTTCTATGATTAAATGGTCTCACATAATATTATACATTCCAAGTCTACCCATTTTCCTGTGAATTTTGTGATTTCATTTTTCTTTAGATCTGAATAATATTCCATTGTATATATGCACCAGACTTTCATTTTCCACTTATTTTGTTAATGAACAGTGAGTTTGGTTACATTTTTCTTACTGTAGTGAATAGAGTTTCAATAAACAGTGTGTGTGTGTGTGTGTGTGTGTGTGTGTGTGTGTGTGTGTAAAGATATCTATGGTAGGGTATGGAGTTCTCTGTTTATCCCCAGGAGTGAAATACATGGGTCATACAGTAGTCCTGTTTTTAATTTTTTAAAGGAAGCTCTAAACTTATTTCCATAATAGCTGCAGTAATTTACTCTCCTACCAGCAGTAAATAAGGGTCCCTCTTTCTAAATATCCTCCCTAGCATTTGATGTCAAACCTCTTGACGGCCATTCTGACTGGGGTGAGGTGGTATCTCAAACTAGTTTTAATTTTATTTCCCTGATGACTAGGAATATTGAGCACTTTTAAAATTAATTATTAGCTATTCTAGTTTGCCTTTAATTGCTTTTATTAAAACACTCACCAAAACTAACTTGGGGAGGAAAAGTTTTTTTTGGCTTAAAAGCATATTTCATCATCAAAGGAATGCAAGGCAGGAACTCAGGGCAGAACCTGGGAGCACAGACCATGGAGGAACATTGCTTGCTGACTTGCTCCTTTGCGTCGTGTTCAACCTGCTTTCTTACACAGTACAGGACTACCTGCCCAGAAGTGGCACTATTCACAGTGGCCTGCACACTCCCATATCCCTCAACAATCAAAAAAATGCCCTAAGGATATGGCCACAGGCCAATCTAATGGAAATCCCTTAATTGAGGTTCCCTTTACCCAGGTATGTCTAGTTGACAACTAAAGCTTCCAGCAAATTGGTCATTTGTGTTTCTTTTGAAAGTGGTATATTTAATTGCTTGGCCATTTTTTGATTGACAGTTTTAATTACCTGGCATTTAATTTCTGCAGTTTTTTGTAAATTCCGTATAAAACATTAATCTATGATTTTAAATAACCTAAAGACTCTTGGAAATAATTTTCAAGCTGAAATAAAAATATGTAAATTACTACTAAAATAAAAATTATGTTTGAAGTAAGAGCATACATTTTGTAGATAAATAGTTATTTTTCTTCTATTTTGCATTTGGGGTTATACTTCAGTTGCTGCCATTCAACCTTCATCAACATGCATTCTAAGTTTTACTTTAAAATGCTTTAGCAACAGACATTTCAAGCTTAAATATTTTTTGTTTTTATTATTAAGTCTGGCTTGACTTAAAGTGACCAACTAAATAATTTAAAGGTTTAAAAAAATGAATCATTCATTCAGCATTCTGAGAGATAATGATTTTCAAACCAGAATTTTATTTTTTGGTCTTTTCGAGACAGGGTCTCCCTGTAGCCCCAGCTGTTCTTGAACTAGCTCTGTAGACCAGGCTGGCCTTGATCCGTCTGCTTCTGCCTCCCGAGTGCTAGGATTAAAGGCGTATGCCACCACGCCCACCCGGCATAACCAAACCAGAATTTTCTATAGAGAAAAGTCACTAATTGTGACTGTGGGATAAATACATTTTCTTTTTTTTTTTTTTAATATATGTGTATGAATGTACTGTCTGCATGTAGGTTTGTGCAGCTGTGTTGTGCAATGCTGCGGAGGTCAGAAGAGGGTGTCTGATTCCCCTGGAACTGGAATTAAACATGGTTCTCAGCCGCCATGTGGGATGGACATCATCAAGTGCCTCTTTATCGTCTGTCATCACTCAGAAGCCCGGTTCATTGCCAGGTCCCTAAGTGGAAAGTTGTTCATTGGATTGGCTGAGCAGTCCGTACTGGCCGCCCTTGCCCAGGCTGTGAGTCTGACACCCCCTGGTCAAGAATTTCCCCCAACTGTGGTGGATGCTGGGAAGGGCAAGACAATAGAGTCCAGAAAGACGTGGTTGGAGGAACAAGGTATAATCTTGAAGCAGACCTTCTGTGAGGTGCCCGCGCTGGATTGAATCGACCCTGTGTTGCTGGAACACGGCCTCGAACATCTCCCACAGCACTGCAAGCCCAGGGGTCCCTCTGAAACCAATGCTGGCCCATCCCACTCGTGGTGTGAGCGAGGTCCTGAAAAGCTTCGAGGAGGCAGACTTTACCTGCGAGTACAAATACGAACGGCAGCGGGCACAGATCCAGGTTCCGGAAGGTGGGGAGGTAAAGATCTTCAGCAGGAACCAGGAAGACAATACAGGAAAGTACCCTGACGTCATCAGTTGCAGCCCCGAGATTAAACGCCCCTCAGTCACATCTTTTATCCTGGACACTGAAGCTGTGGCCTGGGACCGGGAGAAGAAGCAGATCCAGCCATTCCAAGTGCTTAGCACTCGCAAACGCAAGGATGTTGACCCGACGGAGATACAAGTACAAGTGTGTCATTATGCCTTTGACATCATCTACCTCAACGGAGAGTCCCTGGTCCGGCAGCCCCTGTCTCGCTGCCCGCAGCTGCTCCGGGAAAACTTCGTGGAAACTGAGGGTGAGTTTGTCTTTGTCTTTGTCTTTGCCTCCTCCCTGGACAGCAAGGACACTGAGCAGATTGCCAAGTTCTTGGAGCAGTCAGTGGAAGACTCCTGCGAGGGCCTGATGGTGAAGACCCTGGACGTCAATGCAACGTATGAGATTGCCAAGAGGTCGCACAACTGGCTTAAGCTGAAGAAGGACTACCTTGACGGTGTGGGCGACACACTGGACCTCATTGTGATCGGTGCTTATCTGGGCCGGAGGAAGAGGGCTGGCCAATACGGGGGCTTCTTGTTGTCTTCCTACGATGTGGAGAGTGAAGAGCTGCAGGCCATATGCAAGCTGGGAACTGGATTCGGTGATGATGAGCTGGAGGATTGTCACCAGAGCCTGCAGACCCTGGTGCTGCCCACCCCAGGCCCATATGTGCGTATCGATGGGGCTGCGGCCCCTGATCACTGGCTGGACCCAAGTGCCGTGTGGGAGGTGAAGTGCGCTGATCTCTCCCTGTCCCCTATTTACCCAGCTGCACGAGGCCTGGTGGACAGTGAGAAAGGGATCTCCCTTCACTTCCCTCGGTTCGTCGTGTCCGTGAAGACAAGCAGCCAGAGGAGGCCACACCAGTGCTGAGGTGGCCGAACTGTACTGGAAGCAAAATCAGATCCAGAACCAGCAAAGCTCAGACTCTGACTTGGACTTTGCAGATTACTAAACCCTGGTCCCCTGGACCTGGGGTGGATGGAGGTAGAGGGAAGCCGGATACTATACACATGGTGATGTTATTTGATAATGTATGGGGATCTCTCTGGGGTATACGGTGAGATACAAAATCATATGATTATTTCCTTTAATAAATAACTATTTAAAAAAATAAAAAATAAAAAAGCTAACAGCATTTTTAATTTTGTATATGTAGGAGTGTTCTGCCTGCACATGTGTAAGTGTACCTACATAGTGCAATGCCTGCTGAGGCTAGAAGAGGACATTAGAGTCCCTGGAACTTGACTTATGGAAGGTTCTTAGCTATCATATGCATTCTGGAGATTGAACCCATATCTTCTGCAAGAACAGCCAGTGCTCTTAACCAGTGGCCCCATGCTAAGAATCAGTCCTGCTGACTCCTAGGGTCCTTTTCGAAATAACAGCCTGATTAGAAGAAGCTAATTTAAGATATAATTGACTTAGTTCCCACCAGTTATAAGGGCTGTTAGCTATTTTGCAGGTATGAGGAAAAACATGTTGAGGTTTTCTCTGATCAGACATTCCCCAGAAACATAGTATAAAACAAATGCAGGGCATTTAATTTACAAAAGTACAAAGAAAGAACAAATTTATAAACAAGTCAACCAGACCCTTAGTTAGCCCTTAACAAGTTGACCCCTCACCTGGAACGTTATAGAAACAAGTTAATATTGCAAGGAACAATGTAGTGATAAATCATCGCCTGTAACATAGGGAAAGTAGAAGATACAGAGCATGTGAAGAAGAGGTGACAGGTCTCACAAATGCACATCTGAAGCACAAATTCTCCTTAGAGTTAGTAGCTCAAGAAACGGATTTGACTTGAGAATGCTAAAGATTAAGTAGGGTAGGTCACTCCACACTCTTTCCTGCTTATTGTAAGCATCACACATGGGCATGATTTTGCAGAATTACAATATTTTAACACTCACCCTTTGTGGGAAGAAGGTGTCATGCAAGTATTACTATTTACCATAGAAAAATAGTGAGTTTTCTGCTTTCTTTTTACAAGGCTATTGTAACAGGAATGAGGCTATGACATCCTTGAGTTTCTGAAATTGTCAACAAAGGAGATGTGAAGGGAAGACCATGATAGGAAAGAAAGAAAGTTTGAGAGAGCCAAATGGGCTTTGAAACATTAGTATATGGATTTGTTTTCTACATCCCAAACAATGAATTTGTTTATACATGCCATAGTCATAACATAAATAAAACATATGAGTATGAATATGACGCTTTAGTCTGCAGCCTCTTCAGCTACCTAAGTAGTTAACTCAGTACCTTAATGGCATGTTTATAAAATAGGACCAACGCCTAACTTTGAAAACGAAGTCTGCTTAAGGACTAGCTACTAAATCATTTCTTCTCATTTCTTCATTTGGTGTATAGATTGGTCGTAATCACAGTCAGATGGTTACATAATCAATGAGAGGAAATATGATCTTTATCTTGCCATTTAAATTAATATTTTAGACAAAGTGTGTTCTCATTTTCATTTATGTAAATTTTAAAAACATTTTAAAGATCAGACATTTTCATTTAAATTATAATGCCAACTAGTTTAAAGTGGAATAAAAAATTAAATATTATTATAAGGCTTTTAACATTACCAGTTTATAAAGATTCTTTGTAGCCCAAATTAAAATTAAATACTGGATTTTTTTTTTCTGGTTTCACCTTGGTATTTTTTGTCCTATGTGAAGAAAAAATTACTCAAAAATAACTTTGTTTTCTATTACCATCTTAAAATAAAATATTTTTCTAATGTGTAGCTCATCTGCCTGAACAGGGCAGGCAAGATCAATTTACAAGAGGGGCCATGCGGTGCTGATGAAAACCGGTCCTTGCCCTTTCCCCTGGGCGTCACATTGCATCTGTTTTTGTGACATTATCAGACTCAGAAATTAAGCACAGCAGGAAGGAAGATCTTTCACAGATTCAAAATATATTACATGTCCTGACATTATAGCCTGATTTAGCAGGAGAAATCCTGAAAACCTTTCCCCTGTGCTTAAAGGAAATTAAACTGTGTAGTAGGGTAGAATAATTCCTCAGGACTTCTGCAGAAGTTCTGGCCAAAGCCACCAGCAGCAAGTCCACCCCACCACACCCCCGCACCCCCACCCGCTACTCCACCCCTGCCTAGCATACCCCTAGCTAGTTCACCCACAGATAATCTCATTCTTCCTGGATCGCCTGACAGGGTTGTTTCCAGTACTGAAAACCAAATTTCCTAACTTCAAAATAAAAGTAAATTCCATCTTACAAAAAGGATTCTGTGGTAATACGATATAACGTAAGAAAGTAACGTGTGTCTGGGTGAATTAGCACAAAATAAACATCTCCATTTGCCAACCAGGTCATCCTGTCTGCCCACACATTCCCAGCCTCCTCTAACAGCCACATGGCTGCAACCACTGCAAGTTATTCTTGCATACTTCTAAACTTGTTACAAATAAAAATCTGATAGCATATGCTTTTTTCTTTATGATATCCAACATCATGGTTGTGAGATTTTTTAATGGCCTGTACATAGGTACACACAGTTTTATTTACTGAGTCTACTATTAGTGGACATTTGGATTGTTTTTATGTGCACCTTACTTGGAACACATATCCATGCATTTTAGTACACTAGGACAGAAATGCTGGATACAAGGTAGGTTCAACTTTAGGGGATCATTCTGAAAAGTTTTACCATGTTTCAAGTAACTTACCCCCTACAAGCAGAAATAGAATTCTTATTGCTTCAAGTCCTCACCAATACTTAGTGATGTCAGAATTTTCTTCTAAATTTAACCATTTTTTTGAGTTTATAGTGCGTAGCAAACAAGCTTAAGCATTTTTGTGGATATAGACGTGTAACATTATAGCATTAATTTGTTCTGGTTACTAATAAAACCAATTATCTTTTGATATGGTGATTTCTCACTATAAATCTGCTTAGATAAATTTTCCATTTTTCTATTGCACTATCTGCCTTGATCAAGTTTCAAGACACAAGTCCTGTGACCATTCTCTGTAGTAAAAATATTTTTCAATTCTGGGGTCTCGCATTTTTACTGTCTTAAAAGTATCATCTTGCAGGGCTGAAGAAATAGCCTAGTGGTTAAGAACACCAACTGCTTTTGCAGAGGACCCGGGCTCGATCCCCAGCACCCACATGGAGACTGAGAACCATCTGTAACTCCAATTCCAGGAGAATTCCATTTCCAGGGGAATCCAACACCCTCTTCTGACCTCCGCAGCATTGCACGACACGGGTGCACAGACCTACATGCAGACAGTACATTCATACACATACAAAAATAAATAAATTTTTTAAAGGCATGGTGGCATGCACCTTAAATCCTAGCACTAAGTAGGCAGAGGCAAGTGGATCTCTGTAAGTTCAAGGCCAGCCTGGTCTACAGAGTGAATTCCAGGCCAGCTAGGGCTACAGGGAGACCCCGTCCAAAAAAAAAAAAAAAAAAAAAAAAAAAAGTGTCATCTTAATGATAGAAGTCACGCATTTACAGGAGGGTTTTATTGGGAGGAGGCATGCATACAAATAAGACCTTGAGAGCCCAAAGGAGGACATCAGGCATCTTGCACTATAATTTTCCACCTTATTATCTTGAAAAAAAGATGTCTTATTGAATAGTGGCCAGTAAGCTCTATCCATTTCCTGTCTCTACACCGAATGGCACTTGGGTTCCAGGTGTTCATGGTCACACCTGGCATTTTATACAGGTGTGAGGATTCAAACTCAAGTACTCATGCACAGGAAGTTCCTTTCCACCTGAGCCATTTCCTTACCCTCAAAGCCAAGTGTTTACAATATGCTGTGACCCACCATATATTTTCTTTATGTTAGCACATTTCCAAGTGTCATTTCAGAATTTCTACAGTCATGAAGACATACTTCTGAGGTTTTTGTCTTTTGCCTTTAACCTTTAGACCTATAACCAACCTGAAATTAAGTTGTATTTCTGGGACTGAATGAAGGGAAGCTCCCTCTCTCCTATGTTGGCTTCCAATTACCTCATCACATTGACATTTAGGGAACTAATATTTGCCTTCTGCTCTGCAGACTTGCCCTCATAACATGTCACTGAATCCTATGAGTCTCTTTAACTCCCAGTTCTTGTTCATTTGTTTCCTTGTATAATTTTTGCCAGTTTCTGTGTTAATCATTTAACTTCATAATTTTATATATCTACAAATTTAGAAGACTTTATTCTTTCATTCAGACTGACTACACTATTTCTGTAATTGATGATTACTATAAACATTTTAAAACACCTGTTAACTCCCATAGAAAAAGAATCTTGAAAATTATATTAGGTTTATACTGAATTTCTTGGTAAATTTAGAGAAAATAAATGCCTTTATTGGGTAAATTTTATATGAACTTGAAGAATCCACTTGTTCAGGATTGACTTCTTTTAAAAATATTTTAAACAATTATTTTATTTTTATTATATATGTGCATGTTAGTATGTGCATGTGACTACAGGTGTCCACAAAAGCCAGAAGAGGGCATCAGATCCATTGGAGCTGAAGTTTCAGGCAGTTGTGAGCTGCCTGAAGTGGGTGTAAGGAATTGAACTCTAGAAGAGCCTTAAGCATTTGGAACAGCCAAGCTATCTCCCTAACTCCTGTTTAGGATTAAGTTCTCTCAATAATTTCTTATAGTTTTCATTAAGTAGATCTTATATATCTTTATTTATACTTGTTCCTGGGCATTTTATTTTTAAGCCACTATAAACAGTATCATTATAAAAATTTCTTTTTATCTGTTTTGAGGTTTTATTTTTTATAATATTTTTCTTTGAAAATTTCATACATTCATAAGTGAAAGTTAGTCACATTCACCTACCACTACTTCCATGTAACTCCTTCTAATGCCCCCAATTCTATCTCTCCCCCAACTTCACGTGCTCAATTTTTCTCACTCTTCTTTGGAGACATAGCTGCTGGTAGGTTGCTGCTGCCCCAGAGGATGGCAGCACACACAGACAGGCCTGCTAATTCTCCTGCCTCAGCCTCCTGAGTCTGCTACTACAACATGAACCATTGTGCCTGGTTATAGTTTGAGTTTTTTTATAAATGAATATAAAGTTTTATTTTTTAGCATTTATGTTTTGGAGGGGTGTGCATGTGGAGATCAGAAGACAACTTGCTGGATGGAGTTGGTTCTCTCCTTCTACTGTGTGGGTTCTTGGGATCAAATTCAAGTCATCAGGCTTAGCAGTAAGTGTCTTAACCCTATTTCAACAGCCTGGAATTTCATTTTATTGAGTATACTTCTATATCTATTGATTTACCATAAACTAATTTTGACTAATTGCTCTTTGATTAATTTCTGAAATTAACTTATTTTGTAATATAAAATCAACTTTTTATCCCCCAAATAAATCATTTCCATGATATTTTATGCATTTTTAAATCACTGGATTTTATTTAATGAATGATGAGAGAAGGGATCTCTGCATTTAGGCTTATGAAAAGATTGGATTTTAACATTTCATTATTGTAAGATCATTGTTTGCTTTCATTAAATGAATTGAAAAATCATTCATTATTTTCTATTTTCTTATACTTCATTTCATTTTATTTTAGTAAGACTGGTGTTGAGACAGCAAGACCAGAGCACAGCAGCCAGGTGGGTCGAAATTTCCTGGAGGCCCCACCACCCCCAGAGGCTTGGGAGCACCTGGAAAGCCCCCACCTTGGGTAACAGCTTGCGAAGCAGCTTAGGCATAGCTAGATAGGCAGAGAGCAGGACCACAGGGTGCCAGCAGCAGGCCAAGGGAGCAAACCACCCCCATCACCCCTCTTCTCAAACTGGTGGTGCTGTAGTGCATATGATCCAGTGGGCACAGTGTTAGTGATTCCAGGCTGCACAGCCAACATAGAGGAACTGACCAGCAGGAAGCAGAGTGAGTGACCAACCAGTCCTCCATATCAGCATTTGACATTAGCACCAGAATCCAAATAACAAAACAAACCCACATATCAAAAACACAAGGAAAAAACAACAACATGGGAAAAGCTCATAATAAATCTACACCAAACTCTACAAGTCCTATAGAAGATTCCTACAAGGAGATCTCCCTCGAAGGAAACCAAGACAGGAAAATTAGAAGAACAATTATAGACATACTCAAAGAAATCAAAGAATATAAAGAACAAATCAGAGAACTAAAGGGAGAGAATGAAAAACTCAGGAAGTAACTAGAAGGAAAGAATGATAAACTCTGGAAAGAACTAGAGGGAGAGAGTGACAAACTCCAGAAGGAAATGGAAACACTGAAAAGATTCCAAGCTGAAATGAAAAAAGAAACTCACCAGCAAAGCAAGCAGCTACAAAAAGAGAATGATAAACTCCAAAAGGAAGTGGAAATACTAAAGAAATCACAGAATGAAATGAATAAAGAAACTGAACACTCATCCAATCGACAGGAAAGGATGGGGAAAAGCCTCAGAAGCAGAACGGATGAAGCAGAAAAAAGAATATCAGACTTGCAGGATAACACAGAGCAACTAGAATGCTCAAATAAAGATAAAGAAAAGTTTTTAAAAAAACACGAGTGGAACAACCAGGAAATGTGGGACACTATGAAAAGACAAAATCTCCACATCATGGGGATAGATGAAAGAGAAGAATCCCAAGACAACGGTATTGATCTGATCTTCAATAGAATAATAGAAGAGAATTTCCCCAAACTGAAAAAAGAAACCCATACAAATATAAGAAGCACATAGAACACCAAATAGACAAGACCAGAAAAAAAATTCCTCACACCATATCATAGTTAAAACGCTAGATACTCAAAACACAGAAAAAATACTGAATGCCACAAGAGAAAAACAAGTTACATATAAGGGAAGACCCATCGAAATTACAAAGGACTTCTCAGTGCAGACTATGAAAGCAAAAAGAACGTTGACCAAAGTACTCCCAGTGCTAAACTACTTAAGATGCCAACCCAGATTACTATACCCAGCAAAAAATGTTGGTTATAGTCGAAGGAGAAAGAAAAATCTTTAATGACATAAGCAAAAAAATGAAAGAATATATGTCAAAAAAAAAAACCCACAATGCTTTAGAAAATACTTGAAGCAATTCAAAGAACAGAGGCAAGGAGCAACTATCTCCAAGCAACTGAAGAGAGAAATTAATAAAAGTATAAAAGCAGAAATACAAACATAGACCAAGAATGCAAACAAAAAATAAGGTGAAATGAAGCAACACACATCTTTCAATAATAACCTTAAATATTAATAGTCTAAACTCCCCAATCAAAAGACATAGACTGGAAGAATGGATTAGGAAACAGAATCCACCTATATGCTGTTTACAAGAAACCCATCTCACCCTCAAGGGCAGACACCAACTTAAAGTGAAAGGATGGAAAAAAATATTCCAAGCAAACTGTACCAAAAAGGAAGCAGGAGTTGCTATTCTAATATCAGATAAAATAGGCCTCAGAGTAAAATTAATCAGAAGAGACAAAGAGGGCCATTACACCCTTATCAAAGGAACAATTATAAAGATTTCACAGTCCTTAAATGTTTATGCACCAAAGTCAGGTGCACCAAACTTTATAAACATAATTCTGCAGGACCTCAAGAACAGATTAATCCAAGCATGCTAATAGTGAGGGACTGAAATGCCCCACTGAGCCTCTTGGATAGATCAACTGGACAAAAAATAAACAGAGAGACATCAGAACTGAAAAATACAATACACCAAATGGACCTCACAGCATCTACAGAATATTCCACCCAAACAAGAGAATATAATTTCTACTCAGTGCCTCACAGAATATTCTCCAAAATCGACCACATAGTGGTGCACAAAAGAAATCTAAATGAGCAAAAGGATTGAAATAATTTCATTCATTCTATCAGACCACAGTACAATAAAGCTCAATTATCAACACTAGAATAAGCCCTACTAGCTACAAGAACACATGGAGACTAAACAACACAATCCTGAATAATGACTGGGTCAGGGAAGAAATAAAGACTGAAATAAAATTATTCATGGTACTAAATGAAAAACACAATACAACACAACAAAACCTGTGGGATACTTTAAAACCAGTCCTAAGAGGGAAATTTATAGCCCTAAGTGCCTATAAGAAAAAAAAAACAAAAACAGAAAGAGAATGAGTAAATGATCTAACTCTGCAGCTAAAAACACATGAAAGACAACAACAAATGGACCCTAAAGCCAACAGACAGGAGGAAATAACAAAAATCAGAGCAGAAATCAATAAAATAGAAACAAGGAAAACAACACAAAGAGTCAATGAATGCAAAAGCTGGTTCTTTGAAAGGATAATTGAGATAGACTTCTAGTCCAGTTAACCAAAAGAAAGAAAGAGCAACTCCAAATCAATAATTCATGATGAAAAGGGATACATCACAACAAACAAAACATCAGATAATCATACTGAATAATTAAAAAACCTACACTGTACTAAATTTGGAAAACCTAAGAGAATGGATGAATATCTGAAATTCTGGGAATAAACAAAACTTAACCAAGAAGAGATTAACAGCTTAAACAGACCCATAATAGTTGAGGAACTTGAAAATGTAATTAAAAAACCTCCCAACTAAAAAAAGCCCAGCCCAGATGATTTCACAGCGGAACTCTACAATTTATTTATTTATTTATTTATTTATTTATTTATTTATTTATTTGGTCTTTTTGAGACAGGTTTTCCCTGTAGCCCCAGCTGTCCTGGAACTTACTCTGTAGACCAGGCTGGCCTTGAACTCACAAAGATCCACCTGCCTCTGCCTCTCGAGTGCTAGGATTAAAGGCGTGTGCCACCACGTCTGGCTAATACATTTAAAGAGGTCTTACAACCATTACTACTCAAACTGTTCAGAAAGATAGAAACAGTGGGAATTCGCCCAAATTCCTTCTATGAAGCCAGCATCACTCTAATACCATAGCCGAAAAGATACAAGCAAAAAAGAAAGCTATAGACCCATGTCATTAATGAACATAGATGCAAAAATTCTCAACAAAATACTTGCAAGTTGCATACAGACCCACATCAAAAAGATCATCCAAATGACCAAGCTGGATTCATACCAGAGATGCAGGGATGGTTCAACATACGTAAATCAATCAAAATCATAAAACACATAAATGGATAATAATCACAGGATCATCTCAATTGATGCAGAAAAAGCCTTTGACAAGATCCAGCATTCCTTCATGTTAAAGTTCTAGAGGGAATTGGATTGAAGGGAAAATTCCTCGACATAATCAAAGCCATAGACAACAAACCCACTGCCAACATCATCCTAAATGGAGAAAAATTAGAATCATTCCCCTTAAAGGTGGGAACCCAGCAAGGCTGCCCCTATTGCCACTCCTCTTCAACATAGTACTTGAAACTCTTGCTAGGGCAACAAGACAAGAAAAGGAAATTAAAGGAGTACCAATTGAAAAAGAGGAAGTCAAACTATCCCTTTTTTGCAGATGATATGATTGTTTACCTGGGGTATGATAAAAACTCCACCAGAAAACTCTGAGAAATAAGAGTTCAAGTAAAGTTGAGGGATACAAAATTAACCTAGAAAAAATGGGTAGCCTTTCTCTACACCAGCAACAGGCAACTGGAGAAAGAATGTAAGGAGAACTTCCCACTCACAATAGCTTAAAAAAAAATACCTGGGAACAAACCTAACCAAAGACACCAAAGATCCCTACAATAAAAATTTTAAACCCCTGAAGAAGGAGATGGAAGATGACATCAAAAGATGGAAAGACATCCCAGGCTCATGGATTGGACAAATTAATATAGAAAAAAAATGTCCATTCTACCCAAATTAATATACAGATTCAATGCAATCCTAATTAAAATCCCTATGAGTTTCTTCACAGACAAGGGGAAAAAAATCCTTAAATTCATATGGAAAAACAAAAGACTCTGAATAGCTAAAGCAGCCCTGAGTGAAAAGTGAAATACAGGGGGGATTACTTTACCTGACTTCAAATGATATTACAGGGCTATATTCATAAAAAAAACAGCTTGGTGAGGCTGGAGAGATTGCTCAGCAGTTAAGAGTGCCGACTGCTCTTGCAGAGGACTGGGGTTGGATTCCCAGCACCCACATGGTGGCTAAGAACCATCTTTAACTCCAGTTCCAGGAGAATCTGACACCCTCTTCTGACCTCTGCAGCATTACATGACATGGGTGCACCAACCTTCATGCAGACAGTACATTCATACACATAAGAAATAATAATTTGGGGCTGGAGAGATGGCTCAGCAGTTAAGAGCGCTGACTTCTCTTGCAGAGAACCTGGGTTCGATTCTCAGCACCCACATGGCAGCTAAGAACCATCTTTAACTCCAGTTCCAGGGGAATCTGATGCCCTCTTCTGACCTCCATGGCATTGCATGACACGGGTGCACCAACCTACATGAAGACAGTACACTCATACACATAAAAAAAAAAAAGAAATAATAATTTTAATTTTTTTTTTAAAAAGCCTAGTACTGGCACAAAAGCAGAATCATTGACCAATGGAACAAAATTGAGGATCCAAACTTGAGCTCATACAATTTCAGCCACCTCATATTTGACAAAGGGGCCAAAAAAACTCAATGGAGGAAAGATAACATCTTCAGGGAATGGTGCAGGCAAAACTGGATCACCATTTGTAGAAGAACAAAATTAAAACCCTACCTCTTACTAAAAAATCAACTTCAAGTGGATCAAAGACCTCAGTGTGAAACCCGAAACTCTGAAGGTGATAAAAGAAAATGTTGGCAGCAACCTACAAGACATAGGAGTAAGAAAAGACTTTCTAAATCAAACAGCAGCTGCACGTAAAATAAAGTCAACAATTGACAAGTGGAACCTCATCAAACTCAAAAGCTTCTGTAAAGTGAAAGAAATGATCAAGGAAATGAAGAGAAAACCCACAGAGTGTGAGGAAACTTTCATCACTGATACATCTGATGGAACATTAACATCCAGTCTATATAAACTACTCAAAAAACAAAGAAGAAAACAAATTACATACTCAAAAGATGGAGTAAAGAGCTGAACAGGAGCCGGGCGTGATGGCACACGCCTTTAATCCTAGCACTTGGGAGGCAGAAGCAGGCAGATCTTTGTGAGTTCAAGGCCAGCCTGGTCTACAGAGCGAGTTCCAGGAGAGCTGGGGCTACAGGGAGACCCTGTCTCTAAAAGACAAAAGAAAAAAAAAAAAAAGCCGAACAAAGATTTCCCAAATGAAGAAGTAAAGATGGCTAAGAAACGTCTTAAAAAGTGTTCAACATTGTTAATAATTAAGGAAAAGCAAATTAAAATCAATTTAAGATATCACCTCGTTCCTATAAGACTGGCTAAGGTCAAGAAAACAAAAGACCCCAAACACTGGAGAGCTTGTGGGGAAAGGGGAACACTCATCCACTGCTGGTGGGAATGTAAACTTGTACAACCACTATGGAAAGCAGTGTGGAGAACCCTTAAAAGACTTAAAATGAGCCTACCACCTGACACAGTCATACCACTCCTGGGTATATACCCACGAGACTCATCCTACTGAAGAGATAAATGCACATCTATGTTTATTGCAGTTCTCTTCACAATAGTGAAGAGCTGGAACCAACCCAAATGCCCCTCAACTGAGGAGTGGATAACAAAAATGTGATACATCTACACAATTGAGGTTTATGCAGGGTAAAGAAGATGACATCATGAACTTTGCAGGTAAAATAGATGGAACTCAAATCCATTATGCTAAGTGAAGTAACACAGTCCCAGAAAAGCAAAGGAAGAATGGTTTCCCTCATTAGCGGATGCTAGCACCAAATTCCCAGTTGAAAGTTAAGCTGAACACCATTAATGTTTTTTTTATCTGAATGCAACTGTGTTGTTATAATGTGAATTTCTTAAGGGGCTCTAGAATTAACTTACCACTTATTTTCAGACATTCAAATTGCTGTGTATGGGTGGAAGTTATGTATTAAGATATTAGAGTAATATGAAATTAAAGGGAATATGTGAATTATTAAACATATTTTGGAATTAACATAAAGTTTATTTTCAGAGATAATAATTTATATATATATATATATATATATGTGACGTTTATATAGGCATATTTTGGAGCAATACAAATGGGAGGGAATAATAACAACATAAGGACTGGGTCAAAGAACTGACTGAAACAGTTAAATTCTGCCCCAAACAATAAACCTCTGAGAGATAAACTTTTAAAAGACTGAGAAAAATATGCAAGACATGTGTGGCAAAATGCATGAACTGGAGTATGGTGAGGGGGGCAAGGAAAGAGGAATGTTTCTAAATTGGACTGAAAATGATGTATGAAATACACAGAACATCAATAAAAGTATTTTATTAAAAAAAGACTGCTGTTAATTCATAAGTAGAGCCATCAGGACCTAGAATCATGGTTAAAGGGAAGTTTTAAATTACAGATTCAGTTTCTTTAATGTATATCATCCTATGAATATTCTGTCTTCTCACTATTTTGATACACTTGACATTCTAGAAAATGGTTCATTTTATTTAAAATTTAAAATATATCATCACAAAAATTATTTAAAATAGTCTGACCTTTAATATAGATTTTATTTTTAGACTAATTTAGGTTCATAGCAGAACTGAGTAAAAGTACAGAGATTTCTGATATGTTTCTTGCTGCATACATGCAGTCACTATGTATTCTCACAAGCAGGGAATGAGAGTTCTGGTTTCAACTTCTAGCCAGCATTTAGTGTTAGCATTACATGTTGTTTGGTAAGGTGTTTATTAATACCTTTGGCCTATTTTTAAGCATGATGCTTGCTTTATTTTATTACTGACTTTTAAGAGATTGGAGGGCTATATTCTGGATAGTAACCTTTTATCTGGTATGTCTTGCTGATACTTTTCCCAGTAAGTTTTCTGTTGTTTCATTTTCTTCATGGTCTCTTTTGCAGAGAAGAGAAGGTTAATTTTAATGAACTCCAGGTTTTCAATTCTTTCTTTCATGGATCATGCTTTTAGTGCTGAGACTGAAACATCATTCTCAAACCCAAGGTCATCTAGATTTCCATCAATGTTTCTCCTAGAACTTTTATAGTTTTACAATTTTACATTTATGTCTGTGGCCCAGAGGACAATCTTTAGGAGCCAGTTCTCTCCTCTGTGAGTTCTGTGGATTGAGCTCAGGTCATCAGGTTTATATACCAAGTGCCATTATCTGCTGAGTCACTTGCAAACTCGTGATTATTATTTTAAGGTTATGTGGTTTGTTAAATTACTGTAACATTACTGCTGTGATAAATAATCATTACATAGTGATTTGCTGTTTGGGGGAGATTTGTCAATGCCTTAAACATTTTGTTTAAAGTATGTAAAGTTCCCCTTAAGAACTCTACAGATATTTTAGTATAAAAGTTTATTTTAAAGTGAAATTTCTAAAGGAAATGATGCAAATGGACATCCAGAAGTACAGAAGCACTATTGTTTTTAAGTACCTTCATCATGCTCCTTATATGATCTGTATATATAACATTAGTTCAAATATAAAAAAGTAAGGTCGCTAAGATAGCTCTTGTCCCAACCCTGACAACATGAATTTGATCTTCAGAACCCACATTATAGAAGAAGAGAAGTGACTCCCCTAAGTTTTTCTCTGACTTCTGCACACGGGCTGCTCACCTACACACACACACACACACACATACACACACACACACGAACACACTAAATAAACAAATAAATAAATTTAATAAAAATATAAAATATTGATCCTATCTGGGTTTAATTATTATATTTATTTGAGTAATATCACCATTATCACTAGATTAAATGCTTTATTTAACACCCAGGAAATCATGGACATTTCAAATAAGCAAAGAGAGTTGATTTTTTTTTCTGAAATATATCACCAACACATTAATACTGTTCTCAGATGGAAAATGCCTGTCAAGACCCATAAATTAACATCTATAAAAGAAACTTAACTGGGTCACTGGGAAGGCTCAGCCAGTAAAAAAACTTATTTCCAAGCCTGATGTCCTGAGTATTTGGTTCTATGGAGGGCCATAGAACCTATGTAAATACGTGAGGACTGATTCTTGAAAGTCAATGCTCTGACCCCCATATCTGTGTCATGGCATGTGTGCTCCACAATCCCCCAAAATCTAAAAAAAAAAATGAAACAATCATCTATTTTATTAGTATTACTGACATAGCCTCAAACTGTGCAAACAGAACTTTCACAACACTATATCTTATTCTTCAAAGAAAAGTTTTTGTATAGTTGGTGACAAGAATCCTACATAAAAGATCAAAACTACAACAAATGCCTAAATGATGAGAAGTTTACAATATAAATCTGTAGCAATTTGGAGATTGTCAGCAAATTTGCTTGGGTCTGAGTGTGGCATTGTCAACTGAACACACTTCAAAGAAAACTCAAAAATTCCTTAGAGATTTGAGCTTTCTCTATAACAAACCAAGTATCCCTTAAGGATGTCTCATTTTATGCCCATTACAATATAGATTTCAAAATAAGATTTTTTTACTTCATTTTTGTTTCTTAAATGAATTTTAAATGAATTTGTGTTCCAAAATTACAAAGAATACATTATTTTGTGGCTGAGAAACATGGAATCCCTCCTAAAGAACTTCTAAACACATAAGTTATGCAATGCTAATAATTAAAACAAACAAGCAGTGTTCTTAATTAAAAAATATTTTGTTTTTATTTTATTTTAAAAATATTTTATTGAAGTTTTGTGCATTTCATACATTTCTCAGTTCAATTTAGACTCATTCTGTTTTCTATGCCCCTACCTACCCCACCCAAATTCATGCATTCTGCCATACATGTCTTGTATCTTTTTCTGTTTTTTTAAAGTTTTTCTATGCAGAGGTTTATTATTTCAGTCAGAAGTTTATTGATTCAGTCAGTTCTTTGACCCAGTCCTTTTGTTTTTGTTGTCCCCTCCCATTTGTATTGCTCCAAAATATGCCTATGGGTACATCACACATTTACCAAAATTATGATGTCTGAAAATAAACAGTACGTTAATTCTAAAATATGCATATGAATTCACATTTTTCCTTTATTTTTATATTACTCTAAAATATGCACACATACCCTCCACCCATATACCAAAATTACCAAGTCTGAATATAAGTGGTAGGTTAATTCTAGAGCCCATTAAGGGGTTCACAGTGTAAGAGCACATTTGCTTTCAGATAAAAAGACATTAACATTGCTCATTTTGCCTTACAACTAGGTATTTGGTGCTAGCATCCACTTTTGAGGGATACCATTCATTTATTTTTCTGGGACTGTGTTACTTCACTTAGCATAATGGCTTCTAGTTTCATCCATTTGACTGCATAGTTCATGTTGTCATCTTTCTCTACTGCTGCATAGAACTCCATTGTATAGATTTACCACATTTTCTTTATTCACTCCTTGGTTGAGGAGCACTTGGGTTGCTTCCAAGTCTTCGTTATTGTGAAGAGAGCTGCAATAAACATAGATGTGCATGTATCTCTGTGGTACGATGAATCTTGTGGGCATATACCTAGGAGTGGTGTGACTGGGTCAGGTGGTAGGCTCATTTTGAGTCTTTTAAGGGTTCTCCACACTGCTTTCCATAGTGGTTGTATGAGTTTACATTCCCACCAACAGTGGATGAGTGTTCCCCTCTCTACGAATTCAGTCAGTTCTTTGATGCAGTCCTGTCTTTTGTGTTGTTGTTGTGTTGTTGTTGTTGTTTCAATATGCATCACTCCACCTTGCTTTGGACAAAAGCTCACGGGTCCTGCACAAAAAATACTTACAATAGGGTAACTGGCACTAGCATCCACTTGAAGGGACTACCATTCTGTCTTGTTTTTCTGGGACTGTGTTACTTCACTAGCATATGTCTCTAGTCCATCCATGCCATAGTTTTCTGTCATCTTTCTTTCTGCTGCTCGAACTCCATTGTAGTAGATTACCACATTTTCTCTATTCCCCTCTCTGGTTGAGGGCACTTGGGTGCTTCCAAGCTCCTTGATATGTGAAGAGAGCTGAATAAACATAGGCTGTGCATATATCTCTGCGGTGGGAGTCTGTGAAGTGCTTATATCCTAGGAGTGGGTATGGCTGGGTCAGGTGGCAAGATCTTCAAGTTCCAAGGGTTCTCCACATGCTTTCCATGAGGTTGAGAGTTTCATTCCACCAACAGTGATGAGTGTTCCCCTCTCTCCACAACTCTCCAGCAATTGGTATCCTTTTTTTCTTTCCTTGTACCAGTCTTACGAGAGTAAGATGAAATCTTAAATTGGGTTTTGATTACATTTATTACATGATTAGTTGCGGCACCCACCCTTGCATCTGCCACACCCACTCTAGTAACGCCTTTGTAAACAATATGAGAAATCATATTCAAGGCAGACGGGGGAGCAAAGTCCTACTGTGCCGAGCCCCCTGGAGGTCCCTGGCAAAACACTCGGCTAAGATCACCCCCGAGATTGAGATGCTCTCCTAGGATCTTATGTTTTTCTGGTGTCGGACTTAGCATGTACTAGCACAACAAAGATTTTTTTTTTTTTAAGGCCGCCTATAGATACAAAATTCAACGATTGAATGTGCCAAGAACTGACAGTTAAAATGCCTTTCTTGGGCACAGGGTTTTTCCTGGCAGCAATCGGATAATTTTCTGTCAATCATCAAGTAATCGATTTCTCTCGTTATATTACATTGCAATGTAAAAGACCTGTAGAATAAACTGGAACAACAAAACCAATTATATAGAGGTATGTCTCTATGACTGGTCTCTAAGAAAAAGAAGTCCCAGTGAGTGATATGTGTAAGCAAAAAAACACAAAAATACAATCCTTCCACCTAAAAATAAAGTAAAAACTCTCTTAACAATAAAATAAAAAGATTATTTAATCCCATTTCTCTATTCAAGTAAAGAGACAGATTAAACAGTTTTCCTAGCTTTATGCAGTCACTAAATATCTGAGTCCTGACACTCCCAGCAAAGCCAGACAAAAACTAAATACAAATTACTTTACACCAGCCAATTTATCTAACAAAAAACAAAAAATGTTAGCTGGTGGATCAAGCAGTGGAACAGCTCTTAGTTTTCAGTAAAAATTTAAACCTTAT